>JAKELK010000328.1:0-65153 GCA_021525775.1 Lactarius deliciosus | reverse complement strand
CCGCCTATCAAACTATCAGTATAGCAGCTGAGTATCTCTCTCCATCCTACTATGATAGTACTATCAAAAATCATGACCAGCCCTCCTTCGTTGTAAGACCACCACCCTACGCTATGATGTTCATCGACGGATCGGGCAGACCACCCTAGTCGGAGCCTCAACTTGCCAAGTGCTGAGATGATCTGGGATACACCGGACTCCGTGCATAACTCCGCCAAATATTCCCAAAAACCAGAGTACGGGGCCTTATCTCATTTTCGACTAAAGGTGCCTTTTAAACTATAACTAACACCTACAGGCCCAGGTCTACACCTTCTGAGAATGGTCTTTTCTGAGTAAAAGCCAAAGTGAAGGAGACGAAGACGCTAACTCTGTCTCAGGCTTCTGAGGCTATCTGTACACTATATTTGCATCTAGCTGGCGATGTCTCCCGCCACCGACCAGCCAAGTCAGTTAACTGTTTTTTTGGCGCTCGTGGGATCATACGGTACTAGCTGACACGGTTCAACATAGGCGCACTGCCTACTCTTCCACATACCATTGTGGTATATTGCTCGAGTGCACTAGCTAGGGGGATTTTTTCGGACGGTGCAAGTTCCAATCACGATTACATTCCACCCTGCGAGCCTTGCGGATGCTTAGAGCCCGTCCGGCGCAAAGTCGCTCCTCGGAAATAGCTGCTCACGACCTCAGTCTGATGAGTCGGATAAATCAGTCTGCTCTGGCATTAAAAATATGTAGTCGGACCACCGAACGTAAATACTCGGTCGTGACAGGCAATTTATTTATTTCACAACACGTGAGCGCAAGGGGGGTCAGCAAATTTTAAAATCGCACGGGGTCGGTAAATTTTTTTAAGGGGCTGAGCCTCACACCCCCCCCCCGGTGAACCCCCAAAAAAGGAAATTTTATCCAAATATAGAACCGGGGCAGTTCACTTATCGCATTTCTGAACGTGCTACACTCCCGCGCGGCCTTAGTTATTACACCTTGCAAATATCTGTACAAAGTCGACGATCGAATGGCTCAGGGATCGACGAGGCACAGCGACGAGCCAGTGGCACTGAGGAATCGGCAGCGTCCATTGCAATGGGGCAAAAAACAAGGCAAAAAAACTTGTATATTTAGCAATAAAGGAAACCTATCTACGCCGTGCTAGGTGTAAGTAAGGGCCAACTCGTTGTCGCGGTCATCGACTTGTTGTGTTGTCGGCGTGTGGTTATCATAACCATTGTCGTGTTCGTCAGTTTGCGTTGCCCTTGCCATGGTCGCAGTCCTAGTTGCTCCGTCGTGGTCGCGGTCATCGTCGCCACGTCGTTGTCATCACCACACGTCGCTGTGGGGTCTGGCCGTCGGCCGGTCGTTGTTGTTGTGGCTTGCGTTGAGGCGGGACCTAGTCGCTTTTTATTAAGGTAACTTAACGCACCTGGTTCCCGTCAACACCACCGATAGGCCGAAGTTTGATTGCAGGGTCAATAAGGCTCTCTGCTACTTATAATATGGGCCTGGGCCATGCAAGAAATAGACATGCGGAACGCACCTGTTAACGCAATGCTCACCCGTGTCGAGTTGACGTTGCGGCGGGACCTCGTGCAGCATCGACACTGCATTGTGACATTGTGGGGGCTTGCACACTGTGTCGTGATGGCGTCGTGGCGTGGCGTTGTGATGGTGTCGCAGCGCGACGTCGTGACGGGTCTTGTGCACTGCGACAGGGTGGCGGTGGTTGCGGGCTCCCATGGCGAAAGGTGTATGCGGCGACCCCGGGCCTGCGTGCGGTGAGACGGAGGGTGGGGACTTGAGGAGGGCGGCGTGGGGAGCACCTCTTGCAAGTTGTGAGGCGGCATGGCGGGTGCGTCGTGAGGCGTGATGGGTCTTGTGCGCCATGATGGGTGGTAGTGGCGGCGGCTTCCGTGAGAGGGAGCTCGTGGCCTGTCAGTGCGTGAGGTACCTCTCGTCCTACTGTAATGCAACCCGCCTTTGCTGAGCTAGCATCCGCAGATGTCTCGCCGCCTGCGTGAGATAGTCTCTGGTTCGTTGCTGCTGCCAGTACCACAGCCGGTCTTGCCGCGTCTGGCATGCACGATGGGTCACTGAGCGAGCAGCACGGTAGAGAGGACGGCAGCCTTGCGTGAATACACCGACGCCTGGCGGGACCTTACCTGGTCCGCGTACGACAAGATCAACATCCCTGGCTGTGCGATGCTGCAGTTCTCAGACGGCGTCATTGCGTATCTATCTGAGGACCGGCGGGCACTCACCGTACACCAGCTCCCGTCGAAGCTCCGGCTCGCCGCGCACCGCTGGACGCTCGAGTTCGACTTTGTGATCGCCCGATTTTCCCTCGATGACGCGCAAGACCTGCTCGTGTTGGTCCCCTTCAGCGCCACACCCGGCCGGCCCCTCGCAATGGTACGCTCCTCATGCCGCTCGTGCCAACTCCATTCGCCCTGACTCCCCTCTATCAGGTTCGAGCCTCGTATCCTCCTCCGCGCTCTCTCGACCGGCCAGCCGCACCCGCTCGCCTCCCCGAGCGCAGCCTCGGCAGGTGCCATCGAGCTGGCCGAGAGCAAGCTGCAGCCGACCATGGACGGCGACATGACGAGCATACACGGTTCGTTCCTCGGCACTGTGGTCCACGGTGGCGCGACGGACAAGCTCAGGTACTACAGAGGCGAGGGACAGAGTGAGAACACAATAAAACCAAAAAAAAAAAAACTCATCTTGATCACTGGGCTGAAGCCCAGCTCGTTCGTCAGCCTGATGGATGCAAATGTGGCAGCAGGTGTGGGAGCTAGGTAATGGCAGAGTGACAAAAGGCGGAACGAACCAGTAACGAACCCAACGGATCACGGGCCGGCCTTCCAGACGCCCAAAAAGTAAATTTTTTTAAGGACTTTCGGCCGACCCCCCCCCCCCCAGCATCGGGTCACGGAACCACGGTCCGAACCCCCCTTGCGTGAGCGAGTGTGACATTTGTGCCCTTAGCAGACCAGAGACCGTCTCGACTAGTACTGTAGTTTCCTCGTGTTCCCCGTCTGCCGCACTCGCGCGCGGCCTTAGCGATCGAACGCGACGCATTCCCAACCCTAGCAGCTACCTGTACAAATTTCGCGCCGTGCAGAAGCGTGTGCGACCGTTTCCGACCACTCACGACCGACCGACCCTGTTTCCCTTCCCAACCTCGCCGCACTCGTGCGCGGCTTTAACCCTTCGATTGAAACGTGTCCGCAATCGCTGCAGACACATATATGACAGCTCACGTCCCGCGGAGGCCTGCGCAACACCTTGCAACGCTTTGCAATCCCCTAGACCCTGCGCAATCTTAGATTGTCTAATTTAGGGTATCACCTCCATGACACAGCTCTCACAATGAGAAGGTTCCTAATTATACTGTAGTATTGTGTAGTCAACGTTTGGAAATTGATGTGCAGCTTCCAAGTGGCTTCATTGATACACAGGCTTCAAGTGTTCCGTTCATCGATTTATATCGTATATAATGTGTGACCGCAACACAGTCACGTCCTGACCAAGCTTGTCGAGCCCGACAACGAATAAAAACGGGTCCATACCCGTTTTTATTTTTGGCAGGGCGGTCGGGAGCGACCTTGCCGCGGTCTGGTGCGACCAACTGCACCGGACGGTCATATTGCGGGGACCAACAAATAAAAAACAAATCTTTTTTTTTGGCTGATGCTGGGCCCGACAAACCATGCGCCGGACGGGCTCTTATTTGTGCTTAGTCGCACATCAGTGGCCTCCGCCCCATCGTTTGACCTCCTAACTTCTCGACCGGGGTCACCTACAGGTGCTTCTTCACTATTTCGGACCCCCACATCACTGTTTTCCATGAGGTTGCCTCGGCTTTGTCATGGAAGGAACGGGGCGACCAGCTTTTCCTCCAGATAATCTCACCATCCTCGTAGAGAAGCAAAGTATCTCTGCTCTTACCGTGGGACTCTTACCCGCCGCGGGGCTCCGGATTCGTGGGTTCTTTGATGACCCAATCTGAGATTACCATGTTCCCTCTTGGCGGTTTTCCACGGAAACGGTGTATCCTTTCAAGTGTCACATGCCACAATCCGAATATCCTTAAGGTTCATCTTCTGTGATAAAGCATGACCAAGCGATAGAGAATTCAGCGTGCTCCATGTACTACATGGGCGTACTAGCCCCCCCCCCCCGTAGCCCTGCTGGCGTCCCTCCAAAACGGTGACGGGACACGACGCCTCTGAAGCAATGGAGAACCGGGATTGACGGGCGATTCCGTTGTGGATTCCCTCGGACTCTTGAACTTGTCATCAACAAACTCTCAGTCGATTCTTTTGAGGTTGCTAGGGTGAGCTCCTGCACAGCTCATGGGCGACTCCAATCTGATCACATAGGTGCCGTTCCAACGTACAATAACACTTACTTTCTCCTCTAAACCAGAGGGGGACTGACAGGTAGTTCTTGGGCTCGGTTTCTGGGCCTGCCAACGCCGTTTGAACTTCGTATGAACCAGGAAGTGGAGCTATCTGAGTGAAAGGGTGCAGGCCAGTTAGAGAAATTCCTCTCGCGAGTACAATTGAGCTCTGGCAGGCAGTGAATTCTGACTCTTGGTACCGTTCGTACTCAGTAGGGACTTAGGAGACTCAGATCTGAGGCATGGTTTTGGCCATAGCGTTTGTCACATCTTAAACGTCTAACCGTTATTATCCACGCCCTGAGGGATTTTCGCGCAGCGGACTGCACTGCACCAAGCCAGGTATGGCAGTTTCGAACAGTATCGATCTCCGTCCCAACCGCAGTCTTACACGTAAATTCACGAAAAGGGTATAGAACCAAGCTGCCTAGTCCGCATCGAAAACGTGGTCACCGTGCATGCCTAATAATGTCGCAAAACGGGAAGCCAAAATAATAATTATAAATGGCGCTTAGATGGTTATAAGGTTTTAATAATCAGATTATAATTATATTATAAACACATTATAACCATTTAAGGGTCTGTATAATAATCATAACCGGTTTCCCGTTTTTGCGACAATTTATTTGTCTAGGCCCAGGCGAACGACTCTGGTAACAAGGGCTTCGTCGTGCTCACGCAAATTACTATGTTCGCTTTTAACACGCTTTCATCCGCCTCACAGGCCTCACCGGTCTTCTGGTGCTGCGTTGGCGATTTTGTTGCGGATGCCCGTTGGGTGCAACGGTGCAACCTCGTCAACGTATCGTTCCCCTCGACCGACTGGCGCGCATATATACCATAAAGAGGTATTGGGGAAGGTGTCGCCCCGGCTGGAGAGCGATGCAAACGTGCATTGTGGGTTTGCGCCGCTGTACTAGGACTGAGACCCAAAATCACCTAGTATTTGCCTGTCTTTTCACACGTACAGCCCTGCGGCAGGGCGGCAAATGTAACGCCTGTGCTTCTTTATTTTTTCAACACCACACTGATAAGAACCAAAGATAAGAACCGAACGGCGGATCATCAGATCATATGCCTCTTGGTCCTCAAACCTGATCGAGTGGTCCACGGGGCCATCTACTCAAGTTCCGGCACGGTTACAGATTATAAGATGCGAATACCGCATCTACAGATCCACACTTATTTACACCTTTCGGACCAATGTGGCTTGCACAGTTGTCTGAGAAATATTGTGGCGGACCCAGTGTACGTATCCTGGGATCATGAATATTAAAAGGCGAAGTGCCTATCACGGAGTAGCCATCTTCTGTCGAGCTTCAGGGGTGAACGTTGAGCGCTGAGCGCGGGGCCTGACACGGATGCACCTGTGGGGTCCAGAAAATACAAACGCAGCTCGAATAAAAGAGAAAATTGGTTCTTCCAACCGCGCATTCCAAATTTCCAAATCTCTTGAACCGTGTCAGGATAGTTGTTGACGCGGGAGTGCCAATCGCCCAACTCGGCGCTCCTTTGCGCTACTGTACCTGTCCCGTGGTCTATTTCTTCTTAACAGCCTTAGCTATGGCTAATGATGCTTAGCTACAAAGGACAGCTCAAGGCCACGAATGGGTTGATATATAGTAATAGGTATCTTTACAAGGCTATCGCCGGGCACAGCCTGAATATAACCCACAAAGAGCACCATCAGGCTTTGACGGGTAAGGGGCATCTATTGCGCCTAAGTTTGACATGTAGACACGTTCCGATGCAGTGTACGCCACGAGTCGCGGTGGGTGTTGCGGGTGGCCCAGTGAAGGCCATAAGTTTTTGGGCGACGTCAAATTGAACAGACACCATCTTAATGACCTTTAAATCCATCAAGGGGATGTGATGCACGAAGAACGAGAGCCGCCCTTCTTATCGAACACTGTTCCTAAGCACGGTGGTCATGAGTCACGACTAGGTCAAGCAGTAACACCTAACGCCCTCCCTTCCAATACAGCAACGTGCACATACCCAATGGATATCAGCTGATAACTTGTTAAAGCGCTGAGAAGCTTCGCATCGTTCTTCATGCGTGGTGCGTGACTGAGATCGGCCGTGTGCCCAAGTAAGCCGCCGACAAATGTCCGTTCTGGCATTCGCGCCCGATTTATGGTTGGCGCATCATGGTCAGTTGACAAATGCATACTGAAAAGACGCTTGATCCGTTACCTAGGCTCGAATCCATAAGTATAAATGCAGGGTCGTAAAAAGACAAACAGACCCACCCCTCCTTCCCCCCTTCCATGGGTAGTGCCTGTGTCACTTGCGCGCAGATATACGACTCACAAACCTCCCGTATCTCCCTGCTTCTTCGTATTCTAGCGTGTGTGCGGTATACAGTCGTCCCGCTGCCTCTAATCCATGCCGGACCAATACCTTGCCTTGCCACAACGTCCGGGTAATTCATTAGTCCAGGATACTGTCTATGTACTCAACGGAAAGGACAGATACACCCAACAACCGGGGTCTGTATCTTTACAGTTCATTGTGGCGGCAATGCTTTCAAGTTTCTGATGTCTATGGTCAGGTGAGGCGTCAATAGATGAGTGGACGAGCAGCTACCTATTTATATTTGCCAAACTTGCACAGGCAACGCTTTCTAATACCCCATATATAACAAACCCTCATATAGTGTGGCGGCAGAGCGGAGAGGGTCTGGCGGCCATATCCGAGTCGTCCATCCTTTCGCAAAGGCAGGTTACCGAAGCGCCATCTCCTTTGACTGCCGACAGTTTTGAGAGGAGCTCCGGCGAGCCCGAAGCTATTCCTGGTGACCAACCTCGTTCTGGGTATAACCAAGTGAGTAAACTTGTTTGCGGCGTGATACACAACTTTCCTGACGTTGATTCGTAAAGCATGTTGTCACACATAATGAACAAATAACACTCACTAGAGGTCGGCCTCCGGGATGGGGGATTGACTCCTGGGGAGGCAATGTTCAACTGTGTCGCTCTCATATCATTGACCCATTTTCCAGTAACGAGTATTCTGGTCAAATATCGCAGCAACAGTGGGAAGGTATTCACCTTTTAGTCTTCCCGACAATCTCTAACCTGACACCCGAAATTTTAGCGTCCAAGGCGGTTCAACAAGGTCTTGACCTGTCGGTGAGAAGCACAAGGAGCTCCGATAACCGTGGAAAGCCGTCCCGAGAGGTGTATTACTGTACTAAGTGCAGTAAAGTGTATTCACGACTCCAGGAACTGAAACGGCATACTCGAGACAGGCACAAGGAGAGGCACAAGTGTCCCTTCTGTTGCACCAGATGGACCCGCCCAGAGAGGGTTAGAAACCATGTCTTAAAGAGCCATGGAAGACTCTTGAGTGAGAACGAACAACGAGAAATTCGCCATCTGCGAGGTCTGGACGACACGGTCCAATTTCTCGCGAAATGTGCAAAGATACCTTCGAGAAACTACACGATCGATGCACAGGCTCCTGGCCTACCCCAGCCTTTCTAGGGGCGACTATCGGCATCGCGTTGGTGGAGTGTTATGGTGAGATGAGGGGCACCGAGGAGGCTTTGTAGAGTGTTATAATGTGATCCGAGTCCGCTTGCCAAGTTACTGTAGTTGTAATTGAATTGTTTGTTGTTCTGGTCACCTCCGAGTCCCGTACCGTCTGCTCCCATAAAGCAAATGCGGATGACGCCAGTTTGGTTATTCGTTCTTGGTGGACGATATCTCATCGTGGTGGTAAGAACTGTAGAGTCTGTGAGGCGCAAATCCCGGATCAGATACGAATCAGATACGGTGAACCGAATGCGTCACCGTGTGAAACAACTGACCACAGAGTGCCTTCGGTCGAGCACCGAACCGAGGGTCATGTATTCATCCAATTATCATCTACCGTGACTTTTGCTTGAGTTTTATCTCTCAGAGTGAAGGCTGTGTTTTCGCATCCGCTGACATGAAGATGACAGTGGTATTACTATGGTGCCTGCCGGCGAGTGTCAACGTGGCAACTAAGTCAGATAACAACATTCCAGGTCGCACCAGATTCCATTGTCTGTGTCAAAGGAAGTTTGCCAAGTGTCCAGGGTTCCATAGTTTTTGCTTGTTTTCGCGTGATTTTTAGGTTATAGCCTTGTGCACCGAGGAATCTGTGTCGTCTTGCGTGTCGTTCAGCGATGCGCCACCGCGAGACCCGGAGAACACTAGAGCACTCCCGGCCGTCGCCGGGATCCATATGCAGGATAGTAAGTTAGTAGTATAGCCTGAGGGGACACCGTGACCGTCGTCGTTGCCTTCGCACTGACAGTAGTTTGTTGTCCGATCCACCATGCCCCGATACACACTTTGTTTACCTATTAAGATAAGAACTCCAAGATTGCCAAGAAGAACTCTTTACTTATTTTTTGTTCCTGCCTCGTCCCCTTCAAGTCGTTCCTCCACGCATTGCTCACTCCTCGTCGTCTCTATATATCTCATCCCGTCCCTTCATTTCCCGCATTGGCCCCCTACTATGTTCTTGCCTCACTAAGGATTGTATATGAGATCTTATCTGATACACTAATTATCTTGGGTTTACCGAATAAAGAGCAATCGGAAACCACCGATGGCTACTTCCAGGTCAGATCCGATCGCGAATTGAAGAGACTCAGGCAAGCATCCGGATTCAAAGTCAATTGACACCCTTGGTACTTTCAGTTCTGCCGACCGAACTCGACCTCTCGAGGAGGGTAAATCGTGTTTAAGAGTTGTATGGTCAATTTTTTGTCTTACTGTAAGATTCGGGACACGTTGCAAGACGTGATAAGGCAACTGAGACTAGTAGTGGCCTTCCGCAGAATTCTGTGGCTCGTCGTTATCATAATTCCGAGTCATTTGGTTATACTAGTAAGTTACAGTGCAGTACTAGTACACTACGGGCCTGCCCGGTCCTCTTACGATCACAATCGCATTCAATAACCTTTTGTTTAGCGCCTTGTGGCACCATAATTGTGGCTGTGCCAAAAACACGCGCACCTCGTCACTCGTTCTTCCATTTATTATACCCTGGTAGCCGATTGCCCGACTGCACTAGCTGGTGGAACTTGTACGGACGGTCCTTGTACCAATCGCCACGACATTTCGCGGTGCGAGCCCTGCAACTGTTCCTTTCCAGCTAGCTTGCTCGGACAACATCGCGGCGGGAAGAAACATCTTCGGAACGTTGCCGCCAATGGGACCACCAACCCAGTCACGGCTCACCAACCTCCCCCGCCAACGAATCTCCCACATCCTCAGCTTATGTCGCTTCCGAGTGCATCTTCACCAGCCATCGGCATACAAAACCCTATATCTCCTGATCCACTGGCACGCATCACGGTGTCTCACGAAAATGGCCTCGACTTCATTGTCAAAGGAACAGAAAACGCGGGCCAGCCATCCTTTTCTCCAGTTGAACAGACTATCATCATAGAGAAAACTCAAGTCATGTCTAGTCTTTCTTTTCCCGTCGTGAGACTCGTACGCCCCACAGACACCCCAGCTTCATGGTGCGGGTTATTCGTTGACTCGATTTGAGATTCTCATATCCTTCTTGGCAGTTTTGCTGTGTCTGTACCCGGGGAGACGTCGGAAGTCCAGAAGGGCAAGCCACGCAAAATCAACGTGTCCTTTCCGGCGTCACATGCTGGCACATTCCGCGCATCCTTGGAGTTTGTGTTCAATGATAAACTCGGCAGAATGACAGAGAGTTTGTTGTGTCCCGTGAGCTACGTGGACAAGCTACCCTTCCCGGTAGCTCTGTCCCTGTAGGCAGCGAAGGCGCCGGGATCACTGTCTCCCACGAGTCTGGTCTTGAATTCTCACTATACTAGAACGCGCATGGCCCGACGTTCCGTTTGCAGCACAGAGTCTAGAGCTTGTCATCAACAAGTCCTCAACCAATCCATTGGTTTCTTTGGAGGGTGTTAAGGTGCGCTTGTCGGATGGTTCTGTGGCCAGGTGAGTCCACGTCTGTTAATGAGACTACGAAATCCTCAAATTCCAAATGCGTAGCATTTTTTCTGCTCAGCTCGTGGGCAACTCCAAGTGGATCAAGCCTAAGCGCCAACGCACAATGACTCTCACTTTCACCCCTCAGCAAGTGGGGAACTACGAGGCGATTCTAGAACTGACTTTCTACGACCGCACACGCAAAGCAAACTTTGTAGTTGAGCGAAAACTGCACGGGGTTGCCGAGGATCCAATTAGCGACCCCGTAACTGACTGGGCGGATGACCACGCAAGCCTTTCCACGGATGAAGAAGAGGAACTTCCTGACGGCGACGGCACCGGTATCTCTGTCTCGGATGAAGACGGGGTCAATTTTGGCATCGTCGAGCGCAAGCGCCGAAATGGCCCATTCGCAACCCCGTCATCTTCACTCACCATTAACCTCGCAGAGGGCTTCCCGGCTGTCACGTTTGTCAAAGCGAAAATCAGATCACTGGAATGGGAACGATTCTGGGTAAGTCAGGATTCTCTCTCAGTTTTGTCAGCGTTCATCAGTCACCGCAGTTTCATAGCGACTTTCGAAGGAGATAGCCCAACCATCCGACCTGGTTCGGAGAGCACGGTACAAATCATATTCAACCCGAAGTTCGAGGGGCAGTTTGACGCCACACTTGAGCTAATTTTCTCCCATGGTCAACGACCGACTCGTTTTTCAGTTTCTAGAAGGTTACGGGCTATTGCAGGTTCACTCGAGGATCATAAACGTTTCGAATTTCTCGACAATGAAACGTATATTCGACGGACTGGCACCGGTCGACAAGTACCACCACAAAGAGTGATACCTCTCTGGCCTTCAGATCGTCCCCGGAAGTCCAGGAAACTCCCAGACTACGAGCTTCCCCCATTGGTCAAGACAGCGATGGAAAATGTTACACCCAAGCACCCTTACGACAAGGAGGCACCGCGACTAATCGAGGCTCTGAGGCCGGGAGCGTTAAATACGGACACATACGCACAATACTTCAAGGCGCTGTTGAATGTTGAAGACGCGCACCAGCAGTACGGTCAATATCTCTCCATTTCATTGTCCTATAGTGATGTCGGAGCAGGCGAGATATGCTGGACCAACTTCCCTTTGAGATTGACATCCAAAGCCAGGGCTCAGGATACTTGTCAAGTATGCTGGTGTAGACCACGCGACCAAGCTCGCGCGCGTGCGTCAGGAGCTCGAGAAGCAGAAAGCCCGTGCGCTCGTGGTGGCGATGCTCGACGAGGTCGCGTGGTTGTTCAACCTGCGCGGCGCTGACATCGACTTCAATCCTGTCTTCTTTAGCGCCATAGTCACCACAGACAATGCGATCCTGTTCGTCGACCCGGAGCAGGTCAGCCAGGACGTGCGGGCGCAGCTCGGGCAGGAGGTTCCACTGCGTCCATACGACGCATTTATCCCTCATCTCAAGGAGCTCGGTGCCGACCTCCAGGTGCGTTCTTAAAGACCACCTCCTCAACACTAACGAATTCATCGCTACCCTCATGCTGGACAGAAGTTTTGATCGGCGACAAGACGAACGTGGCAGTCGCTGAGGCGATTGGACTTTCTTACATCAACATCGCGCGCTCGCCGATTGCGGATCTCAAGGCTATCATGAACGCAACGGAGATCGAGGGCTTCCGCGCGAGCCATATCAGAGACGGCTCGGCGCTCGTCCGGTACTTTGCGTGGTTAGAGGAGCAACTGAACTAGGGTGTGAAGCTGTCTGAGAGCCAAGGTGCTGACCAGCTGGAGAAGTTCCGCTCGTGAGTATTGACCCCCCGCCGGCAGTGAAATGCTCACTCTTGGCGGCCGCATATAGAGAGCTTCTTTTATTTAAGGGCTTGTCGTTCCCGACTATGGTGGTGCGTGAATCGCCCTTACAACTCTTGATCTTTCCTCAGAGCTGCGGTCCAGCGATCATCCACTACTCATCGGATCCAAACGATTGCGCCATCGTCCAATAAGATTAAGTATACTTATGCGACTCTGGCGGGTCGGTGCTGGCGATCTCCCACTGTCTCATACTCATGATTCGACTTTAGGGCAATACTTGGGTGGCACCACGGACGTAACTCGTACCCTATATCTTGGCGTCCCGACAGACGAGCAGCGCCGTGCTTTTACGCGCGTGCTGCAGGGGCACGTCGCCATCGACACAGCCATTTTCCCTAACGGGACCTCCGGTGTGTGACTCGTTCCGAATGGAACGGTCCAGACGCTAATGAAGCTGGCTCTTGGCATGTAGGGTACATTATGTGAGCCACGCATTTCACTCGTTGCGAACTGCATGCTCAGAACGAACTCAGCGACACGTGGGCGAGGAGGTACTTGTAGCGGGACGGCCTTGGTGTGTTATCTGACATTTTTCTCGACAGAGGACAACTTAAACCGCCCAGATTACAGGCACTGTACAGGTCATGGTGTTGGCCACTTCCTAAATGTCCATGAAGGTGCTGTAGTATTCGCAACTGGTTGACCATACGGCCCGATTGCGCTGATCATTTTTCACATTTACAATGAATTGGAACCCGAATTGGTGAGAGCGTTTCCCAAGATACCTCTTATTTCTGTCCTGCACAGCATACAATAGCACGCCATTGAAACCGGGTATGACGGGTTCGAATGATACGGGTTTCCTTTCCCTTCCCGCGTCTTACGGCTTGGGTTTACCAAAAGGGTACAGAATCTGGCTACTATGCCGATGGGGAATACGGTATCCGTATCGAAAACATAGTCATTGCTCGTGAAGCCCAGACACCGAACAATTTGGTGACAAGGGTTTCCTTGGCTTTGAGCACGTCACAATGGTGACGTTTTTTTTCACCGGCCTCGTACCCGTCCTTTTGGCGCCACACTGACGCGGACTCGTAAAGGTGCCCATGGGGCGTAACCTTATTGATGTGCCACTTCTTTCCGCCGACGAGCGCAGTGGGTAGATGCGTATCATAAGGAGGTGTGGGAGAAAGTGTCCTGTCCCCCTTACTGGAAGGCGATGCGAGGGCCAGAGCATGGTTGCATCGCGAATGCGCCCCATTGTGGTGCCGAAGTTGTGGTGTCCTTGTACATGTCCGCCATGACCCCATCCTTGTGTTTTCACACGTCGGCTGGACAGCACGTCAAACGAAATCTCATTAATCCCTTTTTGGTTGAACCGGACCCTCATACCGGATTATGGCTTATCAGCATGCACCACGTGCTCGTCCGTTTTTAGCGACGCCTGCTCTATCTATCTTTTGCCATCCCCTGGGCCACGTAAGTTTCGACACGTCGCAAGGGAAATGTATTTCATATCTGCGGACCCGGGCGTACCTGTTTCGACACTGTTCGTGCCTCAGGCACCAAAGCGACACCGCGAAGTGCCCGAGATGTTTTTCAGGCTTTGCGCGTTGCGTGATACACCAAGACTTGATGGAGAACGACACTGGAAGTCTCGATTCTTTGAGCAAATGGTCATCAACGTTGAGAAAAAAGCCTTAATGATCCTTCCTGAAGTTTCACATAATCTCCTCATGTACCGCTTGTAAATCTGTAACAGAAAATGACTCAGGACGCAGCGAGGTGATTCAGTTCAGACGACTAGTCCACTTGAGGGCATCGGTAATATACGACTGGCTCTGTATTGGTATTTGTAAATATATACATTTATATTCCGGTGCTGTACACTTAGGCCCAAACGTAGGCTATCCATTGTGACATAAGTATAGTAGGGGTCTGTGAGAAAACCAAACACGAGAAGGGACACAGTAAAATCCAAGGCAAAGCATATGACATTCAAGCATACATGAACGAACATCCAAGATCCAGAGCGGCGGAGGGAAAATCGCTTCAGTGGGGAAAAGCCTCAGCATGAGTCGCCGGAGCTTCAGGATTGGTACCTGAACTGACATTCAAAACAGCTTATTCTCAAAAGGGCCTATCGCTTTGGATTTCGCTGTAATTACAATAGAACTTGAACACTCGGGCCGTAGGGCTATCCAAGATAAGGTTGGAGTCGGGTGGACATGACCGTATGATCAACTATGTAACCCAGGATCGTTCCAAAAGGACTTAGCTGTGGTCGAGCCCCTCCTTAGGAGCACTTGGAAACCATGGGAGCCGCGGCGAGGGCTGGCACCGAGTGGCAAAGTAGTTTGTTTGCACCTTTAACAGAGCCGAGAGGTCTCAGGCCGAAGGGGTGGTTTTATGTCGAGTACGCTGTACGAGTCTGCAGTGCTACAGTAACAAATACATTCGGAGATGATGTGGCAGGTAGATCTTTCGTCTATACTGCATCTCTGGGTCGCAGATGCACCGAGTGGGGTCCAGTCTTTAAAGAACTGGTGAATGTAGTAGTCAAAGGAGCAGCCAGTCACCAGCCTTAGAGCAGCAAAGAAAGACAAGCGGGGGTGCGGGGCGCTTTCTATATGGCCCGGGGTGATTGTTTCATAGCGTTTTTTTTCTTTTTTCGTTGGGGGGTAGTAACAAGGGGGGTAAACAAACAAGTTCAGTTACGTGGCTTTTGGCATGTACTTCGGCGTTGACACTATCCATTCACAACTAATTTAACTCCGCCACCGCCACGGAAATGGATTGAATTGATCTTCTTGGATTTCATGTGGTTGCACATGGCGTGCGCCCACTGTGACCCAATCTCCCAGAGTTCAACAATATACGCAGCTAACGGCGGCATTCATTACTAGGGTCCAGGATGTGTAACGCCTCATCCCTTCCCCGTTACTTGGGTATAAGTACGACGGAAAGGTGGTAAAAGTGACCTCACCCCCCCTCTACAAGAAGAGTAGAGACCACTTGCGCACAGACATACTCCCCAGACTTTCCCCAGATTCTTGTGCCTCTGCAGTTTAGCGCACGTCCCCCGCTGTCTTAGTTAAGTGAACAGTCCATGGGAGACCAGTACCGTCAAGTTCCCCGCCACGACTCGAAGTATTAGGTTACTTGCTAGTCGAAGTTGAAGACTATCCCGTTCCCTCAACGACAAAGCCAGAGGCGCCCCACTCCTGGGTCCCCATGCCTTCCTCATTCGTCATGGTGGCAATACGTCGCCCAAGTCTATGGTCAGGTACGATTTGAACGCACAAGGACTGAGCAACGACCTGATTGTTACCCCACCCAACCCACGCAGGACACGCCTTCTATTATTTCAGATGTTCCAAGCCCCGGTACAGTGTGGCCGCAGAGTGTCATCGGACCGACGACCAGATCACCCCCCTTTCGCAGAGTCAGATTTCAGTAAAGCCTCCTCCTCTGACTTTCCCTCCCGGAAATTTTGATGGAAGCTTCGGGAATCAGGCTTGGGCCATTACCGATGCTCACGCTCGTGCTGGATATGGCCAGGTGAGGGGACTCAGTGTTTGGGACCAAACTATCCTGACGTCAATGCACAAAGCATATCGCAATACAAGCGGAACAGACACGACTCACTAGACGTCAGCATCTAGAACAGGGGATTGATTCGTCCACCCCGGAATGCAATATTCAACTATGTTTCCCCCCGTAGTACAAACATATTTTTTAGAGACGTGTGCCGCAGTCAAGTACCACAGCAAACAGTGGGAAGGTACTCCACCTCATACTGGCCCACCAATGATACTCGAACCTAACATCCTACAAATTTAGGACTTAAGGCGGTTCGACAAGATCTGGAACCCGGATAGCACATGGAACTCTGGAAATCGTAGCAAGGCTCCCCAGGAGGTGCATCATTGTGCCAATTGCAGCAAAGCGTATCGGCGACACCAAGACCTGAAAACGTCATACTAGAGACAAACATGAATGGCAACGCAAGTGTCCCTTCTGCCGTGTCAGGTGGTCCCGCCCTGAGAGGATAAGAACCCATCTCATGAAGGAACATGAAAGTCGTTTGACTAAGGATCACCAACAAGAAAATTCGCTTCCTGAGAGGCGAGATGACCACGATCCCGCTTTCTCGAGAAATACGGCAGTAATACGGACCACGATTCCCCCGGAAACTACACACCCGATTATTAACCACCGGAAACTCTATATCTTAGAGTAGGGTACCAGCAGTGGAGAGTGGTGGCGAGTATGACATTGAGATGGCTTACTATGATTGGATCTGAAGATTAGTTAGATTCGCTATCTGTCATACATAGGATCCAGTTCGCCTATTTCAAGTTACTGTATAGTTCATGGGTTGTACTTCTGATGT
The DNA here is from genome assembly GCA_021525775.1 of Lactarius deliciosus. Taxonomy (NCBI): domain Eukaryota; kingdom Fungi; phylum Basidiomycota; class Agaricomycetes; order Russulales; family Russulaceae; genus Lactarius; species Lactarius deliciosus. Next base: position 48,597 of record JAKELK010000328.1, on the reverse strand, counting down.
ATGAAAGCTAGCTAGCGCCTGGCAAGAACCTCCAAGAGAGCTTCAGACTCGGGTCTGAATCTCAGGATGCGAATCCGCGCTAATCCTGAGGCCAGAGGGTAGCCTGAGTGTTGCCGCAAGTCATAGTCACAGGTGTCAACTTGAACTCGGATGGAACCTTGACAACTCGTCACAACTCTAACGATTTCATAATGCGCGGCGAAATGGGAACATATTTAACTTTCCTGTCTATACCTCCAAAAAAAGACGGGAGTCTGCGATTGCGCCTTTTCGACGTGCTGTCTTCCCGGGGACGACATACGGAGACGTCATTGTCTGAGGGATCACCGTACCCTTAGTCGCGTCGCTGCAGTCAAGCAGCTAACAACCCGATGGATTGGATAGCTGGAAAAGGAGGTGGGCAATGACGAAATGAAGCGTGAAGAAATAACCCTCCCTCCCAGCGTAGGACAAAGACGACGCGCGGGGGAAGAGATGAAGATCCAGAAAGAAATGTCCTGCTGCATAGTCCCGGAAGGTCTGGGATGTGTGCCCGCCAACGGGAGTGGTCTGCAGGGAAAAGGACAAGGATTAGAATTGCAAGAGCCGGAACTTCTCACTTGAACGCCCCTTGCCATCGAAAATATAGGACTGGCACAATGAGTCATGTCGTAGAAGGGGCGAGGTTGCCAGGTTTTATTGATCCTCGTGTGGGACTGGTGAGGGTTGAGAAGAGCCGGTGCATTGATCGCAAACCGACACACTGAATAGGTGAGGTTATGTTGGGGGTGCCATGTTACTACTGTATCCGATGCCCAGGGACAGAAATTGTCAACAACGCGACCGCTCGGGACACGCACTGTGACGCACAAGCTTGCATGCAAGACATTGCCTGTCGAAACCAAATGAATCCAGCGCTGTGGAAACTCCGAGGTGAAGCACAGGAATCGTTAGATGTGTGTGATCTGTGAGGAGACGAACCAAAATAAAATAAATATTGAGACCCGTAGGTCTACCACTCTGAAACAGCGTGTCATCCTTGTGCAGGGGCCATGCTAATCTTCTCTGTATCGTTCCAATTTTTTCGTATGCATCCCCGAAGGGAGCAATTGTTAATGGAAAAGATGCGATGCCCCAGCTGAACTTTTTCATTTTGTTCATCGCGCGGGTGTCCAGCAGGTGGTACGAACCGGCAATTCCCGGAGTCGGCAGACGCCGATGCGTGACCTCACCTCAGGCGACGCTCCCCTTCATACTCCCCATTCGGGAACTACTAGTACACAACTAAATATATTTCTACACGTCCATATCTTTTATCGTCGTGCTGTATACCACCTGTCCCAATCCCTAGTTCGCGTCGGTCCGCCGACTCGGTCGTCGATACCAGAAGCAAAGGATACATCCTTTCGAACTTGACAATGACGCGGTGGGCCGTGGAGGTTGTGCCTTCTGTGTATCCTTGTAGAGATTAGGGATTAAGATTCTTTTAGCCCGGCCACTAATATACAGTGAATGCAGCTAGCGCTCTTCCCTCCCATTTCGACGTTCTCCCTCTGGAGCATAGAACGACCAATGAAAAAGGATGGGGATAGATTTTCTTTCCTCCCTCTTTGACGTCCCCCTCTGTGACTCAGGCGACCAATGAAGAAGCATCGGCACAACTTTTCTTCCCTCTCTCTTCGGCGTTCATCCTCTACGCCACCAGACGACTAATGAAAAGGCATGGGCACAGCTTTCCTATCTTCGGCGCTCCATCTGTAGCCCGTTGGGCACCTGTGAAGCAGTTTGGGCACAGCTTTTCTTCTTCTCTCCTCGGCGCTTCCATTAGGCGACCCATGAGGAAGCATGGGCACGACTTTCTTCCCTCTCTCTTCGGTGTTCCCCCTCGGCGACCCATTAGGCGACAAATGAAGAACAGGAACAGCTCTCCCTCCCTCTCGCGAGGCGTTCCCCCTCCGCAGCCCATCGAGCGGCAAATGAAAAAGAATGGGCACAGCTCCTCTTCCCTCCTAGGGACTTGGGCACTCCCCCTCCTTCGGGGAAACCGCCCTTGGGCGCCCTTCCCCCTCGGGACGTTTTCTCGCCAGCGAACTTCCTAGGATGGTACATTACTTAGACTACTGGGGATACAGGTATAAGTACAATGGAAAGGTGGTAGAAGCGACAAACATATCCCTCGCCCCCCTCTCCAAGAAGCGTAGAAACCATATATTCCTAGACCTCCACATATCTCTGGTGTTTAGCACGTGCGTGGTATACAGGCGCTCCACTGTCTTAGTTAGGCGAAGGGAATCCATGGGAGATCAATATCCTATCCTTCCAAAAGGTCCAGGTAATCTGCTAATCCAGACTGAAGGCCATCCCACCGGCGTGACAGCAAGGTCAGAGGTGCCCAATCTCTGGGATTCATGTCTTCCCGATCTGCTATGTTGGCAATACCTTGCCCATATCACTAGTCAGGTACGATTCGAACACACACAGCACGAGCACAGCTGATTGGTACCCACCCTGCCTGCACAGGAAACACCTTCTATTATTTCGGGTCCAACAAACCCTTGTACACTGTGGCCACAGAGTGTAAATGGATCGACGACTGGAATAGCCATCCTTTCACAGAGTCAGATCCCAGAAATGACACCTCCGACTTTCGCTCCTAGATTTTTTTATGGAAGCTTGGACAATCAGGCTATTAGTGAAGCCATTCCTGATTGTCACACTTCGACGAGACATGACCAGGTGGGAATCTCGTGGTATGTTATCGAACTCTCCTGACGTCAATATACAAAGCCTATTGAAATACAAGAGGGGCAGATACGACTCGCTAGACGTCAGCCGCAGCGGGGGATTGAAGCGCCGTCCACCCCAGGAGGCAACGTTCGACTACATTTCCCCCCATGATGCAAACACATCTTCCAGCGACGTGTGCGATAGTCAAATACCACAACAACAGTGGGAAGGTACTCACCTCATGTTGGCTTTCCGACGGTATTCGAACCTAACATCCAACTTTAGGACTCAATGAGATTCGACAAGACCCGGTCCTGGAAAGCGCATGGAGTTCTGAGAATTGTAGCAAAACTCCCGGGGGGCGCGCCACTGTACCGATTGCGGCAAGGTATATCGACGACCCCAAGAGTTGAAGACGACATACTAGAGACCGGCATGAGTGGCAACGCAGGTGTCCCTTCTGTTGTACGAGGTGGTCTCGTCCCGAGAGGATAAGAGCCCATCTCATGAAGAAACATGAAAGCCGTTTGACTAATGATCAACGACAAGAAATTCGCTTGCTGCGAGGCCGAGACGACACGGTCCGCTTTCTCGAGAAATACGGGAACACGAGTCCCCACAAACTACACACCCGACTAACTAGCTCCTACTAGTAGAAATCACATATGTTTTCATGGCACCAGCAGTCCGCGCAGTGTTAGTGGGAAGTGATGGCGAGACTATGAACGCCGAGTTGACTTGCTCGAATCTGCCAGCCGAAAATTATTTGGTCTGGCTATTTATCATAGAATCTGTTTTTCCAAGTCACCGCAGTTGTCTGTAATTCATGGGTTGTTCTGGTTCGGATGTACGAAAGCTAGCTCATCCTCCTGACAAGAAACTCTAAGAGGACGGATCACACATAGAAGCAAGCATAAAAGCAAACATAGAAGCAAGCACCCGGAAGTACGCATGGAGTCAAGCTGCGAATGGCAAGTGCCGATGTCCACGTGATCGTCTGGGACCGTCACAGTAAGTTGTGACATGTGACATGTGACACCGTCGATCATTACCTGCCCTCTGCGCATCTCCGTTGACCCTGCAGTAGATGTGCCCACGTGGCAGGAATTTATTACCGAGGCAAGCGGGCACATCGCTCCGTTTAACTGTGCCCATATCCCTTTCGCGGAATGTCACCTCGTCCAGAGATAGATGCAGGGCTCGTAGTAAGGCTCGTAGTGCGAGAATCTCATCGATCTCGTCTGAGGCTCAGCGCGACCTCCGCGCCCGAAGAACTCGATCTTTTCGTCAGACGTCAAAAACGCTGGCATGGACCATGCGGTCAAGCTCACGCGCGTGCGTCAGGAGCTCGACAAGCAGATGGCCCGTGCGCCCGTGGTGGCAAAGCTCGACGAGGTCCCATGGTTGTTCAACCCGCGCGGCGCCGATATCGACTTCAATCCCATCTCCTATGGCTGCAGTTATCACAGACAATGTGATCCTATCCGTCGGTCCGGAGCAAGTCAGCCAGGACGTGCTGGCGCGGCTCGGGCAGGTAGTCCAGTTGCGTGACGCGTCCGTACGACGCATTTTTTCCCTACCTCAAGGAGCTCGGTGCCGACCACCAGTGCGTTTATAACGTCCGCTTACTCAACACCAACGGATTCATCGCTATCTCACGCTGGATAGAAAGTTTTGACCGGCGACAAGACTCCCACGCAGTCGCCAAGGCGATTGGTCTTTCCTACGTCAACACCGCGCGCTCGCCTGTCGAGGGGCTCAAGGCCAACGGACAGTTGGAGAAGTTCCGCTCGTGAGTATCGATCCCCTGCCAGTAGTGAGATGCTCACTCTTGGCGGTCGCATATAGCGAGCTTCCTTTATTTGAGGGCTTGTCGCTCACGACTATCTCTTCTACTGGTTCCAACGGAGGTGCGTGAACCGCCTTACAACTCTTGATCTTCCTTCAGAGAGCGTCCGGCCCTTACAACTCTTGATCTTCCTTCAGAGTTGCGGTCCAGTTATCATCCACTACTCACCGGATCCGAACGATTGCGCAATCATCCAAAAAGATCGAGTATACTTATGCGACTCTGGCGGTTTGTGTTTGCGATCTCCCAATGTCTCGTACTCATGGACGGACTCCAGGGCAATACCTGGATGGCACCACGGACGTAACTCGTACCTTACATTTCGGCACTCCGACAGATGAACAGCGCCGTGCTTTTACGCGCGTGCTGCAAGGGCACATCGCCATCGACGCTGTTATTTTCCCTAGCGGGACTTCTGATGTGTAGCCTGTTCCGAGCCGGATGGGCGGGACGTTGACGAGGCTAGCTCTCGGTATGTTGGGTACGTCATGTGGCAACACATTTTACTCCCTGCGAGCTACCTCAGAACGATCTCGGCGACGCATGGGCAAGGAGGTACTTTTGGCGGGACGGTCTTCTGTAAATTTATTCTCGACGGAGGATAACTCAAAGGGTACAGATTACAGGCATGGTACTGGTTATGGCGTTGGCCACTTCCTAAATCTAAATGACCATAAAGGTACTGTGGTATTCGCAGCTGGTTGACCATGCGGTCCGGTTGCGCTGATATTTTTTCACGTTTTCAGGTCCACAAGGAACCGTGTCTCCCGTCATGGGGTTCCACACACGAATTGTTCCATATTCCAAGCCTTAGACGATCCGCTGGCCATTCGGCGAGAGTGCAATGGAAAAGACCTGGTCTCCATCATTTGAAATCACCATCTCTGATGGTGGCTAATCAGACAATCGCCCACGTTCCACCCGCAGGGTACGAACCGGAAGCCGAATTGGTGAGAGATCCCATGTACAATCATGTTACGGACACGAGGTCGCGACGTGCTATTCACGAACTACACTATAATCCAAGCAAATACCGCGCTGCGTCAGCCACGACACAACACGACACGTACCTACACTTCACCTCTAGGGTACCTCTTATTCGTATGTTGTATTTGTTGCGCAGCGTACAACATCCTGTGCACCCCGCTAAAGCCGGGTATGACAGTTTCAAACGGTACGGGTTTCCCCGTCTTATGCCCAAATTCACCGAAAGGGCAGGACCGGGTTATTACGCCGATTGGGAATGCGGTATTCGGATCGAAATGTGGTCAATGTGCGCGAGGCCCAGACGACTCCCAGACGCCGAACAACTTTGGTGACAAGGGCATCCCCAGTTTCGAGCACGTCACCATCTGTTTTTCCTCACCCTGTCTACTGCCTCCCCTGTCTCTGGCGCCGTACTGACATGGACTCGTGATGGTGGGCGCAACCTTATTCATGTGTCACTTCCTGTCCGCCGACAGCGCGTTGTGTAGACACGTGTCATAAGAAGAATGGAGGTGTCACTTCGCTTGAGGGCGAGCAAGGCATTGCTGCGCTGGCCACGAATGCGCGTTGTTGTAGTGCCGAGGCTGTGGTGTCCTGTGCATGTCTGTCATGCAATCCTGTGTTTTTCACTCATGCGTTAGACCGTGCTCACGAAATCCCTTTTTTGTTTATCTTCATAACTGTCATTCCGGGATGCCCTGTTGATAACACTCGGTCCGCACTTTCCCGATATCCTTTCTTCCCTCATTATGATATGTAGTTGTGATATCATAAAAAAAGTGGATCAACAAAAAATGGGGTCAAACAAATGGAGCAGCCGTGGCTCTCGTCCGCACCCTGAGATCTACAGATAGCGACATTGCAGACTTCCATTGGGCTTCTCTCTGTAACGCTCCCTGCTGGCACCCTGGCTTTTCGGCTGGTCAGTCACAAGGGATAGAAATGTCGACGCTCTGTATGCTTCTCCTCCGTTTGTCGAACGTGGGTATGACATATTATGACAAATTTTGCAGAGGTAACTTACGGGCAAACCTCTCCGAGTCTGCCACGTCCGCTGCACTTGCGCGCAATTCAGAAAAAAATAATTCGGTTTTGAAGTACTGTACTTTTTGGGGCTAGATAAATGTTGGTAAAGTGCGTTTATTGCAAAGGCCAGCCCGAGGGAACGAACGACCGTCCCAGTATCTCCCACTATAGCTGGAGAAGAATCGCTCTTTGAACAATGCAACCTGCTATACCTATTCTTTCTTATTGATCGATACTGATCAGCCGAGTCGTTCGATGGGCTACCCTGAGTTCCGTGCGTTTCAGCCCGAGCGTGACGGAGACTGAATATAGTACTGAATGGTCATGATCACATCTATGGATTAGCCCGTACCTTGGGCACCGAAGTAATAACGCGGTGGTGCCCAAGAAGTACCCAAGAAGTATGCGGGGCGGGCATTTACAGTTACAAGGGTGCAAATTATGACTAGATCACTGGATTTGTGATCGGTGGTGTTTCACGTCGTCAGTGCAACACCCGATAACCAGTAGCCTTGTGATTATTTATTTATTGAACCATTTGTATTTCTCCATTATAAATTGGAAGTGATAGTCGTGTGGTCACATGTGAGCATGGTGAAACGGCTTAATCCAGAGGAAACCGTGTAAGGCAAAAGTGTGGTAATAGGTATGGGCGGAAGTGTACGTACATAGGTCACTAGTAATTGCGGTCGAGAGCTCCTTCAAACGGGCGATGGCGCCCGTATAGCCTAGTGGTGTAGCCTATGATTAGCGTGTTCACAACGAAGCCCACATCCGGCAGGTACAGTACACCTGCCGGTTACTACTTATTATTGCTGGGCACCACATTAGAAGTCATCGCCCAAGAACTTCTCTTCCACCGTCGCTCCGCTCCTCTCGGCGTCTTCACAACTCCCTTCTTCTCGGGGAGCACACCAAACAGCTCTTTCCCCCTTCTCATTAGCCGAAGACTTTTATTTGCCCACCTTCATTCATGGATCTACCACTCTCTTAGACTAGTGACCATATAAGTATAAGTAAGGTGATGAAAGTGACAAACAGATCCCTCACCCCCTCTACAAGAAGCGTAGAGACCACTTACGCGCAAGTATACTCCCAGATCTCTGTATATTTTGGGTGCTCTCGCTACCTAGCACGTGTTTGGCATACAGGTGCTCAGCTGTCTTCGTTAGGTGAAGCCTGTGAAGGGAGTCCATGGGAGACCAATACCCTCCCCTAGGTCCAGGTGATTGTCTAGTCCAGGTCGAAGTCCATCCTGTCGTCCACCTCACGGCAGGCACAGCGGCGCCGAACCACTGCGATCCATGTCCCCCTGACTTACTACTACGGTTGCTTTCCCATGTCATAAGTCAGGTACGATTCGAACGCACCGGGGGACATGAGCAACGGCTGATCGCTACCTACCTAACCCGCGCACAGGAAACGCCCCCTACTATTTTAGATGTGACAAATCCTCATACAGTGTGGCCGCAGTGTGTAAACGGACCGACGGGCAGGTCACCCATCCCTTCGCAGAGTCGGATCACAAAAGAGCCATTTCCTCTGAATTTAGCTCCCGACATTTTTAATGGAAGCTTCGGTAATCTGGCTGAGGGCATTCCTGGTTGCCACGCTCGTGCTGGATATAACCAGGTGGGGAAACTCACGGTTTGATACCCAACTCTCCTGACGCCAATGCACAAAGCATATTACAATACAAGAGGAACAGATACGACTCACCAGATATCAGCCTCTGGAGCAGGGGATTGACTCGTCGTCCAACCCGGGAGGAAAAATTCAACTATGTTGCCCCCGTAACGTATATGCGTCTCCTAGCGACGTGTGCCCAACTAGTCAAGTACTTGCGGCGACAGTGGGAAGGTACTCACATATTATTGGCTTCTCGACAGTACTCGAACCTAACATCCCACAACTTTAGAACTTAAGGAGGCTCGACAAGATCCAGACACGGGAAGCACATGGAACTCTGATGCTCATAGGAAGGCACCCCGGGGGATGTATCACTGTACTGATTGCAGCAAAGTGTATCGACGACCCCAAGACTTGAAACGACATACTAGAGACCGACATGAGTGGCAGCGCAAGTGTCCCTTCTGTCGTGTCAGGTGGTCCCGCCCTGAGAGGATAAGGGTCCATCTCATAAAGAAACACGAAAGTCGTTTGACCAAAGACCAACAGCAAGAAGTTCGCTTCCTGCGAGGTCGACGCGACACGATCCGCATTCTCGAGGAATATGGGAACACGACTCCGCACGGAAGCTACACCCCCGATTAACCAACTCTTGGTGTATTTGGGACACCAGCAGTCAGCGCAGATTTAGTGGTGGCGACTTGGGTGGCGAAACTGAACATTGAGACGACTTGCATATCATCTTTTCGAGTTACTGTTGTTGTATGTGGTTCATTGGTTGTTGTGCTTCCAAGTCGGATGTACGAAAGCTGGTTCATCCCCTGGCAAAACCATCCAAGAGGACTTTCTAAGAGCGCTACTCCCAGCGAGTATGTAATCAGACCAAGAAGTCCACAAAACATTGATCGCGTCTCACAATCACGCGCCAATGAGGGCGCGCCACCGGGTTGATATCGTACACGGTAAGTGACAATTGAATGTCAGGTAAATTACACTCGCCCATTGCACGCCAGTCAAGACGCCAGTGCTTCCCCTTACACGCTCCGATCACGCCGATCCGAGTCGTTGAACTTCCTTTGTTGTTTCGAAATTCAATGTTCGAGCTTTCAAAATTTCAAGCTTTTCAAGCTTCAAGCCACATACATTCCAAGATCCAGAGGTGAGCTTAAAAAACGACCCCGTCCCCTCGATCTCCCTAGTCTCTTTTCTCTTCCTTATACCTCCTTATATCTGCTCTGTTGTACCCACGATCCCAAACACCTGAGTCTCGACCCTGGTCTCGGCTTGCATCAGTGACGTTGGCTCCTGTGCCAGTATTGCAATAACTTTGAAACCACTGGTCTTTTCTCGTTTCTTTGAACATCTAATAGGCGTCTATCGTTATTAGAATAGGCAGACGTCTCATCTCAGACGTTGAGCGGACTCTCTTGCCGTTGATCTACCCCATCGTCCGTGTACAAGGCTATACTACCCTCACCGGTAGCTCTGCTGGCGTAGGTATTCCCAACACGGCGATAGGTCACGGATCTGAAGGTAACGGAAGTACTGAGATTGGCGTCCCGGACGAGCCCGTCAGGAATTCCGTCAGACCCTAGAGCTTGTCATCAATGAAGTCTTCGTCTATCCATCCGTTTATTTGACGCCGCTCAGGTGAAGCTAACTGGGTGGTTCTGTGGTTTGGTGAATTTAAGTCTATTAGAGAAACCGCGAGCAGTTCGTTTTCCTTATGCACAGCATTTTTTCGCACAGCTCAGTGGGCGACCCCAATAGGGTCACCTAGGTGCCAAGCGGAAGTCAAGCGGAAGCGATACTCACTTCTCCCCTCAGGAAAAGGAAACTAAGGGATAGTCGTTACCTGGGGTGTCATCGCCATCGCTAGGTGGACTTCATGCGACCTGGAGGATAGAGCTGTCTGGTGCCAAGCTGTGGGTTAGTTGAACCTTTGGAGACATCCTGCTCGGAGCTACGACCTCTGGCACGCGGTGGAATGGTGACCTCTGGTGTGTTATCTCCCGTTCTTCCATTCGTCCCCAACTGGGACAATATAACGAGCCTAGTTTTAGGCGTGGTGCTGGCTATGGCGTTGGTCACATTGTTACACTCCCCAAAAGGTATGTAAGTTCCGAAGTTGGTCACAGTAACCGTACGATGCGATAGCGGTCGTGCCCTGCGCGCTTTTTTCACAGAGTACAGCTGCGCCCCGCCAAATTCGGGTATAACAAATATCAAACTGTACGGATCTCCGCCCACCCCCGGTCTTATACACGTAAAATAACCAAAGGGCATAGAGTCAGGCCTCCATGCATGTAAGGAATATGGACTACGCATCAAGAATGTGGACATCGTGTATGAGGCCCCGATTCCCAACAAGGGCTCTTTCGGGCTCAGTTACATCACTACGATAGGTCTCGTTTCACACTGTCATCTATCTCACGGCACTGCGCCGACGAAGATTTGTGAAGACGTCCGTTCAGCTCAACCTCGTTGACGTGTCGTTCCTCTCGGCCAACCGGTGCGCATCCACCATAAAGAGGTATGGAGAAGTGTCGTTCGTGTTCAATGCTCGGGCCGGAGCTTGGTGCCACCAGCTCCATTCAAGTTGAAGCATGAGTTTGCGCCGTTGTAGGACTGAAGCATCAGGTTGAGATTGCCTGTATTTCAAGTTTCACACGTACAGTAGTGTCATGTTTGCACAAATATAACGCCTGTGCCTCTTTTTGCCGGTAAGAACCAAGATAAGATCCAGACGATCTCAGACGCAGATCGTCAGATCAAATGTCTCTTAGCACCAAAAACCGAACGAGCGCTCCACGAAACGGCCCACCGCCCTACCCATCGCGTGCATTTGGTACGATCTCGGTATGTAGGAAATGAACACCGCATCTACAGACCCACGCGTCCTTATTTGTACCTTGGGAACCAACGCCGCCGGCTTTGGATTTGTTAAAAATAAAAAAGATCCGATGCGACTGACTCAACCGCGTACAAAATATTGCGGCAGACAGGATGCAATCATGGTCACACCGGTCGTTGATGACACAAGTTCCTCTGAAGTGACTTACCTACTACTGAATCAGTCTTGAGCTCCAGGGGCGAACAAGGGCCCTAGTCCTTGACACGGATGCGCTGCATGTGTAGTCTGGAAAATCAGAACGCGATTCAAACCAAGGGTAAAAATGGTTCTTCCAACCACGCGCCAAAATGCCTCGATCCGTATCAGGGGTTGACCTGGAGTGCCAATCCCCCTTACTCGGCGCTCGATTGACTCCGCCGCTGCTACCTACTTGATCCCATAGACCGTATCTTCGATACGGACTTAGCTGTGGTTTATGGCGTGACAACAAAGTACGGCTCAAATGGCAACGAGCGGTTATGTAGCAGTAGGTATCCTTGCCAGTCTTCGTTGGACACACAACCTGGAATTTGACCCACAAAGGGCACATCAAAAAATTGACGGATAAGGGACTTCGGTTACGCCATGTGTTTGATATACAGACACGTTGACGTGCTGTACACCACGAGTCGCAGCGGGTGTTGAAGAATGACTCTGCGATATCAGCGGCCCGGGGTGGCCCAGCAGAGACCCTCAGGTTAGGAGTAGTTTAGGGATAACGCCAAAGGGACCCTGCGACCTTTAAATACACAAAACATGTTGCAATGTCCCCAATTCGACGATGAATAAGAGTAACCCTTCTCGAGCACCGTTTCTGTCCTGGTGCCCAGTGGCCAATGTCCAAGTCAGCCTGAGCCTCGGAGCATGTGACACCAAACGCCGCTGCCTCACAGCACAGCAACGTGCGCACACCCAAGGAACATCAGCTGATAATTCGTGAAGACGCCGAGAAGCTCTCTTCTTGCCAGTGCGTGGTCAATTTCGGCCGTGATATGTGCCCAGGTAGGCCGTCGCCGACCGATGACCGTCAACCAACCCGCTCGCCTTCGCGTCCCGTTTATGGTTGGCATATCACGGCCAGTTGACGAACGCCTATATACAAACCTTGATACAAACAGCTTGATCCGTCACCTAAGCCCGAGACTAAGTGCGAATGTAAGGCCATGAAATAGACAAACAAATCCCTCACCCTTCCTTCCTTGCATGAGTACAGCCTGTGTCACTTACACCCAGATCTACTCACAGACCTCCCGTATCTCATTGTGCTCTCGCATCCAAGCGTGCGTACGATATAAAGGCATCACCCAGTCACCATTAGCTGCAGAAGTCCATGACGGACCAGTGCCTCGCCTTGCCACGATGTCCTGGTAGCTCGCTAGTCCAAAGCGGGATTTGTTCTGTGTGCTCAACGACAATGGCAGATGCGTCCAATAGTCGGGGCGTGTGTCGTCACAGTTCGTTCTGGTGGCAATGGTCGTCTAATGTCTATGGTCAGGTGAGGTTTTATGGTATAAGCGAATGAGCAACTACCCATCTATGGATTCTGAACTCGCATAGGCAACGCTTTCTAGTACCCCGTATATGACGAACCCTCATACAGTGTGGTCGCAGAGTGGGGAGGGACTGGTGGACACATCGTCCATCCTTTCGCAAAGGCAGCTTATCGATGCACCGCCTCCTTTGACTGCCAACAGTTTTGATCGGAGCTCCGGCGAGCCTGAAGCCATTCCCGGTAACCAACGTTCTGGGTATAACCAAGTAAGTAAACTTGTTGCGGCGTGGTACACAATTTTCCTGACAATGATTTGTAAAGCGTGTCGTCACACATGATGAACAGATAACACTCACTAGATGTCGGCCTCCGCCGGAATGGGGGGTTGACTCCTGGGGAGGCAATGTTCAACTGTCTCACTCTCGTGTCATTGACCCATTTTCTAGCAACATGCATTCTAGTCAAATACCACGGCAACATTGGGAAGGTACTCACCTTTTATAGTCTTCTCGACAATCTCCTCACCTGACATCCGAAATGTTTAGCGCCCAAGGCGGCCCAACAAGATCCGGACCTGGGAGGCGCAAGGATCCCCGATAACCGTGGCAAGCCCCCCCGAGTGTATTACTGTACTAGTTGCAGTAAAGTATATTCACGACTCCAGGAACTGAAACGGCATGTTCGAGACAGGCACGAGGAGAGGCGCAAGTGTCCCTTCTGTCGCACCAGATGGACCCGCCCAGAGAGGGTTAGAAACCATGTCTTGAAGAACCACGGAAAACTTTTGAGCGAGAACGAACAACGAGAAATTTACCGTTTGCGAGGTCTGGACGACACGGTCTGCTTTCTCGCGAAATATGGAAATATGCTTTCGAAGAACCACACGATCGATGTCCAGGCTCCTGGCCTACCCCAGCCTTTCTAGGGGCGAGGGTCAGTGTAGCGTTGGTGGAGTGTTATGGCAAGATTAGGGGCACCGAGAAGGCTTTGTAGAGTGTTATGATGGGGGTCCGCTTGCCAAGTTACGGTGGTTGTAATCTTAATTGTTCGTTGGTCTGGTAGTTGCCCTCCCACACTGCCTGCTGCCATAGAGAAAATGCAGATGGCATCGGCTCAGTGGTTCGTTCTTGGTGGACGACATCTCATCGTCGTGGTAAGAACTGTAAAATCTGTGAGGCGCGAATCCCGGATCAGATACGAATCAGATATGATGAATTTGCGTCACCGTGTGAAACAGAGTTCGTAGGCCTAGGTGCCTTCATTTAAGTACCGAAACCGAGGGTTGTGTACTCATCTAACAATCATCTGAAGACTACCTTAATTTTGCTTGTATTTGTCTCTCAGAGTGAAGGTTGCGTTTTCGCATCCATTGGCGTGAGGGGTATGCCTGGTGTCGACGTTGGCAACTTCTAATCCATTATTTATCTGCTGACAACGTCCCGGGTCCCATTGTCTCCGTAGTTCCCCAGGTTCCATTGTCTGCCGAACGAAGCTTCAAGGGTCCAGGATTCCATAGTTTTCGTGTGATTTTCGGGTGGTATACTACGAGGGCTGACTCCGAGCGCTGAGCCTCGGAACGGAACCACTACGGAACCAGTGGCGCCACGCGGCCCGGAGAGCCCTGGAGCCCTCCCGGCCGTCGCCGGGATCTCTCTACTAGCGGTAGCCTGACCGCTGCCTGGCCCTGACTGGCAAGATACTGTAGGCAACACCGTGACCGTCGTCGGCGGCTGAGTCGTTTCCCTAACAGCAGTTTGTCGTCCGATCCACCACATCTTACTACCATGACCCGATACACACTCTGTTTACTTCTGGACGCTATTAAGATAAGAACACCCTTACACTTTTTTTGTTCCTGCCTCGTCCCCTTGTTTCACCTCCGAGTCGCATCGTTCACTCCTCGTCTCTATATCTCATCTCATCCCCTCATTTTTCTGCATTGCTCTCCTTACCATGTTCCTCACTATAAGGACTGTATATGAGATCTTATCTGATACACTAATTATCTGTACGTGTTTAAGGCCGAGGAAACTCTTCTGAATAGTACAGAGCAATCAAATACCACCAGTTGACTATCTCAATGGCTGCTTCCAGGTCAGATCCGAATTGAAGACCTGCATCGGGATTGATTCATAGGCCAATTGACACGCTCGGTACTTCCAAGTCTCATCAGTTCTGCCGACCAAACTCGACCTTTTTTTTTTTTTTTTTTTATTATCCATTTATATTCCGGGGTACACTACGGAGTAGAAGACCGGTCCACATGCGGTTCCGATCGGTTTGTACGTAAAGTAGATAAGGAAAAAGTCTACTCGAGGGTGATCGAACCGAAGTCACATGATGTATGGGGCCGTCCATCCTGTGCGTAAACCTGCTCCGACACAGCTCTTGAGCTACCTCCTACACCTCACTAAAGGGCGTTTATTCACTGAGATCTCCGAACAGCCGGGCTCTAGGGCACCAGGGAGAGGGAGAGACGAGGGGAGGAATACCTTCGCTGACTGGGAGAGGACGAGGGTGAATGGCACGGGCGTTAAAATGGGTTGAGGGCTCGGTGCCCGGGGGTTAAGGGGAAAACCGCCCACATGGGACGACGGGGTATGGGGTAAGGTTGTTTCAGGGAGGGGTTAGCTCCAAAAGGGTTGGTGGGGATTGGGGGGGGGGGGTTACGGGCCGGCAAAAAGAGCGCACACCCTAAGAGGTGGAAGGTTTGGCACGAGGCTTAGCCTTCCAGCGCTTGATGGAGCCGGCACACCCGAAGGCGTACAAGGTCCGGTTAGCGAGAAGACCCGAGGCCACGGTGCCGTCAGGATCCTCGAAAGAAAAAAACTACCGATGAGGTGGAGCCCAGCTGGTAAGAGTCGGGGCGCCTCACCCAGGAGGGGGCTTGCGTGAACCGCAGGGAGCGGTACGCTGGGTTGTCAGTGGTGAGCGCCTGATGGAGCTCGTCAGAAGAGAAGGCCCCGCGGGAGAGAGAAACTCCAGTGGGAATGCTGTTGATGAGGAGGCGGGACCAGCGCACGTTCTCACGCGCGGAGATGGGGAGGGGCGTGTCAAGGGACTGTGAGAGGAAGGAGGCGAGAGTGGTGGAGATGAAGTGGGACGCGTTAGATAAGTGATACGCCGAGGTATCGGGTCCAGCCACGACCACGAGGTTGTTCTTAGCAGTCCACCGCGCAGCGGACAGGGTCACCTGGTGGGGGGAAGGGCCGAGAGCGGCGTTGAGGTGGGAGCAGATGGCTGCCGGGGAATGCCGGACAGCTAGGCTGCCATCCCCCTCAGGGGTATGGGCTTTGCTAATGACCAAGCTGGGCCGAGCCGGCAACTTGGCACGAGAAGCGAACGAGGGGAGGGTGGGAGGGGGGGGTGGAGTTGGCTGGGTGGGCGCCTTTCCCCCCTTTGCCTGGCTAGGGCGAGGGGTTGGGGCAGTGGACTTCGCCTTGGCAGTGGGAGCGGGAGCAGGGGGCGTGGGAGGGGCAGGAGCGGGAGGGGGGGCAGGAGGGGGAGCTCGCTTAAGCGCAGCGATAGCGTCCTCCAGTAATTGGAGGCGGGGAGAGAGACGGCGAGAGACGTCGTCAGCAAGGCGGGAGGGGAGGACTACGGAGAGGAAGTCGGTGGGATCCGAGACGTTAGAGAGTTTGCCCTCAAGGGCAGAGGTCAGGAAGGCGTCCTCATTGTCTTCCATCACCTGGTCTTGGACCAGGAGCATGGGGTAGACAGCCTCATGGAGGAAGTTGCAGAGGAATGGAGTGAGGTGGGGGAAGGATAGGGCAATACGAGCCCGGTCAGCAAGGTTGGAGGCCTTGGCATTCAGGTAGGGATTCGGGTCAGACATGGGGATGGTGGTGGTAAGAGGAAGAGAGATGCCAAACTCGACCTTTCGAGGAGGGTAAATAAATCGTGTTTAAGAGTTGTATGGCCCGGGACAATTTTTCTTACAGTAAGACTCGGGACACGTTGCAAGAAGTGATAAGGCAACTGAGACTAGTGGCCTTCCGCAGAATTCTGTGGTTCGTCGTTATCATAATTTCGGGTTATACTTTGGTTATACTAGTACCACGGGCCCTGCCCGGGTCATAATTAATCGCATTCAATAACTTTTGTTTAGCGCCTTGTGGCACCATTGCGGCTGTGCCAAAAACACGCGCACCTCGCCACTCGTTCTTCCATTTACCATGGTAGCCTATTGCCCGACTGCACTAGCTGGGGGAACTTGTACGGACGGTCCTTGTACCAATCGCCATGATATTTCGCGGTGCGAGCCCTGCGGGTGTTCCTTACCAGCTAGCTTGCTCGGACAACATCGCGGCGGGAAGAAACATCTTCGGAACGTTGCCGCCAATGGGACCACCAACCCAGTCACGGCTCACCAACCTCCCCCGCCAACGAATCTCCCACATCCTCAGCCTATGTCGCCTCCGAGCGCATCTTCACCAGCCATCGGCATACAAAACACTATATCTCCTGGCCCACTGGCGCGCGTCACGGTGTCTCACGAAAATGGCCTCGACTTCATTGTCAAAGGAACAGAAAACGCGGACCAGCCATCCTTTTCTCCAGTCGAACAGACCATCATCATAGAGAAAACTCAAGTCATGTCTAGTCTTTCTTTTCCCGTCGTGAGACTCGTACGCCCCACAGGCACCCCAGCTTCATGGTGCGGGTTATTCTAATGACTCTATTTGAGATTCTCATAACCTTCTTGACAGTTTTATTGTGTCTGTACCCGGGGAGACCTCGGTAGTCCAGAAGGGCAAGCCGCGCAAAATCAACGTGTCCTTTCAGGCGCCACATGCTGGCACATTCCACGCATCCCTGGAGATTGTGTTCAATGATAAAACTCGGCAGAGTGACAGAGAGTTTGTTGTGTCCCGTGAGCTACGTGGACAAGCTACCCTTCCCAGTAGCTCTGCCCCTGTAGGCAGCGAAGGCGCCGGGATCACCGTCTCCCACGAGTCTGGTCTTGAATTCTCACTAATAGAACGCCCACGGCCCGACGTTCCGTTTGCAGCACAGAGACTAGAGCTTGTCATCAACAAGTCCTCAACCAATCCATTGGTTTCTTTGGAGGGTGTTAAGGTGCGCTTGTCGGATGGTTCTGTGGCCAGGTGAGTCCACGTCTGTTAATGAGACTACGAAATCCTCAAATTCCAAATGCGTAGCATTTTTTCCGCTCAGCTCGTGGGCAACTCCAAGTGGATCAAGCCTAAGCGCCAACGCACAATAACTCTCACTTTCACCCCTCAGCAAGTGGGGAACTACGAGGCGGTTCTTGAGCTGACTTTCTACGACCGCACACGCAAAGCAAACTTTGTAGTTGAGCGAAAACTGCGCGGGGTTGCCGAGGAACCAATTAGCGACCCCGTAACTGACTGGGCGGATGACCACGCAAGCCTTTCCACGGATGAAGAAGAGGAACTTCCTGACGGTGACGGCACCGGTATCTCTGTCTCGGATGAAGACGGGGTCAATTTTGGCATTGTCGAACGCAAGCGCCGAAATGGGCCATTCGCAACCCCGTCATCTTCACTCACCATTAACCTCGCAGAGGGCTTCCCGGCCGTCACGTTTGTCAAAGCGAAAATCAGATCACTGGATGGGAACGATTCTGGGTAAGCCAGGATTCTCTCTCAGTTTTGTCAGCGTTCATCAGTCACCGCAGTTTCATAGCGACTTTCGAAGGAGATAGCCCAACCATCCGACCTGGTTCGGAGAGCACGGTACAAATCATATTCAACCCGAAGTTCGAGGGACAGTTTGACGCCGCACTTGAGCTAATTTTCTCCCATGGTCAACGATCGACTCGTTTTTCAGTTTCTAGAAGGTTACGGGCTATTGCAGGTTCACTCGAGGATCATAAACGTTTCGAATTTCTCGACAACGAAACGTATATTCGACGGACTGGCACCGGTCGACAAGTACCACCACAAAGAGTGATACCTCTCTGGCCTTCAGATCGTCCCCGGAAGTCCAGGAAACTCCCAGACTACGAGCTACCCCCATTAGTCCAGACAGCGATGGAAAATGTTACACCCAAGCACCCTTACGACAAGGAGGCACCGCGACTAATCGAGGCTCTGAGGCCGGGAGCGTTAAATATGGACACATACGCACAATACTTCAAGGCGCTGTTGAATGTTGAAGACGCGCACCAGCAGTACGGTTAATATCTCTCCATCCCATTGTCTCATAGTGATGTCGGAACAGGCGGGATATGCTGGACCAACTTCCCTTCGAGATTGACATCCAAAACCAGGGCTCAGGATACTTGTATGTTCCTCTGTTTTGGTGCCTACAAACGCGTTTATCCAACGCCGCCTGTGTAGTGTCGAGATTCAGAACAACGACGAGGATCTCCTCCCCGAGGTCATTGTAGGAGACTTCCTCTGGCTGGACGATGGGCAGGAAGACGTACGCTACGAAGCACGCATAACGCATGCCGATATCTTCATTCGGCGCTCCTTTGCTGTGCTCAAAATATCCCTTCAAGTGCCAGCAAGTTTCGAACTCTACCGTGGTGCACAATTTCTACTGCGATTCAGACTCAATCGCATCACGCTACGTCGTCAGTATCATGCACTCGCATCATCGTTCGCACATCTGCGTCGCCTCTTGTTCCCGTCTATTTCGGATATCAAACCAATTCGACGCCTCTCGAAGGCCGACATCGCCAAGCTTCCACTGGTCAACGAGAATATCCGCGAAGATGACCAACAGCTACAGACGGTGGTTTCGATCCTACAGCAGCCAAAGGGAACCGTCCCGTTCATCATTTTCGGACCGTGAGTCTGTTCACGCTTCAACTGAGATCAATACTTACAACCCGCCTCAGCCCCGGAACAGGGAAGACCTCCGCGGTTGTTGAAAGTATTATCCAGTTATTGAACCGCGATCCCAGATTCAAGATTCTGGCATGCACACCGAGCAACGCCGCTGCAGATTTACTCGTTGAACGTCTCTCCGCCAGCGGTCTAGACGCGGACCAACTATTCCGCCTGAATGCCTATTCGCGCTACGAGGAGGACATATCCGAAGATGTGCAAGCATATTCAGTATTCCAAAAGCGTGCGAAGCTCATGGCATTCCGTGTTGTGCTCTCTACCTGCTCCTCAGCTGGCTTCCTCCAGACGGAAAACATTCCAGTCGGACACTTCAGCCACATAATTATCGATGAGGCTGCGCAGGCCGAGGAACCTCTCGCGTTGATCCCAATTGCGACTTTCTCGAATGAAGATACTAATGTTATCCTGGCGGGCGACCCTCATCAATTGGGTCCTGTCATCAAATCGAGCGCCGCTTCTGATGCTGGGCTAGGAAAGAGTTACCTCGAGCGATTGATGCGCATTTCCAAGATTTATGGACTCGACACCCAAGCCGGGAAAACGTGAGCAGACTTATTTTTCGCGCTATAAAATCGAGAGTTTGTTAACTCAAGGCACGCAGGATCGTCGACCTTCAACGGAACCGTCGCTCCCATGGCACAATCATCGCATGGCCGAATCGGTACCTGTACCAAGATATCATGCGTGCTCACGCGAGTGCGGACGTTTCACGTTTGTTGCTCCAATCGGACGTGTTGCCGAAGAAAGGATTCCCGCTTGTGTTCCATGGTATCAAGGGCCAAGAACGACGCACGCGCCACTCTCCGTCGTATCTCAACATTCTTGAAGCATCAGTCGTCCGTGACTATTGTCTAAAGCTCACTCAGGATAATGAACACAAGATCTGTGAGTCATGAGCATCTTTGATATGACTGGTTCCCTCAACTCCAGCCGTAGATGAGCAGGAGATAGGTGTCATCGCACCTTACAAGGCACAAGTCAGGACGATTCGGGAGTTATTGAAGGTGGCGAAGTTAAGGGATGTTTCTGTGGGCTCCGTCGAACAATTTCAGGGACAGGTTCGTGCAAAAGCGCGACTTCTGAGACGGGCGGTACTAACTCTTTACTTGCCTTAACCTAGGAACGAAAGGTGATTATTTTTGCCACAACCCGAAGCAACTCAGAGGTGGACAAGCGGAGAGCAATGGGTTTCTTACAAAACCGTCGACGAATGAATGGCATGTGCTGCCTTTGAGTACCTTGACTTTATCGGGCTCACACATACCTCGTTAGTGGCCATCACGCGCGCACAGGCTCTTCTCATCGTCATCGGAGACCCGGAAGTACTGGGGAAGGACGAATTGTGGCGCACATTCTTGAACTACGCTTGCCTACGCGGAGGATGGACGGGGAAAATGCTCACTTGGAAGCCTAAGGAAGAGGTTCATGTGCCCGGATATGAGGTGATACCGAGGCCTGGAGGAGCAGTGTATGGGGAGAGTTATGTGGACGGGAAGAGCGAGAAGATTTACAGGTACTCCTCAGACTAAGGGAAGTAGCAAAAAGGGAGGGAGGGAAGTACAGTAAGGTAAATACTGTCCGTGTATTTATGTGTCAGTCTGGTTGGCTTAGACGGGCGCAAGTCGTTACCCTCCAAGTCCATGTTAACCATGTTTGTCCTTTGCGCAGCGAAGTACTGTATATCCGGAACCTCACACATAATTGACTTTTCCAGTACTCTGGATTCTCGTTGGAAAAGATGACTTCCTTGACCCTGTGCTTCGTATGGTTCTGGGTTCGTCCGCAGTGGAGGAGCAGAGATATCTATTTTTGCTTGGTACCCTAGCACCCTTCCACCATGCTTCCCGTGGGCTCAACGGCCTCACTCAACTCGGCAGAGCTCCTGCAAGCAATGATTATTACAGTGCGTCTCATCGCATTGAAGGGAACGTGGAAACACTGGGACACATTCGACGCGACATTGTCCATTGTGACCCGTGCAAGTGCTTCGTCTTCTATTGTGAACTTGCGAAGCACCGCAGTGGAGAGGATCACAGGCCCAACTGCGGCTTCTCACAGAGTGAAAGGCGTACCTAAAAGTGGCTAGCACGCGCGATCCTTCTTTTACCGTTATTTCTACGTAGCTGAATCGAAGTACACGTAGATGGGTCAGAAACCAGCGGCCCGGATAGTGGCCCGGGTGAGCGCTTGTGGGGCGTTGAGGGAAGGCCCTCTCCGAAGGCTTTGAATTCCAGTCGGAAGTTACAGTAACGTAAGAACGAAAAAGGCAACATCACTACTGTATCATGATTGTCGTCCAGAAAATGGCGTCAAGTTGACATTATTCGAGTTATCAATGAGGCAGCCTGCGGCTCACAACTGGCCAAGCTTTCCTTTCTTTTAGCGCCTTGTGGCACTATACCGTCAGTGGCTGTGTCAACAAGCACGATTCACATCACTCGCTCTTCCATTTACCATGGTAGCCCTATGTTCGACTTTTTTAACTGGGGGAACCTGTGCAAACAGTCCATGTCCTAATCGTCACGACATCTTACGTTGCGAGTCCTGCGGGTGCTTCCTGCCAATTGGTTCGCTTGGACAGCATCGTAGCGGGAAGAGACACCTTCAGAATACTGCTGCCAATGGCATCCCTACCCCAGTCGAGTCTCGACAATCTTCTACCCTGCCGCCTGACCTTCCGATTTCTCCACTGCCGCCACCTCCAGGTGCATCTACATCAGCCATCGACGTACCAACCTATGACCCAAGCTTCACGGTGTCTCATGAAAGTGGCCTCGATTTCATCGTCGAAGGAACTGAAAACGCGGGGCAGCATTCCTTCCCTCCAGTTAGTCTTGCCATCCTCATAGAGGAAACTGAAGTGGTGTCCCGCCTTTCGATTCCCACTGTGAAACTCTTTCCCGCCCCAGGTACCCCGGAGTCATGGTGAGGGTTATTCGACGACTCGATTTGAGATTCTCATGCACTTCTTGGCAGTTTTACAGTGTCCGTATCTGGGGAGGTGGTTCTGTGGAATGAGCCACGTAGAATCCTCGTGTCCTTTCAGGCGACACATGCTGGCACATTCCGCATGTGCTTACAGATCACCTTCAACGATAGTATGCAGCTGAGCGATAGAAAGTTCGTTGTCCTCCGTGAGCTATGTGGGCGTGCTACCCTCTCAGGTAGCCATGTTGGCGATCCACATCCTAGGGAACCCTCCCCCAGAAGCGACCTAGCGGATGATGATGCAGCCCTTTCCACAGAGGAAAGAGAAATACTTCTTGATAGCCAGGGCACCGGTATCTCTGTCTCAGACGAAGAAGGGGTGAATTTTGGTATCGTCGAACGCAACGGTCTAAATGGGCCATTCGGAGCTCCATCGTTTTCGGTCACCATTGATCACGCGAAGGGCTTCCCGGCTGTCACCTTTGTTGAAGCCAGAATCAGATCATGGGATGGTAGTGATTCTAGGTGAGCCATGACACTTTATCAGTTTTATTGGAATTTATCAGCCAGAGCAGCTTCAGAGCAACTCTCAGGGGTCGCAGCCGGATCATCCGCCCTGGTATGAAAAAGACAGTGCAGATCAAATTCATCCCCGAATTCGAGGGGCAATTCGATGCGACGCTCCAGCTAATCTTCTCCGTGAGCCGACAATCGGGTCAATTTGCGGTTTCAAGGAGGTTACGTGCCATTGCCGGTTCAGTCGAGGATCATAACCGTTTTGAATTTCTTGATCAAGAAACGTATATCCCACGTTCTGGGAGTAGTCGACAAATACCACCAGAGAAGATTATACCTCTCTCAAACCCTGCCCGACGGCTTGGGAATCTTCCAGAATATGAACTCCCCCCAATGGTTCAGGAGGCAGTGGACAGCGCTACAAATATAGATGCTTACAATAACAAGGCGCCGCATCTGATCGCCACTTTGAGGCCGACAGAGTTAACCATGGGTACTTACGCGGAGTTCTTCACGGCACTGTTGAACGTCGAAGAAGGGCACCAACTGTAGGTCTGACCTCTTTTCATTGACCTGATAGTGATATTCAAGCAGGCGAGATATTCTGGACCAACGTCCTTCCGAAGTTAAAGTTCAAAAGGAGGACTCGGGATACTTGTATGTTCCTCTCTTTTTCCTGCACGCCCGTTTATTCCGAACCTCTCGCATAGTATCGAGTTTGAGAACTCGGATGAGGATCTCCTACCAGAAGCCCTTCTTGGAGATTTTCTTTGGCTGGAGGATAGGCAGGATGACGTGTACTATGACACACGTATAACGAAAGCTAGCGTCTTCACGCGGAGACATCTTGCTGTGCTGAAGATATGTCTTCAAGTGCCGACGAGCTTTAATCTCTACCGTGGAGCGATATTTCTGCTTCACTTCAGGCTTAATCGCGTCACGTTACGTCGTCAGTATCATGCGCTCGCTTCATCGCTCATGCATCTGCGTCGCCTCTTGTTCCCCTCAACCCTTGATATCAAACCGATTCGACCCCTCTCGGAGGCTGAAATTGACGAGCTCCCACTGGTCAACGAAAACATCCGCGAAGACGAACAACAGCTACAGACGGTGGTTTCGATCCTACAGCAGCCAAAGGGAACCGTCCCATTCGTCATCTTCGGGCCGTGAGGACATCTTGATGCTTTGATTGAGTCTGGTGCTGACTATCTCGCCTCAGGCCCGGAACAGGGAAGAGCACCACTGTTGTCGAAAGTATCATGCAGCTCTTACATCGTGATGATGGGGCCAAGATTCTGGCATGCACCCCGAGCAACGCTGCTGCGGACGTACTCGTTGAACTTCTCGCCCGCGCTGGTCTGACGGTGGACCAACTACTCCGTCTGAACGCCCGTTCGCGCGACATGGAGAGCATAACCGAGGGCGTGCGGGCATTTTCGACGTCCCCAGAGCGTGCAAAAATACGAGCTTACCGCGTTGTCGTCTCTACCTGCTCCTCTACGGGCCGCCTCCTGATGCAGAATATTCCAACTGGGCACTTCAGCCATATAATCATAGACGAGGCTGCACAGGCGGAGGAACCTCTCTCATTGATTCCGATTGCAGCCTTCTCAGACGGAAACACCAATGTTATCCTGGCGGGTGATCCTCGCCAATTGGGTCCTGTCATCAAGTCGAACCCCGCCTCCAAGGCCGGACTGGGAAAGAGTTACCTCGAACGATTGATGGACATTTCCGAGATTTACGGACTCGACTCCCAAGTTGCGACGACGTGAGCAGTCCTTTCTTATTACCAAATCGAGATTGTCAACTCAGGCACGCAGGATGGTCGAGCTTCAGCAGGCCCGTCGCTCGCATGGTGCAATCATCGCATGGCCGAATCGATACTTGTACGAAGACAGCATGCACGCTCATGCGATTCCGGACGTTTCACATTTCTTGCTCCAGTCGGACGTGTTGCCAAAGCAAGGATTCCCGGTTGTGTTCCATGGTATCAAGGGCCGTGAACTGCGTGCGCAGCACTCTCCGTCGTTTCTCAACGTGCACGAAGCATCGGTTGTCCGTGACTATTGTCAAAGGCTCACTCAGGACCGTGAACACAAGATTTGTGAGTATTGGGCGTCTTTGATATCGCATTGGTTCCCTTAATCCCGGTTGTAGATGCTGAGGATATAGGTGTTATCGCACCTTATAAGGCACAAGTCAGGGCGATTCGGGAGTTATTAGGGCCTGCAGATCTGGGGGATGTTTCAGTGGGTTCCGTCGAGCAATTTCAGGGACAGGTTCGTATAGTGGCATGGTTTTCTCAAGTGAACGGTGCTAATTCTTACTTGCTTCTATCCAGGAACGAAAGGTGATCATTTTCGCCACTACCCGAACCAACTCAGAAGTGGACAGGCGGAGAGCCCTGGGTTTCTTACAAAACCGCCAACGAATGAACGGTGGGCACTGCTCTTTGGGGCGTCTTGACTTCATGGGTCTTACGCATACCTCCTTAGTGGCCATCACACGCGCGCAGGCGTTGCTTATTGTGGTTGGAGACCCAGAGGTACTAGGGAAGGACGAATTGTGGCGCACATTCTTGAACTACGCTTACCTACGCGGAGGATGGAGGGGGAAAATGCTCACATGGAAGCCTACGGAAGAGGTTCATGTGCCCGGATACAAGGTGACACCACGGCCTGAGGGAGTGGTGTATGGTGAGAGTTATGTGGATGGGAAGAGCGAGAAAATTTACAGGTACTCGTCAAGTTAGGGGAGGCGGAGGGGAAGCAAGGCTGGAATATCTGTAGGCGAGTTTTTCTTGCCGTCCCGTCATCTTGGACAGGCGCAAGTTGTCACTCCCCGACTCCGTGCTTACCATCTTTACTCCTTGCGCAGCGGAGTGTGTCTGGTACCTCTGACTTTTCCGGTGCTCAGTATTCCCAGTGGAAAATATGTAATTTTATTGACTCTGTACTTCGAATCACCATAGAGGGACAGGGCAAAGGGTATATCTCTGTCTACTTAGCACCCTAACAGCCTCTCACCGACCTCCCCATTGCTTCCCGTGGACCATCGACTTGTCAGATCGCGAGCGCAACGGCTGTCATCACGCGCTCCGTGGCATGGAGGGGTAGGGAAATGCTGGGACGCCCAATTCGCCTTCGAGACAACGCCGTTCACTCTGAGACATGCAGGTGCTTTGTCCGAGTCCTCGGACCTGCGAAGCACCGCTGCGGACAGGATGATGGGGACAACTGCGGCTTCTCGTAGAGTGGAAGGTGCATGCAACGCGGCTAGCAGTACGCCCGACCCTTCCGTTACCCTGTCTCTACGTGGCCGAGCTGAAACCGCCGACGAAGCATGAACATAGACGGGAGGAACTGGTGGGTAGTGGTGGAGTGCTCCTGAAGGGCGGGGAAGAGAGGCTTCTCTTTGTCGCAGGAGGAAAACCCTGAGTTCCAGTTGGAAGTTGATGTCAACATTGATAAGAAATATCAATAACATCCGTGCAAGGCTCGGGTTGCGCCTCCTTCTGTTGGGGTAACAAGTTCACGGGTTCAAGCTCAAGTTTGCGACATCATGATAACTGAGGAGGTCGGAACGATAGCGATACGTTGCCCCTACTACGGGAGATGATTTGATGTGAGTTGAAGCGTTTGAAATGTTGACGCACTCATACCATTGGCAAATGCGCCACAGCCTGAGCCCAGAGTTGAGAAAAGGGGAGAGCTTGAAAACCTTGGGAGCACAGCAACTTGAATGTGAGCACGTTTTCTACCGTAATTATTAGAGCAAGCCTTTGATCAGGGTGGTCCTCCGAGTCGGACTTGGAATGCTTACTTGGAATGCTTGGAGACCTTTCGAGTAGTAATTTGTTCCCAGTATTCTTACAGCCGCCGTGACTAAGGGTCATCGACAAGCTACAGAACACACTAATTAGAGCCTCAGGCCTTGAAGCTTGAAGCTTCAAATTTTCGACCTTCGGTACAATAAGTACTACTGGTAGACGCCCTCCGGTCAAGCCTCTGGTTACAGTAAATTCCGTACCGGACCGCGTGTAGTACTGATCTGCTCCTAGGGCCAACGACACGAGCAAGACATTAGCCTGAGCACGCTTGGGCTCTACGCTCCTCAGAGCCTTGGCCGAAAACGAAGACGCGTACTCTATTCGATGAGGCCATCAACGATGCATCGGCTACCCGCCGGCCGAATCCGTTTAAATCGCCAAGCTGATTGCCTTTTTTTAGCGCCTCGTGGCGCCGCCATATAGAGGTTGTGTCAACAAACACGCGACTGTCACCCCTTCCATTCACCATGGTAGCATATTGCGAACCTTGCGGCTGCAATGTTTCTCCCAACTTGCTTGCACAACATAACAAGGGGAGGAAACACCTTCGGAAAGTTGCCTCCATCGGAGTTCCCAACACGGGCACGCCTCTCCAGCCCCCTCAGGGCCCTCCCCCTCCATCTAACCTCCCAAATGCCCGAACTGTGTCTCTTCCGAACGCATCTTCACCAGCCACCAACGTACCAACTCTTGATATTTCCGATCCACGCGTCACAGTATCTCATGAAGATGGCCTCGACTTCGTGGTCGAAGGAACTGAAATTGCGCGGCGGTCACACTTTCCTCCAGTTGATCTCGCCATCCTCATAGAGAAAACCGAAGTGGAGTCCAGTCTTTCCATTGACAAAATGCAACTCTTTTGCGTCCCGGACACCGCGGAGTCATGGTGCGGGTTATTCGATGACTCGATTTGAGATTTTCACGTACTTCTTGGCAGTTTTACGGTGTCTGTATCCGGGAACGCAGTTCGACGCAAAAAACCACGCAGAATCCTTGTGTCGTTTCAAGCGCCACATGCTGGCACATTCCGCATGCGCTTACAAATCGTCATCAACGATAATACCCGGCCGAGCGGTAAAAAGTTTGAGGTGTTTCGCGAGTTACGCGGGCGTGCTACCCTCCCAGGCAGTCATATTGGCGATGTACATCCTAGGGAACCGACTCCTACAAACAACGTGGTGGATGAAAATGATGATGACGTAGTTCTTTCCACAGAAGAAGATAATGCATTTCTTGATAGCCAGGACACGGGTATCTCTGTCTCGAACGAAGACGGGGTGGACTTTGGCATCGTCGAACGCAACGGTCTAAATGGGCCATTCGATACATCGCCGTCTTCGGTCAGCATTCATCACGCAGAGGGCTTCCCGATTGTCACCTTTGTCGAAGGAAGAATCAGATCATGGGATGGGAGTAGTTCTAGGTGAGCCACGACGCCTTATCAGCCTTATCGGCGTTCATCTACCACAACAGTTTCAAAGTAGCTTTTAATGGTCGCAGCCGGACCATCCGTCCTGGTACGACAAGCACGGTGCGGATTGAATTTATCCCCAAATTCGAGGGGCAGTTCGAAGCAACACTCCAGCTAGTTTTTTCCGAGAGCCAATTGGGTCAATTTGCGGTTTCTAGAAGGCTACGGGCCATTGCTGGTTCAGTCGAGGACCACAAACGGTTCGAATCTCTCACCCAAGAAGGGTATGTCCCACGCTCTGGGAGCGGTCAACAAATACCACCAGAGAAGATCATACCTCTCCCAAACCCAGCCCGATTTGGGAATCTTCCCGAATATGAACTACCCCAATTAGTCCAGGAGGCAGTAGACAACGCTACATTTAGGCATCCTTACGACAAGGAGGCCCCGGGTCTGATCGCCACTTTGAGGCCGCCAGAGTTAACCATGGATTCTTACGCGAAGTACTTTACGGCACTGTTGAACGTCGAAGAGGGACACCAGCAGTAGGTTTGGTCACTTTCTCATTTACCCGATAGTGATGTTCGCGCAGGCGAGATATTCTGGACCAACATCCCTTCGAAGTTGACATTCAAATGCGGGACTCAAGATACTTGTACGTTCTTCTGCTTGACTACATTTCGTTTATCCGAACCGCACACATAGTGTTGAGTTCGAGAACAAAGACGAGGATCTTCTCCCAGAAGTCATTGTGGGAGATTTCCTTTGGCTGGAGGATAGGCAGGAAGATGTGTTCTACGACACACGTATAACGAATGCTAATATCTTCCCGCGGGGCAAACTTACTGTGCTGAAGATATTTCTTGAAGTTCCGCCGAGTTTCAATCTCTACCGTGGAGTACAATTTCTGCTACGCTTCAGACTCAATCGCGTCACGCTACGTCGTCAGTATTATGCACTCGCCTCGTCGGGCGAGCATCTGCGCCACCTCTTGTTCCCCTCTGACTCTGATATCAAAAAACCGAATCGACGTCTCTTGAAGGCTGAGATTGACAAGCTCCCACTGGTCAATGAGAACATTCGCGATGATGAACAACAACTACAGACGGTGGTTTCGATCTTACAGCAGCCAAAGGGATCTGTCCCATTCATCATCTTCGGACCGTGAGTCTGTTTTCACATTTCGACTAAGACCTGTGCTGACGGTCTCTCAGCCCTGGAACGGGGAAGACCTCCACTGTTGTCGAAAGCATCATGCAGCTCGTACACCGTGACGCCAGCTCCAAGATTTTGGCATGCACTCCGAGCAACGCCGCCGCAGATCTACTCGCTGAACGTCTAGCCAGCGCCGGTTTAACTGTAGACCAACTACTCCGTCTGAATGCTCGTTCGCGCGATATAAGGAGCATACCCGAGGAAATTCGAGAATTCTCTGCTTCCCCAAAGCCTGCAAAACTACGGACTTACCGCGTTGTGCTCACTACCTGTTCTTCTGCGGCCCTCCTCCAGGCGCTGAAGATTCGGGTTGGGCACTTCAGCCATATAGTCATAGACGAGGCTGCACAGGCTGACGAACCTCTCGCGTTGATCCCAATTTCAGCTTTCTCCAACAAGGACACCAATGTTATTCTGGCAGGCGACCCTCATCAATTGGGCCCTGTCATTAAGTCGGGTCCAGCTTCCGAAGCTGGACTGGGAAAGAGCTACCTCGAACGACTGATGCTCATTTCCGAGATTTATGGACTCGACACCCAAGCCGGGAAAACGTGAGCAGTCATTTCTTTCATACTGTTGGTTGTGGTCCTTAACCGAAGGCACACAGGATCGTCGACCTCCAGCGGAATCGTCGCTCCCATGGCGCAATCATCGCATGGCCGAATCGGTACTTGTACGAAGACAAAATGCGCGCTCACGCAATCCCAGTGGTTGCGCGTCTGTTGCTTCAGTCGGACGTATTGCCAAAGAAAGAATTCCCGGTTGTGTTCCATGGTATCAAGGGCCGAGAGCTGCGTGCGAAGCACTCCCCATCGTATCTCAATGTCCATGAAGCATCCGTCGTCCGTGACTATTGTCAGAAGCTTATTGAGGACCGTGGACACAGGATCTGTGGGTATTTAGCATCTTTGTTATCGCACCGGTTCCCTTACTCTCGGTTGTAGATGCGGAGGAGATAGGTGTTATCGCGCCTTACAAGGCACAAGTCAGGGCGATCCGGGAGTTATTGAGGCCTGCAGGCCTGAGAGATGTCACTGTGGGTTCTGTCGAGCAATTCCAGGGACAGGTTCGTGCAATCATCGCGTGGTTTTCGCGGCACTGGAGATGGTGTTCATTCTTGATTGTCTTTGCCCAGGAACGAAAGGTCATTATTTTCGCCACCACCCGAAGTAACTCAGAGGCGGACAAGCGGAAGGCAATGGGTTTCCTGCAAAACCGCCGACGAATGAATGGTGCGTGGTACTCTTTGTGTATCCTGGCTTTATGGAGCTAATGCGTACTTCGTCAGTTGCCATCACGCGGGCACAGGCTCTGCTCATTGTGGTCGGAGACCCAGAGGTACTAGGGAAGGACGAATTGTGGTGCACATTCTTGAACTACGCCTGCGTACGCAAAGGATGGACTGGAAAAGCGCCCAGTTGGAATCCCAGGGAAGATGTTCATGTACCCGGATATAAGATAATGCCGAGGCCTGGGGGAGTCGTGGAGGGGGAGAGTTACATTGACGGGAAGAGCGAAAACATTTATCGGTTCTTCTCACGATTAGAGGAAGCGGAAGAGGAAGCAGAAGAAGAGGAAGAAACCATATCATGGTAAGGTTGGCGTTTCTGCAGATGACTTCTCTCTGGCCGTGTAGTTACGTGTACTACAGTACATGTGATTCTGCTTGTCTCTTTAGATGGTCGGGGTATGTAGTTACCGGTTACCTCCCAAGTCCATGACTATTTTTTTTGAATTCATGATTGTGCGCCTGAGGGCGGATTACCTCCATATTCGCTCACTGCGCAGCGAGACGTGTCTGAGACCTCCCACGTGTTCCGTACTCATGTTTTTTTTTGACCCCCGCATTTCGAATGGTCATGGGTTCACCCACAGCGGAGGGCCGGAGCACCTAGAAGTCTCAGGCGCCTCGGCCCTGAATGGTATGCCCCGCGCCGAGGTGACTTCGATAGTTCCCTTTGGTGGTACAGGCTCAGCCGTCGTGCCCGGTCGACGGACACGGCGCCCCACCGCACTGGAGGCTCTCGCCACCCGAGTCCCCTCCACAGGACCGCGCGTCGACATAACGGCAATTGCCCCTGGGAGGTCCCCAACTGGGAGGCGCAGTTACGTTACATGGGGACTAGCTCTCCTCGTACGAGAAAAGACTGGACGCGCGACCTCACTCGACGCGCGGAAGGTCTCAGTATCGGAATCAGCTTCGTCCATGGCCACGCATAAGCGGCCGGGCGTGAAGACGGTGTACCAGTGGGTGCGGCAGCAGCCACATTCTCAGTCGCAGGACAGCCGATCACAAAGCTGGACTGGACGCTGGGCAAGGAAGTCCTCCCGTTCGACGCCGAAGTCTTCGGTATCGCTAAAACGGTTGAGGCGTTAGTTATGTACTATACTGAGGAGGCCCCTCCGGATGAGTACTATATCTTCTCTTCTTCCTCTTCTGCACTCCAGGCAGCGTGTAACCCACGCAACCGCACTGCTCAGAAGCATGCACTCATGTTTCACCAATCACTTACCACCCTTACACCGTCATGCTAATATCTGCTTCTTCCTAGTCTGGACCCCGGTGGACGAGGACTTGGAAGGGCAACAGGTGGCACGGCACTGGGCAACCGAGGCCTGCAAGTGTGATCCCCCCCAGGGTCTAGATCGCGTTCAGTCTGCAACATTCCAAAAGGACAGGGCACGAAGACGCGCATTCCAACAGTGGAACGACAAATGGCTGGGCGACCTCATCCCAGAATTCAACCGTCGTGTGCTTGGGGAGGAAGCCCTATCACATCACCACCGCTACCTCATCACACTTCCCCCTTCCCACGATTACATCACCCCCTCTGGACCGCACTGCACAGGGCTCTCAAAAGTTGTGGTCCTGTGAAAACAGGGGAAAGAATACTCCCGAGGTTCGGTGAGGAGGATAGGAGGCGTAACGACATCGCGCAGCTGGAGTTCGCTCGCAACGTGTTGGTGGGGCCGCGATTCGATTACAACTATCTAGAAGTCAATCGCCTGTGAAAATGTGAACCACCGTGCCACATGACCAGTTTTCTTCGTCGATAGAAACGTGTAATCATCTCGCAAGCGGTGCTGCTTGCATGAGGTGACGGCTCTGCTTGGCGCTGTGATTGAGTTGTTGTTGTTGAAAGTTGAGACAGCCCGGAAGAACAGACACAGTACGGATGTGGCGCGCGACGCCAATGGAAAGAAAACAAAGACGCCAAAGTTCACATGTTCACATGGCGCACCACCTCCACAACGCTTCAGGTCGCCACGGACCACGCATTCACGGACACTTACGCCCGCCGATTCCGGCCCTCCGACCCCCCCGAATTCATTAGTTGCCCCTGTGGGGAAGCCATCCGTTCCGCAGAGCACGTCCTACTCCACTGCCCGCGATTCGTCCAGTCCATCCACGCATCTCGTTTGCCATCCTCAGCACGGCGTGGAACCCCATCCACCCCCTCCTCCAATATCCCGGCTTCTTCTCCACCAGAGGAGGAGCTGAGAATATGTGCAAATTCCTCCAGTACACGCGCGCCCTCTCGAAAGCCGCCATATGTGCCACCCGAGTCCGAAAGTGAGGGAGGTGCACGTGATTGGTCTTACCTCTTCGGTCGAGTGGTGTTTCAAATCTTCCAAAATGGGAACTTGACTAAGCGTGACTGTCTGACTCAGTGGTCCCGTCCGAACCGAATGAGTGATCTGGAATAGTACCAGACGGCGAGACTGTAACCTACTTTCGTGGGGTCAATGGCACAAGCAAGACACTAGCACTGGCACGTTTAGGCTCCAAGCTTCTCTGAGTCTTGGCTGAAAGGAACGAAGACGCGTGTTTACAATGAGGCTATGCGCTGCCAGTGGCCGTGTCGGCCACGTTCAAATCGCTAACTGATTCCCCTTTTTTAGCGCCTTGTGGCACCATATAACCGCGGCGGTTGTGGCACCAAACCTGCGACCTATCACTCGCTCTTCCATTTACCATGGTAGCATATTGCAAGCCTTGCAATTGCCACGTTCCAGCTAACTCGTTCGCACAACATAACAAGGGAAAGAAACATCGGAATGCCGCCGCCATCAGGGTTCCCCACCCAGTTACGCCTGACCAGC
Organism: Lactarius deliciosus; assembly: GCA_021525775.1. Taxonomy (NCBI): domain Eukaryota; kingdom Fungi; phylum Basidiomycota; class Agaricomycetes; order Russulales; family Russulaceae; genus Lactarius; species Lactarius deliciosus. The sequence goes on along the minus strand of JAKELK010000328.1, from coordinate 15,167 downwards.
CTCCCCTCGCAGTTTCTCGAAGGCTACGAGCTACTGCCGGTTCGATCGATGCTCATGTTCGTCTCAATTTTTTTAACCAAGAAGGGTATATCCCACGTTCTGGGAGCGGTCAACAAATACCACCAGAGAAGGTCATACCTCTCCCAGGCACCGCCAGATCGTCCAGGAATATTCAATATGAACTGCCCCCTTTGGTCCAGAAGGCAGTGGATGACGCCACGTCCAAGCATCCTTTCAACAAGCAGGCGCCTGGTCTGATCGCCGCTTTAAAGCCTACGGAGTTAACCACGTATACTTACGCAAAGTACTTCACGGCGCTGTTAAACGTCGAGGAAGGGCATCAACAGTAGGTCCTGGTCTCTTTCTCGTTGACCAGACAGTGATGTTTGATCAGGCGAGATATTCTGGACCTACGTCCCTTGAAGGTTGAAGTCCGAGAATGGGAGTCGAGATACTTGTATGTTCCTCCCTTCTGCCTCCTGTCCATTTATTTCCTATGACCCCCATAGTGTTGAGTTCAAGAACTCAGACGAGGATCTTCTCCCGGAGGTTATTAAAGGAGATTCCCTTTGGCTGGAGGATAGGCAGAAAGACGTATACTATGACGCACGTGTAGCGGATGCTTATGTATTCATGAGCGGCTCTCTTGCTGTACTCAAGATATCCCTTCAAGTACCGAAGGGTTTCAATCGCTACCGTGGAGCACAATTTCTGCTACACTTCAGACTCAATCGTGTCACGCTATGTCGTCAATATCAAGCACTCACCTCGTCGCTCGCGCCTCTGCGTCGCTTCCTATTCCCCTCTGCCTCTGATATCAAACCGATTCGACATCTCTCGAAGGCTGAGATTGATGGACTCCCACTGGTCAACAAGAACATTCGCGGTGATGAACGACAGCTCCAGACTGTGGTTTCGATCTTACAGCAGCCAAAGGGAACCGTCCCATTCATCATTTTCGGACCGTGAGTATCTCCGCATTTCGACTGAGGCCTGTACTGACTGTCTCATCTCAGCCCTGGAACGGGGAAGACCTCCACTGTTGTCGAAAGCATTATGCAGCTCGTACGTCGTGACGCCAGCTTCAAGATTCTGGCATGTACCCCGAGCAACGCCGCCGCAGATGTACTCGTTGAACGCCTCGCCGCTGCCGGTCTAACTGTAAACCAATTACTCCGACTGAAACCCAGTTCGTGCGACATAAGTAAGATACCCGAGGACGTGCGACCATTCTATGGATCCCTGGAATCTCCAAAACGGGCTTCCAGTTATCGCGTTGTGCTCTCTACCTGCTCCTCTGCGGCCCTCCTCAAGAAGGTGATCCCGGTTGGGTACTTCAGCCATATAGTTATAGACGAGGCTGCACAGGCGGAGGAGCCTCTCGCGTTGATCCCGATTGCAGCTTTCTCGAATAAAAACACCAATGTCATCCTGGCAGGTGACCCTCATCAATTAGGCCCTGTCATCATGTCGGGCCCCGCTTCCGGAGCTGGGCTGGGAACGAGTTACCTCGAACGACTGATGCTCATGTCCAAGATTTACGAACTTGATACCCAAGCCGGAAAAACGTGAGCAGTCTTTTCTTTCGTACTACCAGGTTGTGATCCTTAACCGAAGGCACGCAGGATCGTCTGTCTCCAGCGGAATCGTCGCTCTCACGGCACAATTATCGCATGGCCGAATCGATACTTGTATGAAGACAGTATGCAGGCTCATGCGAGCTCGGATATTTCACGTCTTTTGCTACATTCAAGTGTATTGCCAAAGAAAGGATTCCCGGTTGTGTTCCATAGTATCAAGGGCCATGAACTGCGTACGCGGCAATCTCCGTCGTACCTCAACGTACCTGAAGCATCCATTGTCCGTGACTATTGTCAGAAGCTTACTAAGGACCGTGGATGCAAGATCTGTGAGTGTTGGACAACTTTGGTACTGCACAGGTTCCCCTAACCCCGGTTGTAGCTGCGGGGGATATAGGTGTCGTCACACCCTACAAGGCACAAGTCAGGGCGATTCGGGAGTTATTGCGGCCTGTAGGCCTGAGGGAGATTGCTGTGAATTCCGTCGAGAAATTTCAGGGACAGGCTCGTACAATGGCATCATTTCGCGGCGAGGATGTTAATTCTCGATTGCCTTTATCCAGGAACGAAAGGTCATCATTTTCTCCACCACCCGAAGTAACTCAGAGGTGGAAAAGCGGAAGGCGATGGGTTTCTTGCAAAACCGCCAGCGAATGAATGGTGCGTATTGCTCCTTGAGGTTCCTGCCAGGCTTCATGGGCTAATGCATACCTCGTTAGTGGCCATCACGCGCGCACAGGCGCTGCTCATTGTGGTCGGAGACCCAGAGGTACTGGGGAAGGACGAGTTGTGGCGCACATTCTTGAACTATGCCTGCTTAAGCAAAGGATGGGCTGGCAATGCGCTTAGTTGGAAGCCTGAGGAACATGTTGATGTACCCGGATACAAGGCGATACCGAGGCCTGGGGGAGTCGTGAAAGGGGAGAGCTACATAGATGGGAAGAGCGAGAGGATTTATAGGTTCTTCTCCTGATCAGAGGAAGCTGGAGAAGAAGGGACCACATGATGGGAAGATTGACCTTTCTGTGGATAAACCCTTCCTACGCTTTTGTACGTGCGATTCTACTTATCTCTTTCGATGGGCGCAAGTAGTGCCTCCACGTCTACCATATTCGCTCACTGCGCAGCGGGCGTATCTGGAACCTTGCACGTAATTGACTTTTCCATCTTCGTAATTCCCAATGGAAAACACTTCCTTCACCCCGCATTTAGAATGATAATGGATTCATCCGCAGCGGAAGGCTGGAAGACGGACAATATATATTTCTACTTGGCACTGTAGCAGCCCCCACAACACCCCTTGTTCCCGTTCTCTCAATGCGCAACTGAATAATCAGGATCGTGTGTCCAATGGGGACGGTAAATTGCCAGGACGTCCAATGTTGCCTTCGGCACAACAAGGTCCCCTGTAAGCCGTCCAAGTGCTTCTTCCAACACGGCGAACCTGCGAAGCACCGCTGCGGGGGATATAAACTGATCCAAAAAAAAAAAAAAAAGAAGCACCGCTGCGGACAAAATAACAGTTTCAACTACGGCTTCTCGCAAAGTGGAACTGTGGAAGGCATACGCAACGTGACCAGCACGCCCGATCCTTCCGTTATACCCTATTTTTACACACCCGAGCCGGAGCCACCGAAGAAGCGTGTACGTGCCAGTGGCACTGGGTAGTGGTGGGGTGCTATGGTGAGGAGGGGAGTATCTCTTTGTATCGCGGGAGGATTCCATACGGAAGTCGGTGTTGGCGTTGGTGAGAAACGTTATTGTCCAGAAAATGGTGGACAGCGTTGGGTTAAAAGGGAAGAACGAAAGAAGTCTATGTATCGTTTCTGCCGATCGCACCAGGATAATCATGGGATGTACGACCCCGCTTGTAACTCGTGTAGCGCTTCGTAGCTCCTTCATGTTTTGTTGGGACAACGAATCCACGGATTCAAGTTTTCGCCCGACAGATGATAACTGGGGAGGCCGGAACAGTAATGATATATTGTCTATAGGATTGTGAGAGATGTAGCCTGGCCAAGTCGAAGCATTTGATGTCAACGCACCAGTGGTACTACCATTGGTAAATGCGGCCGCGGAGTTGGGGAAAGGGGAGCTTGAAAAACTTGGGAGCGGTCGATCACGACGTCAGAGAAATGTGAGCACGTTTTCTCCGAAAGTATGCTTCACTCAAACCAGATCCTCGAGCTTGAAATCCTTTCGACTCGAAGTAACTTGAATTCGTTCATTCCTAGGCTTCTTACAGCGTGCCAGTGGGTGATTGGACCTAACGGAGTTTCAAGCTTCAAGCTTCAACTCTTCAATGCAAGTTTCAATGTTACGAAAGCTTCAAATACCAGTACGGTGAGCACGGTTGATGCTCCATCATGTACGGGACGGTGCGTAACCGTGACCTGCTCTCTCATAAACCAAATCACACGAGCTACTAGGCACCGAGATTTGCATGCTTGGGCTCTACGCTGCTCTGAGCCTTCTTACCTGGAGGAGCGAAACACGCTTGTTTTGTCCCAACTCTTTTGTCCCAACTCGCGGGCCAGGTCAAGTCGAGAGTCACGGACTCGGAGCCTGACAATCAATCGTGACGCACCGTAACCCGTCGGTTCTGTCACGTTTGATCACCTTGCTTTTTCGCTTTGTTGCACCGTGACTGTGACTTGACTCTGTGTCAACAAACACGCACTGGCACACCACACGTTCTTCCATTTACCATGGTAGCCTATTGCACGACGTTACTCGCTGGAGGAACTTGTACTCCCAATGGTTGCCCCAATCGCCACGACATTTTACGCTGCGAGCCTTGCAGTTGCTCCTTTCCAGCTGACTTACTCAGACAACACAGTGGCGGGAAGAAACATCTTCGGAATGTCACCACTACTTCTGACCCACGCGTCACAGTGTCTCATGAAGGTGGACTCGGTTTTGTAGTCGAAGGGATTGAAGTTGCGAGGGGGGCATCCTTTCCTCCAGCCAATCTCGCAATTGACATAGAGAAAACTGAAGTGTTGTCCAGTCTTTCCGTTGCTGTGAAACTCTTGCCCGCCCCCGGTACCCCCGAGTCATGGTGCGGGTTATCCGATGACTCTATTTGAGACTCTCATGCACTTCCTAGCAGTTTTACAGCGTCTGTATCTGGGGAGGTGGTTCGACGGCGAAGGCCACGCAAAATCCTCGTGTCCTTTCAAGCGCCACATGCTGGCACATTCTGCATGCGCTTACAAATCGTCTTCACCGATAATACCCGGCCGAGCGGTAAAGAGTTCGTTATGCTCCGCGAGCTACGTGGGCGCGCCACCTTCTCAGGTGGCTATATAGGCAGTGCACATTCTCGGGAGCCTGTGTCGCTTCCTAGTGCACCTTCATCAGCCATCAGCGTGCCAACCCCTATTACTTCTGACCCACCCATCACGCCACCCGTCAATGCCATCACGGTGTCTCATGAGAGTGGCCTCTATTTCGTCGCCGAAGGAATTGAAATCGCGGGGCAGCTCACCTTTTCTCCAGTCGATCGCGCCATCCTCATAGAGAGAACAGAGGTGGTGTCCAGTCTTAACGTTGCTGTAAAACTCGTTCCCGCCCCGGGCACCCCGGAGTCATGGTACGGGTTATTTGACTCAAATCTAAGACTCATGTAATTCTTGGCAGTTTTAATGTGACAGTATCCGGAGGCGTGGGTCTGTGGGAAGAGACCATCTTCGTGTCCTTTCAGGCGCCAGATGCTGGCACATTCCGCGCGTGCTTACAAATCACCTTCAACGATAATGCTCAGCCGGGCAGTACAGCGGGTTTCATAACGATAGATACCCGTCATTTCGAATACATAGGCGGACTTCTGAAACATGAGAGCGGGGTTCGTAATTAAGAGAAGGAAAACTTTATTTGGAAATGGGTTATATTACAGAATTGGGGTTATGAAATAGCTATCTTTCAAAATCAGGGTTATGGAATAGTTATCTGCTCGGCATGGAGCGTGCCCACCCTGGGTCTATCATGATGGTGATCTGGAGCGCAGAGGGTCGTGCACGCATTTGCATGTTGCAAGACCTTGCAGCCTTAATTTCTTCTCCATCGGTAATGCACTGAACTTGAGTAAGGGCGCGTCAAAGTGCAGAATATTGGAGGATGATGGAAATGGTGCAGAGCCCTCATATGGGTTCTGGGAGACATTTATCTTTTTTGTCATTGTAAATACAATACATACATAAATATAATCAGATTCAAGGATATAGGGATGAGGCTGCAGGGAAAGGTTGTAAAGTTATTGGAGATGTAGCGCAGGACAGCCTGACCTTGTACGTTGAGGGCTACCGTGGGATAGCTGACAAAGTTACCTCACAACCCCTGCGACGTTGCCACATCACCATCGTCTCCCTCCCTCATAGGCCTCATCGCCTGTCAAACGCGTCGGCCATGTCGCCCTTTGTCGATCCACCATCGCTTCCTCCCCTTTTACCCACCCACTATCCTTCAACATCCATCATGAAGATGCGCCCGACGACGAGCTGGGCTTTGGCCCTGTGGTCAAGATATGTCCTTTTCTTTTTTGTTTCATTGTTTCTTTTCTCCCTGTCTCGCCGCACCCCTCAAGTCCTCACCGCCTCGCCACACCCATTTCCCCCCACCCACTATTCCCTCAACACCTTGAAGATGCGCCTGACGACGAGCTGGGCTTTGGCCCTGTGGTCAAGATATGTCTTTTTTCTTTCATTGTTTCATTTCTCCCTGTCTCGTCGCACTTCTCCCTGTCTCACAGCACCCCTCAAGTCCTCACCGCCTTGCCACATGCAAGTCTATGGCCGCCGCGCCCACTCTTCGGCATCACCACCCTATCATGCGTCGCGACGGACCGGGTGTGCAGCCTCACCAGCACTTACAAGAAGTGCTCGCTGCGCTGCGCTCCTCACTGCTACTGCTTTGCTACATGGCCTCCACGTCCACCCTTCACCACATGGGAGTCCGCCACCCCGTCACGGCGTGTAAGACTCGTCACAGTGCCATCACAACATGGCCACGACACCGCGCAAAATCCCATGCACAAGTCCCGCCACGACAGGTTGGAAATGACGACGACAGTGAGGCCACTACGATGAGTGCAGCAAGACATTAACGACAATAATGACCACACCTGCGCCAGAGCGACCGCAACCACAGCAATGCAAGGCGAACACGAAGACGGCAGTTACGACAACCATGCGCTGACAACAACTGTGACAACAGAAGGCGATGGAACGTCGCTGGCCACAATGACAGCCCCCTTACTTACACTTAGTACAGTGTAACTATGGGTATCGAATACACGAGATTTTTTTACTTTCTTCCTGAGTCAACTCCCTGAGCTCACTGCCTCTGCTTTATGATAAGTACGCTATATAAATTCATTATTTAATTACTTCAATTAGTTTGTGTGGGAAGAAAACTCGGCATGGTCACCGAAACACCCATTCAAATGCCGCCTATGTGTGAAAAATGGTTGCTAGGTATCTATCGTTATGAAACCCGCTGTAAAGTGCATCGCGAGCTATGTGGGCATGCTACTCTAGGCAGCCATGTTGGTGGTGCACATCCCAGTGAACCCTTTCCCAGACGCAACCTGGTGGATGATCACGCAGTCCTCTCAACAGAGGAAGTGGACGCACTTCCTGATAACCAGGACACCGGTATCTCCGTCTCGGACGACGATGGGGTGGATTTTGGCATAGTCGAGCGCGAGGACCTAAATGGGCCATTTGCAGCTAGACCGTCTTCTGTCGCCATCAATCATGCAAAGGACTTCCCGGTTGTCACCTTTGTCGAGGCAAGGATCAGATCGTTGGATGGGAATGAATCTAGGTGATCCATAACACTTTATCACCTTTATTGGTGCTAATCAGCCAGAGCAGTTTCAGAGCAACTCTCGAGGGTGACAGTCTGACCATCCGTCCTGGTACGGAGAGGACAGTGCAGATCGACTTTATCCCTGAATTCGAGGGACGGTTCGAAGCAACACTCCAGCTAATATTCTCGCAGAGCCAACAATTGGGTCATTTCGCAGTTTCTCGAAGGCTACGAGCCATTGCCGGTTCAGTCGAGGATCATCAACGGTTCGAATCTCTTAACCAAGAAGGGTATATCCCACGTTCTGGAAGCGGTCAACAAATACCACCAGAGAAGATCGTGCTTCTCCCAAGTCTTGGCGGGCCTTTTTCGTTTGGGAATCTTCCAGAATATAAGCTGCCCTCATTGGTCCAGGAGGCAGTAAACGGCGCTACATTTGAATACCCTTACAACAAGAAGGCGCCACGTCTGATCGCCACTTTGAGGCCGCCAGAGTTAACCATGGATACTTACGCAAAGTACTTCACGGCGCTGTTGAACGTCGAGGAGGGGCATCAGCAGTACGTCTGGTCTCTTTCTCGTTGGCCAGACAGTGATGTTCAAGCAGGCGAGATATTCTGGACCAACGTCCATTCGAGGTTGAAGTTCAAGAACGAGATTCGAGATACTTGTATATTCCTCTCTTTGGCCTACGTATTCACTTATTCCGTACCGCCCGCATAGTGTCGAGTTTGAGAATTTAGACGAGGATCTTCTCCCAGAAGTCATTGTGGGGGATTTCCTTTGGCTGGAGGATAGGCAGGAAGACGTGTACTATGACGCACGTATAGCGAATGCTAATGTCTTCCCGCGGGGCAATCTTGCTGTTCTGAAGATATCCCTTCGAGTACCGACGAGGTTTAAACTCTATCGCGGTGCGATATTTCTACTACGCTTCAGGCTCAATCGCATCACGCTACGTCGTCAGTATCGTGCACTCTCCTCGTCACTCGCACATTTCCGTCGCCTCTTGTTCCCTTCTCCTTCGGATATCAAACCGATTCAACCCCTTTCGATGGCTGGGATTGCCGAGCTCCCACTGGTCAACGAGAACATCCGCAATGATGACCAACAACTACAGGCGATGATTTCAATCCTACAGCAGCCAAAGGGAACCGGCCCATTCATCATCTTCGGACCGTGAGGACATCTTGATACTTTGTTTGAGACTTAGTATTGATGATCTCGCCTCAGGCCTGGAACGGGGAAGACCTCCACTCTTGTTGAAAGCATCATGCAGCTCTTGCGCCGTGACGCCAGCTTCAAGATTCTGGCATGCACTCCGAGCAACGCTGCCGCAGATCTACTCGTTGAACGTCTCGCCGGCGCCGGTCTAACTGTGAACCAACTACTTCGATTGAACGCCCGTTCGCGCGACATGAAGAGTATACCCGAGCTCGTGCGATCATTCTCGGTAAATCGAAAGTGTGAGGACCTGCTGACATTCCGTGTTGTGATCTCTACCTGCTCCTCAGCAGGTCTTCTCCAGATGGAGAACATTCCAGCTGGGCACTTCAGCCATATAGTCATCGATGAGGCTGCACAGGCAGAGGAACCACTAGCGTTGATTCCAATTGCAGCTTTCTCGAATAAGGACACCAATGTCATCCTGGCGGGTGACCCTCAACAGTTGGGTCCCGTCATCAAGTCGAGCCCCGCTTCTGAAGCCGGACTTGGAAAGAGTTACCTCGAACGATTGATCCACATCCCCCAGATTTACGAACTCGATACACAAGCCGGGGAAACGTAAGCTTTTACTCTGCTAAATTACGTAAGTTTGTTAACCCAAGACACGTAGGATTGTCGACCTTCAGCGGAATCGTCGCTCACATGGCGCAATCATCGCATGGCCGAATCGATACTTGTATAAAGACAGGATGCACGCTTCTGCGAGCCCAGACGTTTCACATCTGTTGCTCCAGTCGGACGTTTTGCCAAGGAAGGGCTTCCCGATTGTGTTCCATGGTATCAAGGGCCGTGAGCTGCGCACGCAGCACTCTCCATCGTATCTCAATGTCCATGAAGCCTCCGTCCTCCGTGATTATTGTCTGAGGCTTACGGAGGATCGTGAACACAAGATTTGTGAGTCTTGAGTGTCTTTGACATCGTACTGGTTCCCTTAATCTCGGTTGTAGTTGCGAAGGAGATAGGTGTTATCGCACCTTATAAGGCACAAGTCAGGGCGATCCGGGAGTTATTGCGGCCTGCAGGCCTGAAAGATGTTACTGTGGGTTCCGTCGAGAAACTCCAGGGACAGGTTCGTGCAATCGCGTAGTTTCCGGGACGCCAGACGGTGTTAAGTCATGCTTGCCTTAATCCAGGAGCGAAAGGTCATTATTTTCGCCACCACCCGAAGCAACTCAGAGGTGGACAAGCGGAAAGCAATGGGTTTCTTACAAAACCGCCGACGAATGAATGGTGCGTGCTACTCTTTGAGTATCCTGATATTGTGGGCTGACACAACCCCGTTAGTGGCCATCACGCGCGCACAGGCGTTGCTCATCGTGGTCGGAGACCCGGAGGTACTTGGGAAGGACGAATTATGGCGCACTTTCCTGAACTACGCTTGTTTACGCGAAGGATGGACCGGGAAAGCGTTCCATTGGGACCCTGAGGAAAATATTGATGTACCTGGATACAGGATGACACCGAGGCCTGGGGGAGTCGTGTATGGGGAGAGCTACATAGACGGGAGGAGCGAGAATATTTATAGGCTCTTATCACGATTGGAGGAGGAGGAAGAGGAACGAACCATGTTACGGTAAGGTTGGCCTTTCCGCAGCTGAATCCTTTCTGTTCGTGTAGCTACGTAAATGTACATGTTGTTCTGCTTGTCACCTTAGACAGGCGTAAGTACCTCCCCAGTCCATGAATACCATTTTCGCTCACTGCGCAGCGGGGCGTATCTGGGACTTCACACGTACAGTGATTGGCATTTTCCATACTCGTCATCATGATTCCCCTTTGGCAAACATTAGCTTCCTTGACCTCGCATTTCGAATGGTCATGGGTTCATCCGCAGCGGAAGGCTGGAGTACAGACAATATATATTTCTACTTGGCACCGTAGCATCCTCCCACCATACCCCCTTTTCCTTCGCGTTGTCTCTCAACTCGGCAAATCTCTACGTGCAATGACTATCACCGTATGTCCCGTCGCATTGATGGGGATGGGAAAGTGCTGGGACCCCCAATGTCACCTTCGACACGACGTTGTCCACTGCAAGCCATGCAAGTGCTTTGTCCTCCATGGCGAACTCGCGAAGCACCGCCGCGGAGAGGATCACCAGCTCAAATGCGGCTTCGGAGAGTGGAAGGCGGGCGCGAGGCGGCCAGCACGCGCGATCCTTCCGTCGCCGTATCCCTACGTACCCGCACCAAAGCCGTCGAACAAGCGCGTACGTAAGCTGGCTAGGAAGGAGGAACTAGCAAGTACCGCCACGGTTCCCGCGAGAGGCGTGGAGGCACAGCACCTCTCCGTCTCAGGGGAGGAAGGCCTTGACTTCAAGTCCGAAGTTGGCGTCGGTATTGACAAGAAGACGATCCCTGTTATCATCCAGAAAACGGCGGACAACGTCAGTCTGACTCTGGTTGATGTGGCAGTGGCTGGAGCCGGGTCACGAGGGTAAGCGACCATCATGCTCGGAACTGCCCTTTGGATAGACCAATGATGGTGCTGCAGGTTCTCGGTGATAGAAAGTCTCCCGATGAAGATAAAAGGGAAGGAGCAACGGGCGGTACACGTGTCGTTTGTGCCCGCAGCACCAGGAGATTGGGATGCCCGACTTGTGTTGCGCTTCCTTCACGTTTCGTTGGGGAAACACGTCACATTGGTGATTACGCGCAGATTGCAAGGAGTGGCCACATCTGCGGTGGATAAACCACATGTTCCCCAGAGCCCTGACGATACAAAATGCACTCAAGGAGTTCGTGCGAGTCAGAGGCAACTCCGAGGCACGAGGCAGCGCCGTGAAACGGGACGGGATAGCCCCAAATCGTATTAATTGGAGGATGATAGCGCACTCTTAGCGGCATTTCGGATTGATGTGTTCGATAGATACAGTAAACACGTTTTGGTGACAACTTGTGCAGTCAATAAACAATGGCGAGTCATGACCGATTGATGACCAAATAAGGAAACTCTCGGGCCGGAGAGGCATTGTTCGACGGGACCGAAAGGGAGTCACGGGACGTGAAACCGCGTATTTAAGGTTTCCCGCAGACGCGTTGGAGGTCTCCGTAGCTCTTATTCCTGACCGCGTATGTTCGCTGTTGGGACTGTGCAAATGTCATATCGCTATCAGTATAACGGTCCAGGTTTTCCTCAAGATTCAATGTCTCCAACTACACCTGGTGGAGGTAGCAATGCCAGTACTCCCGTGAACAATCAATGGGACTTCGACGTCACCACCTCCGCTCCCAATCAAGTTCAACAACCACAAGACCCCACCACATCAACTGGTATCACTACACTTCATCCGGCAGATTTTTCTTCACCGCAGGAGCTGTTTTCAGCTTCTGCTACCCCTGCTGTTTCTTCTCCGACTGTGATACAGCTTGAAGAGCGTGTGCCCGTTGTACCTAGCCAGTATCATCGTTCACGCATTGGTACTGCTAGCGCTGAGAGCAGGCCTCGTACACATGTCCAAACGGACGTGTCAGGCGCTGGTACAGAGCAGCCCACGGGCACTAATTCGGGCTCAGCCCCATCATCAGGGTTGGTGCGGGTCACCAAAGCTCGCACGCGAGCACATCCCTATGGTGGCCGCCCTCACAGCGCCTGCGGAGGACGGGCTGCTTCTCACGCCTCTCATGGGGAGGCTGGGAAGACTCCACGCTCAGTGAGCGATCAAGCGCGTGTATCACCATTTACAGAGGACAATAGGTCTGGGCTGACGCGGATGAGGTACGCCGTGCCGCAAACCCCCTTCCTCCCTTTGCTTGTGTTCTTTTGCTGCCCACTAGGCCCTAACGCTCGTGCCGGCCCTGCAGCCCTCCGCAAGTTGTGCCGCTCGATCAATCGACGCCTCCATCCAAAACTTATTCAATTCGTACCGATATTCATTTCAATATCGACACGAACACTATGGTTGCCATGCTCGAACTGCCGGGTATTACGCATGGCGAACTCAGCGTGACTCTCGCAACGGAGCCGTATACTCACGCAAGGCAGATAACGATCGCAGGACGATCGCGTCCGCCATTCGCAGAACCCGCTCCCGAAGAACGGGAGAGGACCAAGCGTGAGAGAAAATTTGGAGACTTTTTCCGTCGGCTGCAAGTACCGCCGCATACCCAGGTTTGTCAGCAGTTCTTTATCGTCGCTCTTCCTAATGGCACGGGCTGCGTGTCACCGCCAGGTCGCCGACATTGAGGCGGAGATGAAGGACGGCATACTTGTCCTCACCGTTCGCCTTGGCACACCCGCCATCGTGGAAGCCCCGCAAGTCATCATGATCCACTAGATCATTGCACTGTATCGGTACTCTTGCTGTGTTTCTTTTTACCCATATCTATCCAAAAGGACGCTTTGCCCGTTCTGTGCTGTTTTGCTGCCACCCCACATTCTTGCTCTTCGTTGCTTTTCGTTAATCAGTACTGTTTAAAGGCGATAGTTCCGGGTCTCACTATCTAATGTCTGCGCGAATCCACCGTATCATATCCCTATACCTATATCTTCGTCCATACCTCCCTTACACCACTCCATGTACATATACCTCCATTCCGGCGTTTCCTCTTGTAGCATCGATTCCTCACCGCTCAGAAATTAAACTTGTTTGTGCATGTGCTTCTAAGACTTCTCTGCCCTTGGTCTTCTATTATTTCTCAGACCCAAAGAAATAAGAAAAGTTCGCTACGACATAAAGTATGCATCTGCTACCGCCCACGATACATTCGGCTATTCATATACAGCATGAGCAAGTCGGGCAGCGAGACATCGAGTCCCTACCCTGTTTTTGTTTCCTTTTTCGCAAGCAGAGTTGAACTGCCGTGGCCCTCGCAACGCGTACATTAGCGTATATACAGCGAGAAAGACCTCTTCTCCTGCACTCTCGCCAGCCCTGGGTGTTACTACCCCTCTTCCCGTCCGTCCTCCCATACCGCCACCGGTCAGAACAACCAGGGCCCGACTGCGAAACGACGTCAGCGCTGCGGGGATAGATAAAACTGTGGAGGACAGACCACGGCCCTTGGTGCCCTCAGGCTTGATCTGGAGACAGCTCTGGTGGATGAGGTTGAGGGCCTTGACGGCATCGCGGGCGTCGAGGACACACGAGATGTTGATCTCGTTTGCGCCCTGGCTGATCATCTCGATGTTCACGTTGCCCTGCGCGAGCGTCGTGAACATGCGCCCGGCGATGCCGACCATATTTCGCATCTGCTTGCCCACCATCGACAAGATCGCCATGTCACGATGCACAGACACCTAAACGTACGCACGGCGCCAGTGAGACAACGGCGGTTAGTCGGGAAAGAGAAGGGACGCACGGTGCCAATCTTCTCAAGATCCCGCACGAGGCGCGCCTGCAGCTTCCGATCGAGCACGTCCTCGATCGCCATGCTGACAAAGACCTCGCTCGTGCTGATCAGGTCCACGACGACGCCGAAGCGGTCGAGGGTGCCGAATATCCCTGCGAGGAAGCCGTGCGAGACGCTCTTGCGGTTCGACTGCACGTTCAGTACGACGATGCGCTCCTTGATCGTCACGGCAGTCGGGAGCCGCTGCCGCTGCCGCGCCACCGTGCCCGTGCCGTTGACGTGCGCGTTCGTGAACATCCCATCGAGGAACGCCGCGCCAAAATCCGGCAGCGGATCGGCGTCCGAATCGGCCTCCGGGTCGATGACAGTGCCCCCGCCGCGCGGGTTCTCGACGTTCTTGATGCGTATCGGGATCTTTCGCCGGATGACCTGCTGCCACGTTCAGAAACGGGTTTTCGTCGCGAGAAGGTTCGGTGCGTGCCTGCTCCATGGTAAATGGATGGACGACCTCGCTCCCGTAGTACGTCAGTTCGGCAGCCTCCTCGGGGGATATGACAGGAAGGAGGCGTGCGGTGATAACTTTGCGCGGATCGCGGGTGAAGATCCCGTCGACTTCCTTCCATATCTGCAGCTCAGATGCACCGAGACCCGCTGCTAGAAGCGCGGCTGCCAGATCGGTGTACCGCGGCCCACTTGTTTCAGTAAGGAGCCTGGTACGGGGCCGAAAAAGCCTGTGCCAAACACGTAAGAGCTTAGACGTCTGGGAGTAGATAAGGAAGAACTACCTGTAACGACTGGCACGCGCGCTCCGCATTGTCGCACCCGTGTGGCAAACGCGGAACCAACCTGGTCGTAAAAGTCTTGTCCGAGTGTACCATCAACCTGGTCGTAAGGTGGTACAACATTTTCCAGCGATACATATTCCGCATCTATGCCCTGCATCGAGGTTTTAGTTATGAAGGGCGAGAGCGGAATGACGACCGCAGGAGACATACACGTCCCGGAGCGTGGCAGCGATGATTTTGCAACCCGAGTTTTCCCCAAAGCCAACGATGCTATCTTTTGATCTAGGTGAGATTTCGTCGATGACCTGTAGTTTTCCCGATCCTCAGCACGCCAAAAAGGCGCATACATAGGGTCAACCCGGGAAACACGCACCTGCGCGGCATACAGAAACGCCTCAGGTTCTCGCAGTCCCTATCGATGTGCCGCTTCCAGTTCGGAAGATTTTCCTTCCCTTCACGCAACCACGGGCCGC
>JAKELK010000327.1:0-65154 GCA_021525775.1 Lactarius deliciosus | reverse complement strand
AAATCCGAGATCGGAGTTTGAATTCCATACTCCGATGGTCACGTGATCTCCCATGGTTTATCAAGTCACCTGACGACTCCAAGTTGTACCATTCCCTGGATTTATCTGATTGGACTGCGGAGCAGTCACACCACAATCACATCATCAACTGCGGAGCAGTCGTACGATACATTCTCGTTTTCTCATTGGACACTATTCTTAGATGTCTCCGGAATGTTCCATTCTGCAGTATTCCGCAGCACCCGTCAGGTGGCCCTAAGCCTGCCCTAAACCTACGCACAGACCATCCCTATAGGTATATAAGCCAGCGCAATAGAACGGACAGTCCCTCAGACTGTCCACTTGTGACATCCTCTCCTGCCTGCCTCTTCTTCCTCTTCGCGCACAGTGCCCCTTCAGCTGTTGAGCACGACTCTTCACTAAGCGCTACTATCCCTTGCAAGTCTGCAAGTTCTGTCCCGTCGAGCCAGTCAGCCTCCTTCGCCTCTCCCAAGTTCTCCACCACCCCTGGTCTTCCACTTCCCCGTCGTGCCTCCCTGTCAAGTGACAGTGAGTCATCACACTTGGACAGTCTAACACAATTAGACCTGACCCCGGGTGTTCCCAGTGTCTGACTACGACTACGATTTCTTGCAGTTGGTCAGTGGGACGGAGATTCAGCCTCCTACTATCAGGAGGACGATAACTACTACCCCCGCCCCTCCCGTCGCTCCGCAACACGTTCTACCCTCACCCCCCTCACACCCCCTCCCCCGAACCTCTTCGTCTCCCGTCACCCCTACCCCCATCATCTCTCCCTCCACCTTCACACAAGAATTTGTTGAAGGCTCATCTACCTCTGGTGTACAGTACGAGTACATCATCACCGACATCTATGGTGAACCTGTCACTGGGCTTCAATCGCCCCTCACACATCCCGGCACCCCCCGACCTGCCACTCCTCTCGAGTACGAGGAGGAGTTTAACCCCGAGTTCGACATCCGGACGCAAGTAGCCGTCCGCTCCACTCCGCATTCCCCCCCTCGCGTCCCTACACCAGAGTTGGTGTACCCCGATCCCCCTTCCGAGTCTGCCCCCATCAAGGCTGCCCCTGAGCACCCTTCCTCTGCCCCCTCCCGTATCCCATCCCGAACCTCTGTTCCCCCTCGCGTCCCAACTCCTGACTCCCCCATCGACTACGAGCGTGTAGCCGAGCAGTCCCCCCCTATCCCCCATATCGACCTCCGTGACGAACAAGAGAATATTCGTCCAGCCCTCCCTCTATTCCGTCCCCCCTCATGCTTGGATAGTCCAGAGCACCCCCACGTATTCACCGCCGTCTATACTCCGGAAGGAGAATCTTGGCGGCTCGCCTCGGAGAGTATCCGAGAGTATTTCATTCGCATCCCCCTTGCACCCGCCCTTTTTGGGGCTTCATACACTTCCCCTCCGTCACCCCCTTCCGTATTCCACCCCCTCACACATACACTATCCTCCCTCGTCTCATCGACCCCGCCGTCCATCCCGACTTCCCCCCGCTCTACGTCTGCTCAAAGGCAGTCATAGACCTCCCCTCAGTTGACCTCCCGCTTGGTATTGTGAGGTACGACTTCCGTGAAGGGCTGCGCGACATTTTCGGCCCCTTCCCAATCTCATCAAGGCGGGATATTTAGATTCCCTGGTAACATTGGAGATCCAGGACTTTTTGGACAGACGTATTATCACTACTTACAGACATTTGCACTTCTCTCTAAATGGACAGGTCTTTGCTTTTCACCAGGGGTACTTTTTTGAAGACATCATCTGTCTAAACCCTCCCTCCTTTCCCATTGCCTTACTCCCTGTGTCCCTGCCGACCCCTTTTCATTTGTTCCAGTTATTCCCGACTCCGTACCACTTTAAGATAATAGTGGTATAAATTTGTGCCTTGACCTTTGAATCGAGTGATTCGAACCAACGCAACTAGTAAGTGATTCTTTGTTTGGTTCTTTGGACTGTAAAACCGAGCGGTTTTAAGTGCCTCCCCTCTCTGGCCCTCTTTCCCTTGTTCAAGAAGAACAACGTATCGCAAGAGCTCGCGCCCTCTTTGACACTCACAGAGACTGACAAGTCCGTCGGTATTACCCTTCCTCATCCTACTACGACCTCTCTGAGTCGTCCCGCATCGACTGCTGGACGGATGTTACATTTCGCTTGGACGTGGACTCTGACTCATCGCTTATGACAATGGGGTCAGCAGAAATTAGTCATGGACTGCGCAGCATCAGTCAGCTGCAGGGTTTGACATGTGATAATGTATGATATGACTCATAGTGACGTGGCATGACTCATTCCTAGTAGTAGTTGTATTAGGGTTCGCTCTACTTACACTATTCACTAGTTACGATTCGGGAGGAGCTTGAAAGCTACCTTGTATATGTATATAAACTCGCACGCGAAGACCAAGGATCACTATCTTGGCTTCTTCAATTACCACTCTTAACTCGTCTTCTGTGCAAGGGATTCTGTTGCGATCGGACTCATCGGTACGGACTGCAGCTCACGGGGTTCTGACTACCCTAGTATTAGTCAGGGACAGTCGTCTCAGTCAGCTTGTTGTGGTTATCACATGTCGTGTGGTGTGGACTTGACTCATACCTAGGATAGCTGTAGTAGGGTTCGAGCTACTATCGCTATAGGGTACCTTACATTCAGGAGGAGCTTCAAAGCTCCTCGTCAATTGTATATCTAGTGGACAGTCCGAAGACCAAGCTCCTTAGCTTGGTCTTCTTGAATCCTTATTCGACTCTGCTTCCCTCTCTTCTTGTCTGTGTCCTTCTCGTCCTTTGTCTCCTATCGCGTCTGGCCTTGATCAGGCAGATCGCCCAGCAGCACGTGCGCCTGGTGGACTTCGCCCCAGTGCTAGGAGCAGTCACGTTCCTTCTAAGGTCGTGTACTTATATTCGCTAAGTTGCCTTCCGTATACTTCGCCACTCTGTCCTCGCTCAAGTCGAGCATTGTTAGGACGGGCCTAACGCAACATTAAGACCAAGCTAACCTCACCAACGACACGGTGGCGTCCACAACAAGAGATCGGTGGGACTGGAATCAAGCCCAATCATATACCATCCCCAGCAGAGGAGAACGGAACGTCCCCACACGCTATCTAAAGGCTGCTAGGTGGAGGACACACAGGGGAGAAACCGGATACTTCATTGATTTCCCTAATCGACCAAGTCGGTTCTATCCAGTTGAGTTCAACTTCGAACATACTTGTTGGTGCATACTCGCAACAAACGACACAGGAGTACGAACGGTGGTCAGACCGACCACACGAGAATATCGGTGTGATATCCTAGAAAGCGAAGTAGTCCCCCAAGCAAGAGTGGGACCCATTGACGGTGCGGCTACCACAAGCACCACAGAAGAAGAGGGCTCCGGATCAGACCGAAGCAGCGAACAGTCAGAAGAAGATCACCTCTCCCAGGTGAACGCGGAAGAAGAAGAAGAACTAGCAAACCTAGCAGGAGGGATTATGCTTAACGAGGCGTCCCAAGCTGAGCAGATCATCGTTCACCCACCGGACGAGATGACAACCACACAGTTAGAACCAACGTACGCACTCCAAGTGGACCCTATACAGCTACCACAAAATGGAGTACCAGAAGACCTACTCCCCATCGACCCCAGCACAGGGCATCGAATGACCGCAGACGATGCGGCTCTTATGAGAGCCATCGGACCTGACGAACCAGACCCTCCCGAAGGAGGAGGTCCACCTGAAGGAGGTCCAGGCGGAGGCCACCCGCACGGAGGAGGTAGAGGACACGGAGGCGGAGGAGGACCACCTGGAGGAGGCGGGTTCCCAGGGACGCCCCCCATAGGTAACCCACCCCGATCATCAGACAGACTCCAAGGCAACCCGCCTATGGTCTTCAACGGAGCCCGCACCAAAGCCCTGCAGTTCAGAGCGCAGTGGAACCTTTACCAAGGGGTCAACAGCACGAGCGACATCATGCGCAACTACTACCGCTGATCACTCTCTTCCTCGGCTAGTGTTGGGGAAGTTCGGTTCGGTTCGGTTTGGGCCAGTTTTGGCCAAACCGGAAACCGAACCATTTAATTTTCACCAAACCGAACCCAAACCGGCCCAAACCGCTTCAAACTGTTCTAAACCGTTCCAAACCGTTCCAAACCAATTAAAAAAAGGTGTTTTAAATTGCTTCTTAATCGGTTTGGTTTGGTTCAAACCGAGTTCAAACCGAGTTTAAACCAGTTAAGACCTGGTTTAAACTTAATTTGACACCAAAAACATGAAAATTTTTAATAATAATAAATTTAACCATTTATTTTGGTTCAAACTCAGTCAAACTTGGTTCAAACTTGGTTTGAACTCAGTTTGAACCAAACCAAACCATTTAAGGACAAATATAAAATAATTTTTAATAATTTTTCTTAATCGGTTTGGAACGGTTTGGCATCGGTTTGGGGGTCCCAAACCCCAAACCAAACCATTTGGTTTATTTTCAGAATTTTCCAAACCCAAACCGATTAATTAAACGGTTTGGGTTTGGTTCAAACCGAGTTTGGATCGGTCTGGGACCGAACTTCCCCAATACTATCCTCGGCTACATCCAGGGGGAGATGGTTAACGAATGGGTGATGTAATGACTGACTGGCTGATGCGCCAGACAGAGGCCGGATTCCCGAACACACTCGACGCCTCTGGGAAGAGACCCTTCGTGCCTTCACCAGACGATTCGCCAACACCATAGAGAAAGAACAGGCGCAAGCGGAGTTGCGCAAAGGCATCCACATGAAAGAAGGGGACATTGACAGCTATGTGGCTACCTTCGAACGTTTAGCCCGACAAGCTGACTACAACCTCGACGCCCCTCAACGTTGGACCTATTCACAGCGGGACTACCAAAGGCGCTGTTCACCAAAGTCTACGAACAGTACGAACCCACAACATTCGAAGCATGGAAGCAAGCGGCGATGAAGAAGCAACAGCAGTACATGCATCTACAGGCACGTCTCAACTCACTAAAAACACCCACTCCGAGAACTACTCCACGCCCTAGCCAATGGGGGAACTCCCAGAGCGGATGGACACCGGAGGAACCTTCCCCCATCACCAGAACCCCAATGCAATGGACACCTCCGCGGATAGGACGTGGGCACGAGGTGCAGAAGCAGAAGACACCCAGGGAAGGCTCGCCGGAGCAGAGTTCATACTCGACCGACAAAGGCCACCCTACCCGCCCAGAGGAGACCGAGAGGGCGAGGCAGGGAGGAAGGGGGCCACCCCGAGACACAAGGGAAGTGATCTGTTACACCTGCAACCAGAAGGGACACTTCAGTCGCGACTGCCCACAGCATCGAACAACGCGCAGGCAGCAGCAACAGTAGGAGGTCAGAAACGGACTACTTACACCCAAGAACCAAGAGTGCAGGTCCGCGCAGCGGTAACCCCGCAGCAACAAGCCCAGGAGTGGCTCCAGGAGTAGCCGGAGCGCCAGATGAAGTAAAAGACCTGGTCCTCCAGGAACTATGGGGAAAAGAGGGTTTTCCAAACGCCTGAACCATCGGCCTGGGTGAGGGCGCTCCATTGTAATTCTGTACTAATCACATGCTACCGATCGTTGAGAATTCCAGTTTCTGTTCGAACAAATTACAACATGGCCCGAAGATAAAAAGCACTGGTGGACTCGGGAGCCACAGACAGCTTCATCAAACTCGTCGTTCACAAAACGAATGGGGATTGGTCTCAAAAAGCTAGAGACCCCCCAAAAAGATATGGAACATCGATTACTCCGAAAACAAGGCAGGACTAATTACGCACTGCGCAGATCTCGACGTGCAGACCAAGGGAACCCACAAAACAATGAGATTCCTACTCACGGATACAGGGAACGAGGACATCGTCCTCGGCTACCCATGGCTGGCCGCCTACGAACCACAGATCAGTTGGCAACACGCCGTCATCAAAGAAGACGCCTATCCCGTGGTCCTCCGGACCACACATCCAGAGGAGCGAGGAGTAACAATCGCGTTCGCCCCTACCGAGTTCACCGAAGAGGAGAAGCGCCACGCCGTGCAACAACTCTACAACGAATGGGAGACAGTCAGGCACGCACCACTGCCACGGAGCTGGCCATCGAAGCACAGCAATTCACCGGCACAACAGAGATCCAGAAGAATACGCGGACTTCGCAAGGTGTTCAGCGAAGAGGAATCGCATCGTTTCCCACCCTCGCGGCCTTGGGATCATGCCATCGAGTTCAGAAAGGACACCCCGACCGCTATCGACTGCAAGATCTATCCCATGTCACGCGACGAAGATGTCACCCTCCGCAAATTCCTTGACGAGCAATTGGAGAAGGGATACATCCGACCGTCGAAATCCCCTTACGCATCGTCTTCTTCTTCGTCAAGAAGAAGGATGGGAAACTGCGACCGGTCCAGGACTATCGAAGATCAACTCGTTCACCGTGCGTAATCAGTACCACCCTGTGTAGCGTTTACCACGAAACGCTTGCCTGACTTAGGCTTCGGAGTGAGTGGCGATCCTCTTGATGACGTAGTTGCGATTGACTCTGGCTTGAGGGAAGTCGACTGGGTGTACTTGTAAAGCTCCGTTACGGTCCTCGTATCCGTGCAGGTCGGCGCCTAGGGGTAGCGATGGGGGAGGAGCGGCTACTATGCGAAGGTCTTCCCAGTGTCGTGGTCGACAACGTATAAGTAGGTGTAGGGAGAGGCGGACACGGGGGTTGAGATATAGGTACACGCGATGACAGACGCTGCCGACGGGATAGTTGTCCACTGCTCACGAGGGGACTAAGTCACGAGGGATCCCTTGGTCTAGAGGGATATGTCGGACGACTCACTTCAAGGGGGAGAACCCTATAGAGCGGAGAATGGGTAGTGGTATTGAAGAAGACCAAGATGCCGTTCTTGGTCTTCGCAGTACTCTACTATACAGATACACGCGGGCTTTCAAGCGCCGCTTCAAGAAGTACTAGCCAATAGCGTAAGTAGAGCAAACCCTAGTACAGCTATCCTAGTATGAGTCACATCGAGCCATGATCCGATCCGTTATCGTACACAATCACATGTGCCGGAGCTTACCCGGCTGACTGATCCTATCAAGTCCATGACAATATACTGCTGATGCGGTGTCATACCCTTGACGTCAGTGTCCACTTCTGGGCCGAACGTAACACCCTGCCACTCATACAGGAGCTCATCACGGACTTGGGTAATGCGGACATCTACACTAAACTCGATGTCCGCTGGGGATACAACAACGTCCGCATCAAGCAAGGCGACGAAGAAAAAGCCGCCTTCAAAACACACCACGGGTTCTTCGAACCACTTGTCATGTACTTTGGCCTCACCAACTCGCCGGCCACCTTCCAGGACATGATGGACTCCCTCTGCGGCCCCACCATCAACAACACGAGTTGCTGGGCACCACTATTCGTGTCTACATGGATGACATCGGCATCGCCTCCCGAAACGGCTGAGCAGGCCACATCGCAGCTGTACGTGACATACTCCAGATCGCGAAGGACAATGACTTGTACTTCAAACCAGAAAAATGCGTCTTCCACGCGCCGGCAATCGATTACCTGGGGGTAATCCTTGAAAAGGGGGTGACACGCATGGACCCTGTTAAAGTTGCCGGCATCCGCAACTGGCCAACACCAACCACAGTCAAACAGGTCCGCTCTTTTCTCGGGTTCTGCAACTTTTATCGCCTCTTCATCAAAGGATTCGCCACATACGCACGACCGCTGAACCGATTAACGCGGAAAGACACAGAGTGGCAATGGGGACGAGCAGAGGAAGATGCCTTCACAAAGCTCAAAACGCTGGTCACAAGCGAACCAGTGCTGGCACACCCGGACCTCACAAAACAATTTGAGATGGAGGTGGATGCATCAGGCTTCGCGGTGGGTGCTGTACTCCTACAACGCAAAGAGGACGGTAAACGACACCCCATAGGCTATTACTCTGCGACGCTCAACGAAGCGGAACGCAACTACGACATCTACGACCTGGAGCTACTAGCCATCGTCAAAGCCTTCCGCCACTGGAGACCCCTACTCGCGGGCTCTCCACACAAAACCAAGGTATTCTCCGACCACCTCAACCTGCAATACTGGAGGTCACCACAAAGGATAAGCAGACGCATCGCAAGGGAAGTACTAGAACTATCCGAATACGACTTTGAGATTCACCACATCAAAGGCACAGCCAACGGAAGGGCAGACGCACTTTCCCAAAGACCAGACTATGACCAAGGGGACAACGACAACAAGGACGTAGTGGTCCTCCCCGACGCGCTCTTCGTGCGAGCCACACAAGTGGAGACCGTCATGCCGAACACCCTGACAATAGAACCTGGAGAGATGGAGCGACCAGACGCAACATACCAGGACTACCTTCGCCCATGGATAGACGCACACCGGCTAAAGAAGATCGAAGGCACTTGGTACAAGGACGGAAGACGAGTGGTGACTGGCGGACTATACGACAAGAGAAGTATCATCTCCGCTCACCATACACCACCGGTTTATGGACACCCAGGAATTAACAAAACTTCGCAACTGGTGGGACACTCCTACTGGTGGCCAAACCTCGCCCAGACGTCTTAGACTACGTCAAGGGGTGCGCCGAATGTCAGAGGCACAAGGCCAACAACCGACCAACCCGAGCACCACTGTCCCCAATCTATCCGAACCCTGAGGCGCTCCCCTTCGAAACTATTGCCCTCGACTTCATCACCAAGTTACCCCAGTCGCAGGGGTTTAATTCGATCCTCACCATCACAGATCACGACTGTACCAAGGCAGCCGTCTTCATCCCCTGTCAAGAGGAAATCACCGCGGAGGGAACCACCGCTCTATACGCTAAGCACGTCTTCCTACAATTCGGGCTCCCCTCCAAGGTTATTAGCGACAGAGACCCACGCTTCACATCCAAGTTCACGCGAGAACTGTGCAAGATCCTAGGGATTTCACAGAACGTCTCCACCCGCCTATCACCCCCCGAACAGACGGACAGTCAGAACGGACTAACCAGTGGCTCGAACAGTATCTCCGCTTCTGGACCAATGAAAGGCAAGACAACTGGGCGACGTATCTCCCTATAGCAGAATTCATGCACAACAACTGGCCCCATGAGACCACCAGGAAGTCCCCTTTCTACCTCCTAATGGGGTACATCCGCGCGCTGATTGGATTGATAGGCCATCACCCATACCCCAAGTAGCGCTGAGAATTGACCAATTCCAGGAGGCCAGAGCGCAGGCCAAAGCCCTCCTTATCAAGGCACAGAAGTCATGGGTCAAACACAAAGATATGCCCAAGTACAAAGAAGGAGACCTCGTATGGCTGGAGGGACGCCACCTGCGCACCAACCAGCCAACCACCAAGCTTGCGCCCAAAAGACATGGCCCCTTTAGGGTTGCACAGGTGATGTCCCCTGTCAACTATCGCCTTGAACTTCCCACACAGTGGAGTATCCACCCGGTGTTCCACACCGATCTTCTCACCAGATACCACGAGACCGCAACACATGGGCCTAACTACCAGCGCCCACCGCCGGATCTGGTAGAAGGCGAAGAAGAGTATGAGGTTGAGAAGATTCTAGACTCGCGAAGATTCGGAAGAACACGCAAACTGCAGTACCTCGTGAAATGGAAGGGGTATCCCGACTCGGAGAATCAGTGGGTCGACCGGAGCGAAGTATTCGCCGACCAAGCCATCCGGGACTTCAAAGCATTAAACCCCGCCCAAGAAACGCATATAAGAGGAGCCCACTACGAGCTAAGTCCCCCAGCAACTCCTGCTACCTTTTCCCATCCTGTCTACCTTCGCATCATGTCTTCCTGCTCTCTCCCGTCGCAGTCCACCATCGACACCGTCACCAAGGCCCTGTCCACCACCCATGGGCCCGCCACCCGTGAGGACGCCCTCACCGTCCTCCAAGCCTTCCCAGACCCCACCGTTGGAGGAGACGCCGACTCCCCCGGTGCGCAGCCTCTTACCTACGAGGCGGCCCCCGAAGAAGAAGAGCGTGCCCTACTCGAGGGCCAGGCCGCAGATAGCCTCGTTCCACACCTTGATGGACACGGTGACCGTGAACCTGTCCAAATACCACACCGAGTTCGGGCCCGTGCGGCCTTGGAAGGAAGTAGTGAAGGAGTGGAGGGACGAGCAGTTGCGGAGGGCGCAGCTGAGGCAGCAGCAGCTGAGGCATCGGCGCATGATACTCCAGACTGGGGTCTGGCCGAGGATGCCCCCGACGACTACCCAGTTGCGCACCCCCTCATTTCCTCCACCACAGACACTGACAACCCACGCGAACCCCCTACTCGCTCAACACCGACAGATCCCCCATGTACAAGCGGGACCTCGGGGTGTTGGGTGGCCCCACTCACCAGCCCCTCGCCGTCATCAACACACGAGTCCCCAGTGGCTTCAAAGCCAACACTGGCGCGGACTATCTCCCCTTCCGCATCGTCTCCCCCGACGGGTTGAGCGCGAGGCCCGATACCACCAAGTGATCATGGGGCTGGACCCCCTGGTGGTGGGCATCATCGACGAGTCGGACAAGGTCTACGCTCGCCCCCTCTATGCCGCCCCCCACTACGTGTATGGCGGCAAACCCATGTACCCCGCCGCGGACATGGTCCTCTTCACGGAGGCCTTCGAAGACCGGGCGCGCGTCGACCGCTGCCTCGACTCCCTTCACGACCTCTCCCTCTCGGCGGAGGTCCACCGCTACCGCCTCGCCGACCGGGAGCAACAGCGCCTTAACCAGCGCATCGACGACCTCATCGCCGCCCTGGGGGAGGTCCAAGGTAAGGTGGCGGGCAGTCGGCGCCGGCTGGAGATGGCCAACGCGTTGGAACGCATCGAAGACGAGGCAGGCACTATGGTGGACTACGAGTTGACGAAGAAGAAGTCCCGCAGGAGCAGGAGGGGTGCCCAGCAGCCGCAGCGCACGCGAGTTCGTTACGAGGAGGAGGGCTTTGGAGCGTCGGGGCGTCGCACCTGAAAAGGGGGTGATGTTGCGATTGGACTCATCGGTATGGACTGCAGTCTCACGGGGTTCTGACTACCCTAGTATTAGTCAGGGACAGTCGTCTCAGTCAGCTTGTTGTGGTTATCACATGTCGTGTGGTGTGGACTTGACTCATACCTAGGATAGCTGTAGTAGGGTTCGAGCTACTATCGCTATAGGGTACCTTACATTCAGGAGGAGCTTCAAAGCTCCTCGTCAATTGTATATCTAGTGGACAGTCCGAAGACCAAGCTCCTTAGCTTGGTCTTCTTGAATCCTTATTCGACTCTGCTTCCCTCTCTTCTTGTCTGTGTCCTTCTCGTCCTTTGTCTCCTATCGCGTCTGGCCTTGATCAGGCAGATCGCCCAGCAGCACGTGTGCCTGGTGGACTTCGCCCCAGTGCTAGGAGCAGTCACGTTCCTTCTAAGGTCGTGTACTTATATTCGCTAAGTCGCCTTCCGTATACTTCGCCACTCTGTCCTCGCTCAAGTCAAGCATCGTTAGGACAGGCCTAACGCAACAGATTCTCCCTTAGTGAGTCCCTTAGTCCGGCATATCCTTGAGATCCCCGTGACTCCATTGGCCTCCGGCTACCCACGTGTCTGACCCACCGTGTGGACAGTGTTCCCGCTAAGTCCCGTTATCACCAAAGTCTACCTCTACTCTAACCCGAACGTCGCGCGCCCTTGGGGCTATATCTACTACGCAACCCACAACCAGCGGCATCACTTCATCCTCAACAAGTCAAACCTCGTACACGCCTTCGAGCACGTAGCCTGGGAAGACAATCACAACATCGCTTACAACCCAGCAGACCCAACACGCCTTCTGTGTTGACAGTACTACCAGCGAGGAGGATCAGCACACCGCAGCGCCTAAGTCAGGCAGACGTCCGTGGTAGACGTTACAACGGACCCTCCCTTGGTGCTCAAGAATCTAGTCAACCTCTTCGAGTTTGGAGAACTCCTAGGTCACGAGTCTTACAACGACTTTGTTGACGATCTCTCAGCTGTAGTTGACGCCTGCAACGACCAGCTCCTGTTTTTGGCACCTCTCTGACATCACCACTGACCAACTCCTCCTTTGGACCAAGAGTGACTACCTTTGGTTCAATTACATTCCCCCTCGTCACGACAACATCATCCGGCAACTCCAAGTTGGAAACTCTTATCGGTACATTGACCGATTCCGCCTCTCCTACGAAGAAATCCAACTATCCTTCTGCGAAGTCCGTGTAGTGGACAGAGAAGGACCCCCGCACCTGGTTATTACTGAAGGCACCGAGTTAACGTACCTCTGGAACAGAGCTACGTGGGAAACAACTCTGACTAACCCCGACCACAATTTGGTCAATCCCCACGTTTTCCACGATCCTCCCACGGACCCCAATGATCCTGAGCTTGTAGAGCTCCTTGTAGGCCGATTTCCTAATCCTCTCAGCCTACTAGCCCACCTCTCCCTTCCCCCAAGTAGCCTGGAAACCGAAGAAACCAACAGCACTTCAAACAACGCCAGTTGGGGAGAATAATCGAACATCCCTGGAACTTGTTGGTGCAACCAAGAAGTGTGTATCTGTAACTTCAGACCAGACACTCCCCCTACTCCAGAAGGCGTAGTACTTTGGTCCCCTGGAGTCAATTACCTCCCTTCCAACTACCCCCCTCATTAGATGGCGTCGTCTAGTAGTTCTTAAAATTTGTGTTACACATTTTTAGACAAGCGTAACCAACTTTTAAATCCATTTTGTCAGGAGGTACTTTTGAAGAAAAGTGCTAAGTCGCAAAAAGTCAAGAAAACACAAGACATTTTATGAGTACAAACTCACAAAATCTGGAACCAATTACAAATTGGGCTATCACCCTGGCTTCTTCCCACACAGTACAGAGACCACCCCACCGCCATTTCTGAACAAGAAATTCTCACATTTCTTCCCAAGAAGAGTCCCCTGTAATCCCTAGAGTCCCGAGATGACCTATGGGACCCCGACAACTCCCTCATGAAACTATCCCCATAGTTCCTGACCCAGTCATCCCAAGAACCAATCAAGCTAGACCTAATGAACCAATCTACCCAAGCATCTATCCAGCCAGACCAAGAAATCCAACTCTCTCGAGTAACCCAGTTGCAAGGCAACATTCAACCAGCAGCGACGAGGCCCAATTCCTAGAAACCCAAACCCGAGACCTTCATTGTCACCTTCCTGAGGCCATCTTCGTTTCCGAACAGCTGCCTACCAGAACCCCCCAAGAGCTTGACGTTTTCAAGCATCACTGTCGTCTCCAGTACGATCAGTATCCACGAGAAACACTTATCCTTGAATCACCCCTGACCCGAGCACAGGATATTACGACTAGCCCGTTGAACTTCCAGAACTTCTTGTGGAGAAGTAAAACTACCCTGACCTATTTCAGTATCCTTGAAGAATACCATTGGATTCGTCACCAGCAAAGGACGAATCAACCCGATTGAGCAATCCTCCGACCTGCGTACCAGATCTCCTACCCTTGGAACAAAACCGGGTGGCACATCTCCTTGTTATATCGACACCCCCAGTGAATGACAGATCGAAGAGACCTTACTGAAGATGAAAGACTTCAGCTCCCCGTATACCTCAAAGACCCCTTTTTCTCCCTCATTGACGATTCCTTCTACGCCCAGTTCGGTCCTCACAGAGTCACCAGTGAAGACGGACGATTCCCGTGGGTTAAATTAACTACCCAGAAGCGCCTCAGTGTCCAAGACTTTGAGAAAGACTTTCCCAATATCCAGAAAGTTAGGAAACTTAATTGGATCACCCTCACCGGTTCTTTCAAGAAAAAGAATGTTTCCTGGTCCTTTACCCAACACGGTTGGGTTTACGGCAACAACCGAGCGGTTCGGTTCTCCGATTCTGAAGAACAATCAGAAAGCGAACAATCCATCGACCCCTATAGTCCCGATAATGCCCCGGATTCCAATAGCGAACAAGGCAAAGTTTCGCGAATCCTAGATGACACCACTAAACGACTTACTGGTCTCGTATCCCGAGTAACATTCCAACCGTCTTCCCCGCACGTATCCCCTGGTCCACTTCCTAGTGCACCTGGTCCCAGTCGACTTCATCGAATTGCGACTACCTCAATACTCTCCTCCCCGAGTCCTTCCCCTCCAAGATTACCGTCTCTGCCTCTCACTAGAGCAACAGTCCCCCCGCGATCCCAATCGCCTTTGTCCCGAGTTTTACCCCCTACGATCCCAATCGTACCGCTACACATGGCAGCGAATCCACCAGCAAAGATACTTGGTGCGGCACCAGAACCCTTTGATGGGAAACCCAACAAAGCAGAAGCATTCTGGGACATGTTAGAGAATTATTTCCACCTCAACACATCCATCTTCGATACCGACGACAAGAAAGTCGCTATGGCCCTGACCTACTTCAAAGTGGGCACTGCTGCAGGAGAGTGGGCCCAGGACAAACAACACAAAGCTTTGAATTTTACAGCTGCAGGAGCAGCTGTTTCCTATGGAACGTGGGCTACGTTCAAATCCGACTTCAAAAAACATTTCACTCTGGCGCATACGGCTTTGGAAGCCATGAATCAGATGTATTCCCTAAAGATGGGAACTCGACCATTTAACAAATGGTATCAAGACTGGTCCACTCATGTGAAGCTAAGCGGTGCAAATGAGCAAACCCAGATGCACACCTTTAGAAAGGCGATCCCGACGGCCCTACACATGAAACTCCTGGGCATCTCCCCGCTCCCGATGACCCTTGAAGATCTGGTTGACAAAAGCACGAGAGTTCGACCATGTATATAAGTTATATGCTGATTCCATCCCGAGAAACTCCCCGTCACGTAATCAAGCAGGAAGACCTGCTTTCGGACGAGCTGTCCTGACCGAGGACGATAGCGTCAACATCAATGCTTCTTCATCCCGCCCTGAGACCTCCAAAGGAAAGCTGACCAAGGCGGAACGAGACCACCAGTTCCAGAATAAGCTTTGCCTTTACTGCGGCCAGCCTGGCCATATCCTTCAAGAATGCAAGTCCAAAACCCAAGCTATGTGAGCCAGAGGCGGCCGTTCTGGATCCAACAATGTTAGAGCGCGTGGCGCTTTTGTTGATGAAGAAGATCAAGTGGAAGCCCCCAATGATCATCCAGCTCAGATTGGAGCTATGTATCGAGAGATACTTCCGTATTCCCCAGACGCACATCCAGCGTCTGCACCTATCAACAAGGATTTTTAGGTCCTTCCACTGTAGCACTGTCAGTTGGAAGATTGATCGCCAGCTGCGCTGTTAGCGGCTTCTCCTTACTAGAGACGCTCGGAGCCGAGCCTGTACCAGTAGAGACAATACGAAATAGGAGAGCTCCATCTATTGTTCTCAGGGTGACACTAGTAGGAAAGAGATCTGGCAGAGAAATCAGTGCCCGCGCCTTGCTGGATAGCAGCACGGAGGGCATCATCGTGGATGATGGGTTTGCACGTGCAAACGGCTTGACCCTTCGAACTCTAGTAAAACCCCTGCCAGTTAGAAACGTGGACGGGTCACCCAACAAGACGGGCTCAGTCAAGCATACTACGATCCAGAAGTTAAGGATCAGAATGGCAGAAGATGCCTACCACGACGAATTCGTGGAACTCTACGTCACCACCCTTGGGGAGCACGATATAATCCTAGGAACGGATTGGCTCCGAGCGCATAATCCTGAGATCAACTGGGTGAGGCCCCAACTTTCCTTCACGCGGTGCCCAAGTAGCTGCACCTTATCCACAAAGCCTGTGGTCCTGACCTCTCAAGTACCCCAAACCCGAGACACCACGATCAACATTCTAGAGTTAGAACCTGAACAAGCAGGAGATGCTGTAAACCTGACTACTGAAGCAGTAGAACCTGTTGAACGAGCGTTCATTCAAGAGGCTATCGAGCCTTTCCTGTGGAGGCACAGTTTTCCCAAGTATGACCACTTGGCCATCCGAGCAAAGATCACCACAAGTACCAAGATAGCGGCGAAGAACACCCCTATTCCTTCCAAGGATCACATCCCAAGTCACTTCCAACGATATTCCCGAGTCTTCAGCGAGGAAGCGTCCCACTGCTTGCCTGCACACCAACCCTGGGATCATGCGATTGATCTGAAACCAGGAGGGAGCATGAAGAATTGCTCAATCTACCGCCTGACACCTAAGGAGGCGGATGCACTCAAGGAGTACATTTCTGAACACCTGCGGAAAGGATACATCCACCCTTCCAAGTCCCCCATGGCCAGCCCCTTCTTTTTCGTCAACAAGAAGGACAGAAAGCTCTGCCCGGTTCAAGATTACCGGGCTCTGAACGACATCACCGTCAAGAATGCGGCGCCTCTACCCCTCATTCCTGAGTTGATCGACAAACTTCACAGCGCGTGTTATTTCACCAAGTTGGATATTCGTTGGGGGTACAACAATATCTGGATTCGTCAGGGTGACGAATACAAGGCAGCTTTCAAGACCTCCCTAGGCCTCTTCGAGCCAACCGTAATGCCATTCGGTCTCTGCAACGCACCAGCGACGTTCCAATCGTTCATGAATCAAGTTTTCGAGTCCCTCATCGATGGTGGACATGTTGTAGTCTACCTTGATGACATCCTCATCTTCACAGAAGATATCGACTCCCTGACTACGTTGACCCACGAGGTGCTCCAGCGTTTGGAGCAGCATGACCTCTATCTGAAACCTGAAAAGTGCACGTTTGCACAAACCTCCGTCGAATACCTTGGAATTGTGATTTCCAATAGCCAAGTTTCCATGGATCCAGCCAAGGTAGCCGGTATTACCGAGTGGCCCGTCCCGTGTACAGTCAAGCAAGTCCAAGCGTTTTTGGGCTTTTGTAACTTCTATCAACGGTTCATCCGAGACTATTCCACCGTCGCCCGGCCACTCTTTGACCTGACCAAGAAAGATGTGCTCTTTTCTTGGGATACCACGGTGGAAAGCGCTTTCCGCACCCTGATCAAAGCCTTCACACAGGCCCCTGTCTTAGCCCTTCCTGACCATTCCAAGCCATTCCGACTCATCACTGATGCAAGTGATTTTGCGACTGGGGCTATTCTGGAACAACCCGATGCCTTGGACCGTTGGCATCTGGTTGCCTTTCTGTCAAAATCTCTCCTCCCAGTGGAGCGCAACTACGAGATTTGTGACAAGGAACTCCTTGCAATCATCCATGCTTTCCATGCATTCCGACACTACCTCGAGGGACGTAGTGATACCACAGAGGTGTGGTCTGACCATGGCAACCTGGCTTACTTTATGAAGAAGCAAAAACTTTCCCGTCAACAGGCCCAATGGGCGCTGTTTCTGTCCCAGTTCCAGTTCATCATCATCCACAAGCCGGGCAGTCAGAACAAGTCTGATGCACTGTCCAGGCGTCCAGATCATAAAAAGGGGATAGCGGATGAAGATGAACAGCGAGTGTTCCTGGATACAAAATATTTTCAAGTCAACACTGTACAAAGAGCAGCAATCACAGTGTTAGGAGACACCTCCCTACGACAACGAATCCGAAATACACAGACATACAACAAAGAAGTCAGCATGGCGTTGGAAACCCTCTTAAAAAGCGGCCCCCGTTCACTCACCAAAGGGTTAGAGGAGTGGAATCTGGAAGATGGGGTCATCTTGTTCCGAGGACAAGTCTACGTTCCCAAGAACGATGATCTTCGAAGAGACATCGTTAAGCAATACCACGAACACATCGCCATAGGACATCCAGGAAGATGGAAAACCTATAAACTGGTATCCCGAGACTTCTGGTGGCCAGGAATGTCCAACTTTGTCAAAAGTTATGTGGACGGATGCGCTATCTGTCAATCAACAAAGATCAAACCCCGAACCCAAGTACCCCTGCAACCCAACTCAATTCCCACAGAAGTATGGGGAACCATCACTATGGATTTCATCACTGACCTCCCCATGTCCCTCAGTTATGACACATTGTTTGTGGTCATAGATTGCCTCAGCAAAGCGACGGTCATCGCTCCCTGTAACAAGACTATCACGGCTGATGAAACTGCCAAGTTGTATCTGGAACAAGTCTGGAGATGTACCGGACTTCCTCGACAAGTCATTTCGGACAGAGGACCCCAATTCGCATCTAAAGTGATGCAGGAAGTTTGGAGCAAACTGGGAGTCAAGTCCACCATGTCGACCGCGTTCCATCCACAGACGGATGGAGAGACCGAACGAGTCAATCAGGAGCTCGAACAATACCTTCGCATTTTCTGCAACTTCCAAGCAGATAATTGGGCAGAGTTGATCCCATTCATGGAGTTCGCGCACAATGTTCGACAACACAGTGCGACGAAGAAATCACCTTTCGAAGTGTGGTATGGGTTCAAACCCGAGTTCATTCCTCCCATCCACTTCACGACCCGAATCCCTGCAGCCGAAGACCAGCTGAACACCCTGAATCAAATCCGATCCAAGGTTACCGCAGCGCTAAAAGTAGCGGTGGAAATTATGCGAAATTCCAAGTCACAAGTCCCGTCCCGAGTATTCAAGCCTGGAGAATTAGTCTGGTTGGAAGGAACCAATATCCACACCACACATCCCAAGCCCAAGCTTGCCCCCCGACGCCATGGTCCATTCAAAGTCTTAACCACCTGGGGAGTTAACTGTAAACTCCAACTCCCAAAGACATGGCGTATCCATCCAGTCTTCCACAATTCCCTGATCTCTCCGTACATCGAGAACGACGCCCACAGACCGAACTTCACCCGACCCCCTCCCAAGATTGTTCATGGAGAAGATGAACACTATGAAGTCGAAACGGT
Source organism: Lactarius deliciosus (assembly GCA_021525775.1). Taxonomy (NCBI): domain Eukaryota; kingdom Fungi; phylum Basidiomycota; class Agaricomycetes; order Russulales; family Russulaceae; genus Lactarius; species Lactarius deliciosus. The sequence goes on along the minus strand of JAKELK010000327.1, from coordinate 46,318 downwards.
CCTGCATTCCAAAGTATCACCCAACAAGAAGGGAATACTTTACCTGATCAAGTGGAAGGGATATCCCAATTCCAAGAATTCCTGGCTCCCCGCGTCCCAGATGAGCCACTCCCGAGACCTGGTCCTAAAGTTCCACAAGGACCACCCCTGCACCCCTAAACCAAAGTCACCCAGTGCTGTCGGTGCAGCACGGCATTAAAAAGGGGATACTGTCACGAACCTAGAAACTTGGGTCGTGACTCAGGCGTCTAAGACTGATCCGCACCGGCCTGGTCTTATGTAATCACCTTCCTAAAGGGGAAATCCGAGATCGGAGTTTGAATTCCATACTCCGACGGTCACGTGATGTGTCACGTGATCTCCCATGGTTTATCAAGTCACCTGACGACTCCAAGTCGTACCATTCCCTGGATTTATCTGATTGGACTGCGGAGCAGTCACACCACAATCGCATCATCAACTGCAGAGCAGTCATACGATACATTCTCGTTTTCTCATTGGACACTATTCTTAGATGTCTCCGGAATGTTCCATTCTGCAGTATTCCGCAGCACCCGTCAGGCGGCCCTAAGCCTGCCCTAAACCTACGCACAGACCATCCCTATAGGTATATAAGCCAGCGCAATAGAACAGACAGTCCCTCAGACTGTCCACTTGTGACATCCTCTCCTGCCTGCCTCTTCTTCCTCTTTGCGCACAGTGCCCCTTCAGCTGTTGAGCACGACTCTTCACTAAGCGCCACTATCCCTTGCAAGTCTGCAAGTTCTGTCCCGTTGAGCCAGTCAGCCTCCTTCGCCTCTCCCAAGTTCTCCACCACCCCCGGTCTTCCGCTTCCCCGTCGTGCCTCCCTGTCGAGTGACAGTGAGTCATCACAGCCTCAGCAGGTGTCAACTCGGACAGTGATGATGACAATACCTCTGCTGTGGGCCCCATTGATAATGTGAGCGGCACTGAGCCGTTTATTTTTCCTCTTATTTTTCTGATTTACTGTCCTCCACAGTTGTTTTCATCTTCAAGTAATATATTTGACAACTTACCTGGCCTCACCCTGACCTCATCTGACCTCCGCGACGAACTTGATCGCTATCTCGCCACTGATACTGAAGACGTCAAGGATGGCCTCCTATGGTGGCATGAGAGACGCACCACCTTCCCATGTCTATCCCGAATGGCTCGGGATTATCTCTCAATCCCAGGTAAAGTGTCCATCTGCACCTCGGGTCGGAGCGTAGTTACTCACTTTTTTTAAGCAACTTCAATTGATGTCGAATGCGTGTTCAGCCAAGGTTGACTTCTCCTTTCACATGTACGCAGCCGCCTCTCAGTTCACTTGACGCGTGCTCTCTTGTGCGTTGGCACATGGAGTGTGCTTGGCCTTATAAAAGACAGTGATGTCAAGGGATGCCTCGGTCTAGACCAGGTTTGTGAGGAGGAGGAAGAACTCGCTGAAGACTGGGATGCCATTCCCACTTCTTAGACTCATCATACCTGTTCGTGTTTGTTGTTTCTGCTGACTCAGTGCAGATAGCTCGAATCGTACGTGCATTAGTATGTGAATGCATGTGGTCTGCCAGACCGCTAGTGGTTCTTGTATTGATTTGTTCATGTCCCCATCAAATCCCCGGTGCGCGTACCCATTCTCAACAAACCCGCGCACGCAGCACACCTACACCTATACAAGCCCCGACGAGCTCGGTATCTTCCTGAACTATACCTGTGCCTTGCGATTCGATGACAAGCCCGGATTACTCCTATTTACGCAAACTCTTCCACAGCTTCCACCACCTGTTCATGTGCGACTCGGAGCGATTCAATGACAAGCTGGATTACTCCTATTTACGCAAACTCTTCGGAACTTCCGTGAGGCGGTGCGAGCAACTCAGAGCGAATCGACGAGTCGACAACAAGCCGGATTACTCCTATTTATGCAAACTCTTCCCCTCTTCACTCGTGAATCGCGATTACCATATGACTAGACTACCAGTATGACTACATAGTGTAGTAAAAAAGAGTACAAGTGGAGTGTCCAGCGCGCGGGTATGGGTACTCGAGAAACCTGCACGCACTAGTGTTGGGGAAGTTCAATCCCAGACTGATCCAAACTTGGTTTGAACCGAACCCAAACCGTTTAATCGGTTTGGGTTTGGAAATTTCTGAAAATAAACCAAATGGTTTGGTTTGGGGTTTGGGACCCCCAAACCGATGCCAAACTGTTCCAAACCGATTAAGAAAAATTATTAAAAATTATTTTATATTTTGTCCTTAAATGGTTTGGTTTGGTTCAAACTGAGTTCAAACCAAGTTTGAACCAAGTTTGACTGAGTTTGAACCAAAATAAATGGTTAAATTTATTATTATTAAAAATATTTCATGTTTTTGGTGTCAAATTAAGTTTAAACCAGGTCTTAACTGGTTTAAACTTGGTTTGAACTTGGTTTGAACCAAACCAAACCGATTAAGAAGCAATTTAAAACACCTTTTTTTAATTGGTTTGGAACGGTTTGGAATGGTTTAGAACGGTTTGAAGTGGTTTGGGCCGGTTTGGGTTCGGTTTGGTGAAAATTAAATGGTTCAGTTTCTGGTTTGGCCAAAACTGGCCCAAACCAAACCAAACCAAACTTCCCCAACACTAGCACACACCCCCCAAACCCCCCATCGACCCGTGTCAACCTGTGTCAACCCCTACCCCTACCCGCATCAACCCCTACCCCTGGCTCATGGGTAGGGGTTTTAGCGGGTAGGGGTAGGGGTATGGTCAAAATTACCCTGGGGTGACCCCTGGTAATCCCTAGCAGGGGGTGGCCTGGAGGACTGAGAACGAGCAGGGGGGGGCATGGAAGACTGAGAATGAGGAGCCCGAGAGGCATTGGAAGGAGTCGCGGCACGAGAGGGCGTCCCCACATGGGAAGTAGCGGGAGTGGGGAGATCAACGCGAATGTCAGGCAAAACCGACCCGAGGGTCATGTCGGCCTTCCAATACCCGGCGCAAAGCAACATGAGAGGGACAGTGGTCTCGAGCTCTTGGAGAGCCACGAACCATTCCTTGAAGAAAAAATGTTTATAAAATGTCTTCTTCACCTTGGCCTGCTGGGTGGTACTCTCCCTGGGCTTCTTCTTCCCGGACTTCTTGGCACCCTTGGCGTTGCTCTTCTCGACTTGCTCAGTGAAGTACTTGTAATAAGGTGTGACATTGAGCAGCTGAATACGGGTGCGAACAATGAGGAAGGCTGACTGGTGCATGGCCTTCCAGTTGTTGTCGCTGACAAGGGTGCTGTCTTCGTGGCGGATTGTGCGAAGCATGGGGGGTCAGGACTTGTTGCCGGCACTGGTGGAGGAATTGACTTTGGTGTTGACCTTGCAATCTGCAAGGGTCCAGAGGACCTTCTCTGGATAATGGGCAGGGCGGATCGTTGGTCGAGGGTGTGGGAGGGGGAGGTCGCCAGAGTTGACCCTAACCTGTCGAGTGGAGCAGTCCGGACACAGGGGACTGACAACTGAGGCTAAAACACATGAGCTTATCAGTTGGTTTAGAATTAGGATGAGAAGACTTACCATTCGGTGTGGTCTTCGAATGGAACTCGAGGAGTTCTTGCAGCGCGGCGACCAAACGGACTTGCTTCGCAAACTCAGCATTGTGAAGAAGTTCGTCATGCGTGAGCCTGGTGACTGTCTCAACACTGACTAGTGTTGGGGAAGTTCGGTTCGGTTCGGTTTGGGCCAGTTTTGGCCAAACCAGAAACCGAACCATTTAATTTTCACCAAACCGAACCCAAACCGGCCCAAACCACTTCAAACCGTTCTAAACCATTCCAAACCGTTCCAAACCAATTAAAAAAAGGTGTTTTAAATTGCTTCTTAATCAGTTTGGTTTGGTTCAAACCAAGTTCAAACCAAGTTTAAACCAGTTAAGACCTGGTTTAAACTTAATTTGACACCAAAAACATGAAATATTTTTAATAATAGTAAATTTAACCATTTATTTTGGTTCAAACTCAGTCAAACTTGGTTCAAACTTGGTTTGAACTCAGTTTGAACCAAACCAAACCATTTAAGGACAAAATATAAAATAATTTTTAATAATTTTTCTTAATCGGTTTGGAACGGTTTGGCATCGGTTTGGGGGTCCCAAACCCCAAACCAAACCATTTGGTTTATTTTCAGAATTTTCCAAACCCAAACCGATTAAACGGTTTGGGTTTGGTTCAAACCGAGTTTGGATCGGTCTGGGACCGAACTTCCCCAACACTAACGCTGACGCCCGAAGGCAGAAGGGGGGAGGGGGAGGGGTCTATAGGGTATGTCCCGATGTCGTCCGAGCCAGCCAGTTTGTTGTAATCAATCCCAGGTTCGTCGAATGTAGATGCCGACGACATGTGTACCTAGACAAAAAAAGGAAGAGGAGGAGATAGAGATAGAGAGGGAAGAAGAGATGTGAGAAAGAGAGAGAGAGAGAGAACAAAAAACGGGTGAACGAAGAGGTAAGGAAGTTGACGGAGTGAAGAGGGAGTGAACAAAAAACTCAACCTAAGTCCACTCACGCCACTTGCGCTGACAAACTGATTCACTCACGGCGGCAGGCCCGGGCCACTGCAGCGTTATCTTCTTTGCGTTATCCTTTGCGTTATCTACTATACTAGTATCAGTGCACACTTTCTACTGTCAGAACCTCAAACCACATATCCTCTTCCAACAACAATGGCCCCAGTCACCAAGTACCTTTGCCCATGCTTCAAGTACAGCTCAAAAAAGGAGCTTACTGAGAGGACTATCAAGATTCACCTTAAGGAGAATATGGCCCATCTCAACCATCTTAGAGCATCTGGGGCACATCAAAGCAGTGTAGACTTTGTGCAAAACTGTTACAATCAGGTCTCCCAATTGCTCAATAGCCTGGCTGAGGGGTCTAGATCATCTAGGTGGTCAGGATATCCTAATCCAGATAGTGAGTGCCCCAGATTTTATGCTTTAATCACTTACTGATTTGCCTAGATCTAGCTGATACCTCTGTTGCCCCACCTTCATTTCTGGAGGGAGGTGTTGGAACGTGATAAGTATGTAAGGACCTTATCTATAGCAGTTACGACATTACAGTAGTATGTTTGCCTATTACGGTAGTTGGGATACGTACTACAATGGGCGCAATACGCCCTCTATGCGAGAGAAGTCCTATGACTATCTCGAAGTGGTAGTTTACATCAGGCGTGTGTAAAAACGCGATATTGTGGACGCCTGTACTCATCACTTTTACGCAAATGGTCAGGGTAGGACCATAGAGTATAAAAACCCTCCTATGGGGAGGGAGGCGAATAGACATTCACTCTCTTTCTCACTTGTGCACCCTCTCCATGCTATAGTCTCTCAACCTACTCTAAGGTGAGAACGTGCATTCCTGTTTGCTGCGTGCATTGCTGCGCAACAGGTTATGGGCCCTGCTACAGGGTTTGCCGTCGCACTCTTTGACAGAGTTGCACCCGTGGTCACTGCCCACCACGTTGTTACCTTTGAAAAGAGGAACACGTGTGGTTGTAGGCTCTAGACTCAGGGAGGCTCCCTGGTTATTAGCAACCCGGTATTGTGCTCTTGAGGAGCACACAGACTTGGCCAATCGCCTATCTAAACAAGGCTCTATTGCGCGTCCAATTAATTTTGGAAAGGCGAATAGCTTAACCTTGGGGTGACGTCGAGCAGGATCGTCCGGCTTATTGGCATTGAAGCTCTCAATGTCAAGATGGGTTTTTCGACCCATTCTGTTGGAAACAGCCTAATACTGGGCTATTGTCGTGCTTAGTATTGCCAAAGGCGATGCTGGCATTGACAATCTTTTGTTTCACACAGTATTGTTATTATAGTAACGCAATACTGATGTTTGCAAAAGCCAACAGATCTCTACAACCATGTCCTCTCAACTCACTCAGCTTGTCCCCGTTTTTGATGGCTCTAACTGGGCCACTTGGTCTCAACAGATGACCGCCTTCTTCATGTCCCAAGGGCTTTGGGGCTACGTTGCTGGCACCATTGCCCAACCTCCTGTTGCCGAAGTCGCTGACAGAGCAGCTTGGAACAAGAGCGATGAGATGGCTAGGGGTAATCTCACCCTTCGCCTCACTCCTGCTATTCAGCAGGCAGTCACTGGGGCTACTTCCCAGGCACTCTGGACTTCCGTAAAAGACCGGTACGGTGCGGTGTCTATGCCCCGCATCTACAAAGACTTCAAAGAAGCGATTTCTATTCGCTTCAATACAAATCAGCACCCTGCTCCCCAGTTCGAGAAGATGGCTGCTGCCTTCTCTCGTCTAGGAAACGTTACTGTTGGTACTGGCCCTGCCGCCCCTACCCTTGCCATAAAGCCTCAGCTGCAGGCTCTCATTGCGATGTCCGCTCTGCCCCAGAAATGGGAGCATTTAATCCCCATCATGTGCAACAATCTCCCTGTTGCTGATCTCAAACTCGAGACTGTATCGGCTTGTGTTGAAAGCCAGTACGAGATGGAGACTAACCGTGGACAGCATAAGGCCGCCCATACAGCGCAGAAGCTTTCTGCCGTTAAGCGGAAGCGCGCTGACCCTCGCTTTACAAAGCAGGGTTCGCAGCAGCAGTCTAGCGCTCCCGGCCCGTCCAATCAGCAGCAGCCCTTCAGGCAGCGCGGAGGACGTGGATCCGGAAGAGGCAAAGGCAAAGGGAAAGGCAAGGCACCTGCCCATGCTCCACAGCACTCGCATATTGCCTCCGTCGCCGCACTAGCCCCTCCTACTTCCCACAAGGTGACTCATATTGGGTCATCTGGTGTCTCTACCAGGACAGAAGTCGAATCATCCTCGCCTCAGAGGACTCCTGGCTTCTTTCCTTCTGTAAACAAAGCACTTTCGCTCGCTGAACAGCTGGATGTACCCGCTACAGTCCAGACTGTAAAGACGCTCGAGCAGCGCTTCGCAGACGTCGACGCTATCATGCGTCCTCGTATTGAACGGTTCATGGACGAGGAGTATGACTCCGAAGTCGACATCGACATGTTGCAGCAGCCTTCGGGCAGCGCACAGTCGATAATGAACATAGACAGATTAGATGACACGGAGATATTTGGTGAGCAGTCAAATGCTCTCCAACTTGACTTATCGGACCTGACATTAAGCGATATGACTTCTGATACAGAAAGTCGCGCTCCCACACCTCCTTACGTCAGTCCTGCTTCAATTGTTGAAGCAACAGTCAGGTGGGCTACTACTGGCAAAAGCTGTTTCCCTCCTCGATCTCGTTCTAATGAGCGAATCGAATCTATTTGGCGCAGTAATCAACAGTGGCTGCGAGATCATGAGATGCCAACGGACCCCCATTTCGGCACTCTTATCTCTCTGGCCGCCACAGGCCGTTCACTGACACCGGAGTCTTTTTTAACCAGACCGGATGAGAACACCCTTGATTGGGGTTCTTGTGATGAAGAACAGTACGTCTTTTCTTCACTTTGCACATCACATGCTGATGACGTTACAGAATTAGCCCTGCCCCCAAAAAATCTAGGGGATGGCAAACGTAACGGATACGTATATCTACGGGAATCGCATGTACTAGTACCGAAGTCGTCTGATATGTACAATATTAGTACTGCTCTCCTCGATTTACTTGAGTGTGAGCACAATGAGTACTTCAGTCAATGTGCAGAGTGTATAAAGTGTACGCAAAATATGTGGCTCCTTGATTCAGGAGCTTCAGCACACTTCACTAATAATCTTAGTGATTTTATCGAGTACAAGCCAATTGCTAAGTCTGAAAGGATGCCTGTTAAGACAGCCGCACAAATGCTATACGTCGAAGGAACCGGTTCTGTCTTGCTTGAACATTACGTCGCAGACAAGCCCGTAATTACTCGGGTATATCCGGTTCTATACATTCCACGCATAAGCATACGTCTTCTGTCCATGGGTGTCTTCTTACAGCAAGGTTTGCGCGTTTTGGGGAATTTGCAGCATATTAACTTGCTACGTAAAAACAAAAAGATTGTCCAATGTAAACCCCTTCTCCACGGACAATCCCTATATTGGCTAGATGCCTCTATATCCACTCTAACTGAGTCGCATATTGCGAACCAGTCTGCGTTACTAAATGTAGACTATGACCTTATGCATCGTCGCCTCGGTCACCCATCTAAAGAGGTTCTAAGACGAGCTAAGGAACACACTAAGGGCTTTCCAGAAGGGATTATAATTCCCTCCTCTGATGTAATATGTCCTGGGTGCGTGCAAGGCAAAATGCCTGCTGCCTCACATCCTCCGTCCGATTCAAGGGCTAAAGCTTCTTTCTCTCGGATTCATTCCGATTTGAAAAGCTTCCCTATACCGTCATACCATAAATACAAGTATTTTATCGTCTTCTTTGACGATTATACTTCCTTTGCATGGATCATTCTTTTACGGGATAAAGCCTCTGCTATTATGGCACTAAAGCAGTGGCTAGTGTTAATCAAAAATCAGTTTAACGCAACCATTAAAGAATGGATGTCAGATGCCGGCGGTGAATACAAATCGGATGCCTTCCTAAAGCAGCTTAAGGATGCCGGCATAACAGTGCTACAGTCTGCGCCACATACGCCACAGCAAAATGGGCGCGCTGAGCGCTTTATGTGCACTATAATGGACAAAGCTCAGGCTATGCGCCTTGATGCTTGCTTACCGCAGAGTTGGTGGGAATTTGCAGTACTTCACGCTGCACGTTGTTATAATAGAACCCCCATAAGTCGCCTTCAATGGCAGACTCCTTACAAACTATTACACAATGAAGTCCCTGACATATCGCATCTCAGAGTATTCGGATGTGGCGCATATGTACATATTCCAGAAGCTCGCTGGGTGAATAAACTTTCTCCCAAAAGCGAACTGATGATCTACCTTGGTAGAGGAGCTGGAATGAAGGCTGATGTCTTCATGCGCACACCTAATACCTTGTTCTATTCAGACAAGGCACTCTTTGATGAAGCGTTATTTCCTAGGTGTCTTAAGGACAATACTAGGAGTATACCCCGTGGTGTAACTCAGTTAGATGAGACAGTTCCTAGTGAGCAGTCTAAAGACAACGCTGCTCCCGGTGATGATGACGACCTACCACCTGAGCCTCCTATTGTAAAAGGGAGAAGCGCTCCCCAGCCAGCCGCTGGACCTCCTCCTAGCACTTCTGCTGGAGGATCTGGATCGCAGCTACCTCTGCCTTTACCCCCTGTTCCAGTACCTGGTCATAGTGAACCTAGGAGATCGGGGCATATAAGGAGACCAGTTACTCGTCCTGATAATGTCTATGGAGATAGGCCTCCTACAGCGATTATTCGTGACATTGCGCGGACTCGCACATGGCGACAATTGACTGAAACACAGCCGGGTAGCTCCCAGCAGCGTTCTAGTCAAGATCAGACGGTCTCAGGCGATGTTCCTGAACAAGCCGAATCTGATTCTTCCAGTGCTCAGAGTGATAATCCGCAAGATTCAGACGAAGTAGATCAGCAATTGCTGATCCGCCTAGCTCAGGAAGGGGGAGTCAAATTTCTAGATCTTCTGCTCGCCAAAGCAGTTTCACCAACAGATCTAGAGTCACCTGATACCTCCAATATTCGTGAATGGACCTATAAGGACATTCAAAAAATGCCAAGTGAACTCCAGGGGGAGTGGCGAAATGCGTGCAAAGAAGAGCTTGACTCTCTTCGCAAACGCAGAGTCTATGATCTTGTTAACCCGCCACAAGGCAGAAGGGTGATCAAGAATAGATGGGTGTTTGACTTAAAGTCAGACGGCCGTAAAAAGGCCAGGCTAGTTGCCAAAGGCTTTTCTCAGGTTGAAGGCATAGATTATGACGAAATATTCTCGCCAGTGGTACGGTTTGAGACTGTCCGGATGATGCTCGCGCTTACAGCGCTGAAGGATTGGCACATCTTGTCATGGACGCGTATTATTTCCTTATTTTTCTGTATTTATTACGGATTTATATAAGGAGATACAAGGGCCGAAGTACAGAGAGACTTCGAGTCAGTCACAAGGGTTTGCCACCCATGTGCACATGACCGTGGGACTTAGGTCCCTTATACGCATGTCAGTTCTGATTGGTAGATAAGGATGGAAGGTTATGGAAGGTTCTGGAAGGATCTAGAACACGCTTAGTAGTTTACGCTTACTCGCTGTATTAGGTTTTACTCAGCCAAGTGGAGCCGCTCGTAAGCGCTATGACAAGTGCATCAGTCAGCACAATAGATAGCACTATTAATAGACACGACGTGTCAGCTCCTGAGTCATGGAGTCTTACTATACACTTAGTAACAGTGTTCAGACTCAGTTCATACTCAGCCACAGTAATGTATATAAGCTTCCCTGTAGCGTCCTGAGTGGAACCAACTTGTCCTCTTGGTTCTCCACTCAGGTGCGTATTTTCCTTGTACTTCCTTACTTTGTCACAATCTGAACTTGTCCTCTTGGTTCTCCACTCAGCGTGCCACTGCGTGATATCTGACATCTTTGGTCCTTGTATAAAGGCCGCAAGTTGATTGTCCCTCCGCAGTGACTGTACGTTTAGCGCGTGACTTGTCTCCGCGTTAGGTTGAGTGTGTTACCTTACAGTTCACTTTACCTTCACACTTGACTTGGCGTAGCGCGGCAGTCGCACCGCTACATTAGGACAAGTTCCTTTTACACTCCTGAGCCCCGCGCTCACCAGCTTTATAACTATCCCTTCTAGGTGGTTGACGACCATCAGTCCCTTGTGTTACCCACCTCACTCTTTGCCTGTGGACCTCCGTAAGCAGAATCTGTGCATTTGTGGTACAACTCTAGTGTCCGTAAAATCGGCATAGATTGTGCTTGCCCTTGTTTGTCATATCTGGTCACAGTTTGACATCCGGGTACTGGCTGCAGAACTGGTCACCACGCCAGATAAGCTGCAGTTAGACATTGAGCCAGCCAGGCCTAGCCTGCGACAGCTGTACGCGTAGTAAACAGAAAAGTTTGAGAGCACTTCGGTGTGAGAGGCAGCCAACAGGTCGAGAAGACTGAGGCAGACAGCCTTGTGGCTCTACACATACCCCTACCCCATTCCTGAGTGTCCCTTTATCGCCGCAGCCTCGCGCAGTGTGAAACAATCACTGTGTATTGGTCTTGCTTGATAGGGCATTCCATTCATCTTCGAGTTAGCGTTTCGCGCTCGTCGTAACACATCGTCTAAAGCTCCACCTACCCCATTTCCAAACTGCCTCGCGCATTCGCGAACCTCCGTGCCCGTCTTCGTAGTGTCTTCAGGAGGAGACAAGCATCCATATCACCTATCCCCACCCCCGAAATTCAAGCCTCTGCTTCGGCATCGCTTCACATACTCCGGGACCACCAGTCTGAAGAAGACCGGGTCCCCTCACCTATATTTGCATCACCATCTCCCACCGCATCCGCGGAATCCTTTCACTCCGCACACTCCTCCTCCCAAGAAACACTCGCCCAGTCAGGCGAAGACGCACTCGACGAAGACAACATTGTTATCCGGATCCCAGTCTTTCAACTAGAAAGAGAACCCCGTAACCTTGCTGAACAATACGTTCAAGCAATTTACTACGATCCAGACTACAGCAGAGCTCTTCTCGAGTTATACGGCCTCTACGGCATAGTCGAAGACACCGGGTACACGACCCCACAATTAGTTGGTTTCGCAGCCAATCTAGTCCCTCATCTCCCCTCTCCTCCCCCATCCGAACGTGGCTCCTCGCAAAGGGAAGCAAGCAGCTCATCTAGCACAAGCTCAATATCCACAAGGAGCTCGCTCGAAGTTCGCCCTTCCTCCCCCAACTAAAGCAGAGAAGGAGTTCATCTCTCGTATCCAAGACTGGGACGAGATCTCGCCAGACGAACAGATCGTTCTTTTAGACGATTTTCGAAAGGCACAAGAAGAGGCGGAAAGGAGAGAAAGACAAAGAAAGCTAGACGAAATGGCTAGTAACCCCGGCAGTTCCACATTACCCCCCACAGTCCCTCCAATTCCTGTCCCCCCACCTACTATCGATGACTGCCTAGCACTCATCAACCAATTGGGCCTCGCCATGGGTCAACTTGCGCAACAGGTCGCCGATCTGACCACGCAAGTAACCATAGGAGCGAGTCGCCCCTCGTCCGGAAAGCAGAAGGAAGTAGTGGCCCGTCCCAAAGCTTGGGATGGGAAAGGCGACTCTACAGACGCCCGTCACTTCCTGGCCGCCTTCCGCAACTGGGCAGGATCATCTGGAGACGCCATGAATACCTGGCATGCTGCTGACAGCAAATGGTATATCGATGAGCACCGCTGGATCGCGGCAGCTCTCAACTTGATGGAAGGAGACGCAAAAACCTGGGCCCTCCCATTTTTGGAGCAGGCCAACGCAGGCGGAACTCCGTTCGGAGGAACCTTTGACGGGTTCACCGAACAGTTCAACCGCAGGTTCAGCCCTCTGGATGTCAAAGAAACAGCTCGTGAGGAGCTAAAGAAAGTCAGACAAGGAAAGAAGCCAGTCGCCGACTACACGTCGATATTCGAACAGTACTCAGGGCAGACTGGGTGGTCTGAGGCAGACCTACATACAAGATTCTACGATGGACTCAACGAGGACATCAAGGACGTCTTGTCATGGTCCAACCTCCCCCAGAAAACCTACGACGAGTTGAAGAAAGCCGTGCAAACTATAGACCTGCGCATACGTCAGCGCAAGAACGAAAAGAGCGGGAAACCCTCTACATCTCACAACGCACACCCCCCGGACTCTAACGCCATGCAAGTAGACGCGACACGTCAGCAAGGCACCCAGAAGAAAGGGGAGATCTTCAAAACAATCATAGAGTACCAGAAGTGGATGAAAGGCAAGTGTTATGGTTGTGGATCAACCGAACACGTCAAGAAGGATGGAAACCACGAGAGAGACGTATGCAATCACTGCCAAAGAGTTGGGCATCGAAGCACCGTCTGTCAAGTGAAGAAAATGGGGAAACCAGCTAAAGCGAAAGCTGCAGCAACCACGGATACCCCTAGCCCACCTTCATCATCCTCGAATATCGCGGCAACAGCCACTTCAACAAGTACAACTCCAGCAAAGACGCCACAGGTAGACGTAGCTAAGTTATTGGAGTTGATGAAAAGCCAACAAGAACAGCTGGACGCTATTCGGGCGGCTTTTTAGCTAAGGGGTCACGTATAGCTGCGACCGGCCCCTCTACAGTAGATGACTCGGCTTCATGTAGTTGTAAAATATGTTTACGTTCTTCTCGCCTCGTTTCGGACTCATCTTCTGTAATTCATACAATTTCCTCCTCTACCTGTAAGTTAGATAGTAGTGATGTTTCTCTTTCTGGACTTTCTGAAACCACATCTACATCTGCCTCGGAGATGAACAATATTAGTAGTGTTCCCGTTGCTCCACTTTCTTTCGAAACAGCGCCGCACGTGATGATTTCTGATGCAGCACTGTCTTCAACTATTATTCCCGAAACAAAAGATAAAAAATCACATTTTCATATTTCTGTGTATTTAAAAGGACGTCATCGTACTGTAAAAGTAGCAGCAATGGTAGACTCCGGAGCAACCTCGTTGTTCCTGGACAAGAAGTACGCTGACCGCCACAAGATGTTGCAGGTTCCTCTTGAGCATCCCATCACCCTATACAATATAGACGGGACACTCAACGAAGCCGGTAGTATCACCCATAAAGTCAGACTTACTCTGCAAATTGGCCCTAGTGAAGATAGTCACGACTTCTTAGTCACTTCACTAGGCCCAGAGAACGTCATATTGGGACTACCTTGGCTCAGACTGCGGAACCCCAACATAGATTGGCAGGAAGGCACAATGCGCCTCAACTCCACCGCTGAAATAGCGCAACCGGAGCTTGAGATAGAGGTGACGCGCATCATGGCGAACCGTATGGAACGCTGCCGTCTCCTTGCAGAGAAAGTGTTAGACACCGCCCAAGACGAAGTTTTCTGTCTGGCAGGCTTCACATACTCTCAGCAGATCGCAGAGAAAGCCACAGCCGCCAAACCTAAGAAAACCTTCGAAGAAATGGTGCCGAAACACTATAGAGACTTTGCAAAAGTATTCTCTGAGGAGGAATCCCAGAGGCTCCCCGAGCATCAACCGTGGGATCACGCTATAGACTTAGAACCAGATGCAGTCAAGCACTGGAAGGTCAAATCATATCCCATGTCACCAAATGAGCAGACGGAACTAGATAAGTTCCTGGAAGAGCACATCTCTAAAGGATACCTGGTCCCATCAAAGTCACCGATGGCCTCACCAGTATTCTTTATAAAAAAGAAAGACGGAAAGTTACGTCTAGTGCAGGACTACAGGCGGCTTAATAAAATCACCATTAAGAACCGCTATCCACTTCCGCTTGCTGCCGACATTATCAACCGGTTGAAGGGAGCCGAATACTTCACAAAGTTCGACGTCAGATGGGGCTATCATAATATTCGAATCCGAGCTGGAGACGAATGGAAGGGAGCAATCGTCACCAACCGCGGGTTATACAAGCCAAAAGTAATGTACTTCGGCATGACGAATAGCCCAGCCACCTTCCAAGCCCTCATGAACGCCGTCTTCGCCGATCTCATCGCACAGGGAGAAGTCGCAGTCTACATGGACGATATCCTCATCTATAGCCGAGACTTAGAGCACCACCGTCGCATAGTTCGCGAGGTACTCAGACGTCTCCAAGACTACGACTTATATCTCAAACCAGAAAAGTGCGATTTTGAGAAACGCGAAATGGAGTATCTAGGGATGATTATCCGTCCCGGAGAAGTGCAGATGGACCCCGGCAAGGTCTCTGCAGTAAGGGAGTGGCCCACACCAACAACGCTCAAAGAGGTTAGAGCGTTCGTAGGGTTCGCCAACTTCTATCGTAGGTTCATAAAGGACTTCGCGGCCATCGCCCGACCCCTACATGACCTCACAAAGAAGGACACTCCATGGCATTGGCATTCTGAACAGCAGGAAGCCTTCGACAAGCTAAAGGAGTGTTTCGTACAAGAACCTATTCTAAAGGTGTACGACCCAAACCTCCTTACGCGAGTCGAGACTGATGCTTCAGGATTTGCTACTGGCGGGATACTTACTCAAAAGTACCCAGACGGTCTTTGGCATCCAGTTGCGTATCGCTCAGAGTCAATGAGCAAAGAAGAACGCAACTACGAGATTTACAACAGAGAAATGCTCGGTTTAATCCGCGCCTTAGAGGACTGGAGACATTTCCTCGAAGGCATCTCCTTTGAAGCAATCACCGACCATAAGAATATGGAATGGTGGGCAAGCATGAAAGACTTAAACCGCCGGCAAGCACGCTGGGCGTTATACTTAAGTCGCTTCGCCTTTAAAATCACTTACAAGAAAGGAGATTCCATGCAAGCCGATGCACTCAGTCGATTCTCGAAAGACCACGTCAGGGACAATGAGGATAACCGCCAGGTTCAGGTTTTACAACCTAAGCACTTCCTCAATGCCGCCAAAGCACACTTCCGCCCAGAAGTGGACTCCCTAGGCAGCCGCATCAAACTCGCGTCTATTAAAGAAGCCGAAGTCATAGAGGGTCTTAAAAACTTACAAAAGACCGCTCCTAAGGCTCTTACAGACGGAGTTGCGCTGTGGGAAGAAGAAGACGGGTTCGTTTACCATAGAGGAAAGCTCTATGTACCCAATGACCATGCCCTACGTAGAGACGTGGTAAAGTCATGCCACGACAGTACTACTACGGGACACCCGGGAAAAAACGGAACCATTGAGCTAGTCAGTCGCTATTACTGGTGGCCACGCATGGCAGGCTTCATAAGCTCATATGTAGAAGGATGCGATCGATGCCAACGTTACCGCAAGGATCTGCACCCCAAAGCTATTATTCAGCCACAAGAAGTACCTGAGGGTCCATGGCAGTTAGTCGGAATCGATCTAATCGGTCCACTACCCATGTCACGAGGAAAGGATATGAGCCTTAACATAGTGGATCACTACACAAAACAGATCCACTTGTTTCCTGTGACCTCTCAAATTACGGCTGATGGGGTAGCATCCATCTACTTTGAGCAAGTCTTCCCCTTGCACGGGATCCCTCGCAAAGTCATCAGCGATAGGGGACCCCAGTTTGCAGCAAGGAGCATGCGGGCACTCTACAAGCGACTCGGAATAGATGCAGGTCTCACCACAGCCTATCACCCTCAGGCTAATGGACAAGTAGAGCGCAAAAACCAAGAAATAGAAGTCTACTTGCGCTTGTTCATTAGCAAGAGACAGGACGATTGGGCAGACCTGCTCCCTACAGCGGAATTCGTAGTCAACAGTAGACTCAACTCAGCCACGGGTCACACACCCTTTGAGCTACTATACGGCTATACACCTGACTTCACAATTCCCGCCGGTAGGCCAACCGGTATTCCAACGCTCAATAAGCGTCTTCAACACCTAGTTTCCTCAAGAAAGGATGCAGAGGCAGCTCTACGCCTAAGTAAACGGCGAATGCAGACGGACGTTGAACAAAGACATAAGCCATACGTCTTCAACGTCGGGGATAAAGTTTGGTTGCAAGCCAAGCAAATAAAGATACACCAGCAGTCGTCCAAACTGGGACCCAAACAGCTGGGCCCATTTGAAGTCACTAAAGCCCTAAGTGACGTCGACTACAAGCTTGCACTCCCCCCTGCATTACGGATCCATGATGTATTTCATGTAGACCGCCTCTCCCCCTATAAAGGAAACGAAGTTAACGGGCTCTTGCCACCTCCACCCGAACCCGTCACAGTCGAAGGGGAAGAAGAGTACGAAGTCGACCATATAAGAGACAGCAAACTCTTCGGTCGTACTCTTAAATACCTCGTTCGCTGGAAAGGTTATGGTGAAGGCGAGGATACTTGGGAACCCGCTAAAAATCTAGCACACGCCCCGGATAAAGTGCAGGAGTTCCACTCCTCTAATCCGGGCGCACCTAGAAAAATAGAGGCTCTCATTTACGCGTCCTTGCCTTGGCAACCTTCTCATATGTACACAGAGGCCAACGTGGACGTCGACCCTTAAGGAGGGGGGTGATGTCATGGACGCGTATTATTTCCTTATTTTTCTGTATTTATTACGGATTTATATAAGGAGATACAAGGGCCGAAGTACAGAGAGACTTCGAGTCAGTCACAAGGGTTTGCCACCCATGTGCACGTGACTGTGGGACTTAGGTCCCTTATACGCATGTCAGTTCTGATTGGTAGATAAGGATGGAAGGTTATGGAAGGTTCTGGAAGGATCTAGAACACGCTTAGTAGTTTACGCTTACTCGCTGTATTAGGTTTTACTCAGCCAAGTGGAGCCGCTCGTAAGCGCTATGACAAGTGCATCAGTCAGCACAATAGATAGCGCTATTAATAGACACGACGTGTCAGCTCCTGAGTCATGGAGTCTTACTATACACTTAGTAACAGTGTTCAGACTCAGTTCATACTCAGCCGCAGTAATGTATATAAGCTTCCCTGTAGCGTCCTGAGTGGAACCAACTTGTCCTCTTGGTTCTCCACTCAGGTGCGTATTTTCCTTGTACTTCCTTACTCTGTCACAATCTGAACTTGTCCTCTTGGTTCTCCACTCAGCGTGCCACTGCGTGATATCTGACATCTTTGGTCCTTGTATAAAGGCCGCAAGTTGATTGTCCCTCCGCAGTGACTGTACGTTTAGCGCGTGACTTGTCTCCGCGTTAGGTTGAGTGTGTTACCTTACAGTTCACTTTACCTTCACACTTGACTTGGCGTAGCGCGGCAGTCGCACCGCTACACATCTCTGGACTTGACGTCAAAACTGCCTTCCTTTATGGAGACCTCGATGAGGAACTCTATATGGAACAACCTGAAGGGTTTAAAGACCCTAGCCAACAAAAAAAAGTCATGCGCTTAAGGAAAGCAATATACGGACTTAAACAAGCTGCACTCGCTTGGTGGAGAGCGCTGGATAAGTCTATGAGTTCCCTGAGCTGCACACGACTTCAATCAGACTCAGGTCTGTTTGTAAACGACAACAAAACAATCGTAGTTATTGTTTATGTCAATGACGTCCTCTTCTTAGGAAGAAACAAAAAGGACATAGCATCCCTGAAGAAGCGCTTCATGGAGATATGGGAATGCAGAGACTTAGGTGATACCAAAGAGTTTCTACGCATGCGCATACTACGTTCTAAAGGTAGAATCCTGATAGATCAGCAGGATTACCTTCAGAAAGTGCTGCAGCGTTTCAAACTGATTAACGCCAAATCAGTACCTATCCCACTACCAGAAGGGTATCATCCATCCCCTAATAAGGGAACTGCAACCCCAGAGCTCCGCGCGTCATACCAACAAGTGATAGGATCTCTCCTATACATTATGATTGGTACACGACCAGATATTGCTTATGCTGTTACCAAAATGGCGCAGTTTGCAGCCAATCCGTCTGAGGACCATATGAAGTGTGCACTCTACATTTGCCGCTACTTACTTGGTACCTCTAATTATGCTTTAGTCTTTGATGGCAAAAGTGACGGTGGTATAATAGCATATGCAGACTCTGATTGGGCTTCAGACCCAATTACGAGAAAGTCCACTACCGGCTACTTAGTAAAGATGGCTAATGGAGTGTTCTGCTGGAACTCTAGAGCGCAGAAGTCTATCGCGCTCTCATCCACTGAAGCAGAGTACATGTCGCTGTGTGATACAAGCAGACAGTTGGTCTGGATCCGTTTGCTCTTTAGTGAGCTCAGAATTAATCTTGGACCAATTCCATTATGCGGAGATAATCAAGGCTCCATATTCTTATCTTCTAATCCTGTTCAGGAGAAACGGATCAAACATATTGATCTACGTCACCATTACATACGTGATGTGATCCGTGAAAAGAAGATAGAGTTATTCTTCATTGAAGGAGCTGAGAACCCCGCAGATCTCTTTACTAAGAATCTGGGTCGTATTAAGTTCCTTAAATTCAGGGAACAGCTAGGGCTAGAGTTTGGTGCGCTGCCGCGCACGCACACCATGTCTGATGATGGAGATCTGTGATGGAGAGCGTAAAGGAGCTATTGTACTCTCGCGTACACCGCTTCTTCTTGAGGAACATACGTTTCTCTATGTTCATCTGCATTATGAGCAATCGTCTCCTCACAGGACAGAATCACCTTACTCTCAAAAGACATGGTACGATGTCGCTTTAATTAGCAGACAAATGACTCTAAGCCTTTCATTGAACTACCAGAGGGAAGTTCACATGTCCTGTCCCTAATGGGGACATAATAATGGGACGTCTGAGTTGGAAAATGTCGTTGACATTCACAACTTGATGAGACATGTTAGAGTCGGGTTGGACACCACTCTACTAATCGACTCTGAGGCAACTTTCACTCGATGCTCTTACCCAGAGCTCGTGAGGACGCTGCTATTTGCTTAGACACACTTTTATTAGCTGCACTAAGCAAGGGGGAGTGTTGGAACATGATAAGTACGTAAGGACCTTATCTATAGCAGTTACGACATTATGGTAGTATGTTTGCCTATTACGGTAGTTGGGATACATACTACAATGGGCGCAATACGCCCTCTATGCAAGAGAAGTCCTATGACTATCTCGAAGTGGTAGTTTACATCAGGCGTGTGTAAAAACGCGATATTGTGGACGCCTGTACTCATCACTTTTACGCAAATGGTCAGGGTAGGACCATAGAGTATAAAAACCCTCCTATGGGGAGGGAGGCGAATAGACATTCACTCTCTTTCTCACTTGTGCACCCTCTCCACACTATAGTCTCTCAACCTACTCTAAGGTGAGAACGTGCATTCCTGTTTGCTGCGTGCATTGCTGCGCAACAGGAGGATCAAGAGATAATGATGCTATGATGGTGGATGATGATGGTAAGTTATATATTAGGGACTTATATATTTATTCTGACACTAGATGCCTCTTTTCCCTCAGGCTTGCAGGAGAGAGATCCTATGGATGTGGAAGATCAAGATGACGTGAACTACATGTTTGATGAAGATGATGACAGCTCAGTCATCTTTGGCATCCCAGAGGAGCCCTATGAAGGCCCTGACTCTGGCCCTGACTCTGAGTCTGAGTCTGGTGCTAGCCAAATGGGTGGTGATGATCATGATGGCTCTTCAGAGCCTGATGACTCAGCCTTATATGAGGGCAATGACACTTTGCCTGGTGTTGTCATTCAGCTCCAAAACCAGCTGTTAAATGGATACACACTCCCTCCTTGCCCCACTGCAGCACCATCACAGTGCATCTTATCTAGGGCAGAGACATTGTCTCTGCAGCACTACCTTGCATGGTCAGAGTCTCATGGAACTGTTAAAGCATACAATGCCCATGCATGTGTGCTTTCAGAGGCCACAAAGGAGGAAATTCTCAGCCTTTATAAAATAAGGAAGCTGGCCTCAGATCTTACAGGGATGGCCCCATCCTTCATTGATATGTGCCCTAAAAGCTGCATGGCATATACTGGAGACTCTCATTCCCAGTCCACCTGCTCATACAAAGACTGCAATGAACCACACTATAAACCACAACAAAATTCTAGAGCCAAACCCAAGCCAAGAGCAACCATGCTCTACATGCCTATCACTCCTATTATTCAGGCATACTATGCCAATGCAGCAGCCAATGGATAGTGGTGGCTTATATAATTGATACCCCCAGCCGACGGTGAGAATCTTCTATCATTCATACTCAGCCAACATCGGCCGACATCGGAGACTCCCACATGATTGATACTCCAGCCGGCGCCGGCTGGGAGCGGGGGGTCCGCTTTGCGATTATAAGTCTAGGACAGTGAATATATAATGCTAGGTAGTACACCTGAGTGACATGACAGGAAACAAAGAAAATAGAGATATACCAAAGGGGATTGCTGGATGGATGTGAGAGGGATTCATCAATAGTGCAACAAGTGCATAGGGTGTCTGAGGAGATTGGATAACTTTGTGGTGAGTACTTAGTGTGTCAGGAGTGTGACTGTCCAAACAGTCAATATACCTAATATGTACAGGTATTCATATGGGTTCAGGGAGCACATTATTGATAACATGGATGGACACTCTGTCAATGTAGTCATGTATATATTTCGATCTGTCTGAAGAGATCAACATCAGAATGCATTGAAGCACGGACCTCCCGACCATCTTCTATGTGCGACATGTCCAACCAATTAAATACACCTTGTATTGATGGATATCTTTGTGAGTTCAGGGGACATTACATTGACATAGCCATGTATCTATCTATCTGAAGAGATCAAAGATGCATCCAAGCGTGGACCTCCCGACCATCTTCTATGTGTGACACGTCCAACCAATTAAATACGCCTGGTATTGATGGGAATATTTATGAGTTCAAGGGACCTAACACGGACAGGCGCTGCATTAGTGTAGCCATGTATATATTTCTATCTATCTGAAGAGATCACAGATGAATCCAAGCGCGGACCTCCCGACCATCTTCTATGGGTGACATGTCCAACCAATTAAATACACCTCGGATTGACTGAGTATCCATATGAGTTCATGGGACCTAACATGGACAGGTGCTGCATCAGTGTAGCCATGTATATATTTCTATCTATCTGAAGAGATCAAAGATGCATCCAAGTGCGGACCTCCCGACCATCTTGAATGGGTGACATGTCCAGCCAGTCAATACACTTCCTCAGATTGACTGGGCATCCAGATGCATTCAGGGGACATATATCAATACTCTCTCTACATAGCCACATTCAAAAAGAATAGTATATGAACACATTGTGGGCCAGCACAGATACCCTATTGCTCATAACTGGATAGGATATCCAACTGGAAAATACATCTCGCATCAGTTGGTATCCATATGCATGGCCTATTATTGTAGACATAGACGGACACTCTGTCAGCATAGCCATGGACACATTTCTATCTATCTGTTCTGGGTCCAGATGTCTGGATGAATTTTAGCAGCACCCCTACCAGTGTCCATATTCCTATAGAATGGTTAGAATCCTGAGAATGGGTGTATTAAAAACCACTTACCTGACCTTCTCTGACACCTTGACAGCTCGTTTCGCTTCCTCAAGAACTTCCTTCCCTTTCCCTATACGAAGCAGATGGCCACCTTGCATCCCTTGCCATCGCACCTGAGGTCGTGATGGACCAGCCATGGCTGGATGGTGATGAATGAGTGGAAGTGTAGGGTGTGATGTGGATGAGATGCAGACCTGGTGACGATCTATCCATACCCAGACCTTCGCTTCCAGTAGAGGCAGAGCCTCTGTCATCATCTACATACAATGTTAACACTTGGATCAGTTGAGGGGGACATAATAACAATCACACATACCAGAACAGGCTTCATCATACACATGAGACATATGCAGGGGTGGAGAGCCCATAGCCATTTCATTCTCAGGTGGATCATCATCAGAGTCATCAGACTTGGTGGGATCAGTCTTGTCAGATGAATCATCATTGCTGGAGTCTTCTGAAGGCTCAACAGAACCAGTCTTGTTGTCCTCCTGATCAGAGTCCTGACTATTTGGAAGAACAAAATACTCTTCATCAGATCCTTGTGATTGCAGCGTTCTAGCATTTCGGACACTCCGCTGATGCCTCAGGGGATCCTCTATATTGTCAAAGAGTGGGGAGGTTGGCACCCACATCAGGGGACCAATTCCCCGATCTTGTCTGTGCCTCCAGTGGTCCAGAATACGGAAGACCTCTCCAATCTGGATCTTGGATGGGTCCTTCCACTCAAAGCGATCTGGAGTGCATTCATCAATGATCCAGGACGATGGGTCCTTTACCAAGGCTCCCCATGGAATGATCAGCTTGGGCTTTCTGGTAACATATCCTAAGTCACATGTATCATATATTGCTGCACAGTGATTGAGAGAACGGCTTACGGATATGTGCAGTGCAATAATCCCTGAGCAATGACTGAACTACCTTGGCTTTATATCCATCAGACATGGCAACTGTGGGAAGTTCGGGGCATCCGTCTGTATTGCATATAATAGGGATTGGGGTTTTGATTGTCCTTGAGAGGTCCTTTTTTGGAGTATCAACAGTCTCTGGAATTTATATGAATGGTATTCAATCAATTTGACAAGAAGCTTGCCAAACCTTTTGCAAAGCACTTCTTTCCAAATTGAGCCCACTGCTCCCAGAGGGCGGCACTCTTCCAGTCTGTGCAGAATGTCCTAAAGTCCATTCCATCCTGCAACACACTGCTGACATCATTACTGAAATCAGATTACATCAATCCACAGTCAGCAAGTAATATTAATGCATCATTGGATGGCTTACAAGCCAACCTTGAGGTTGTTGTCTTCACCCTCATATGCTGTGAGAACGATGGAACGAATACCACATGTCCTATAGAGTTGACTTTGAAAGTCTTGGATGATCCGCTCTTGCATAGAGGATGCCATTCTGTATAGGAGCATGAGGGAAATTGATCAGAGGTGATGCATGTTCCCATACCTGGACTGAATGTGCTTTGGTGGTGTCTTCTCCGACCATTCCTTGGCAGCATTCACATACTCCTCTTGATCCTCAACAGATAGTTCATTCCATAAAGTAGTGGTTGCGTCTTGGAGGGCCCCCAAGAAAGCAGAGTGTCCTGGTTCTGTCCCAGACTCCTCTTTTGCAAGCTCCAAGACCTCATCACGGTGCAGGTGATAGAAAGCATTCCTGGCAGACCATTTGCGAGTGAACTTGATGTATTCACGCCTGGGGCGGACATAGTGGTTATAAAACCATTTCTGAATTCTCTGAAATGTAAAAGAAGCAATATATTCTTTGCTGTCTAAATCTAAATGGAGCCTACCTTAGTGGCGACCTTCTTATCAAATGGTGCACTTGCAGGGCGGAGCAGATACAGCTGAGCCATGGCTTTCTCAATTATCCTAGTGCGAAGACTTGTATCGGCAGCCTGGAATTCTTGAAGATACTCCTCTAATATATCTGCGTCTCGAGGAGTAATAGAAAAGCCTGGGTCAGTAGACTGCTCTCTCTGATTCTGTGATACCTCGGACTCTCCGCCATTGTCAGAGGAGCTGGTCTCATCAATCTGCATGGTATAGGGACATACACAAGGGTGGTGGGAAGACTGGAAATGTGTGGACAATTATGCTGAGTGCGCAGGTACCTAAATACATTCCAGTAGTATTGTCAGAAAGCATGCCCATACACGCCATGTCTCGGGATACCCCGAGGATAGAACAGGTATACACAGGTAGATACGTGTGGAAAGATGATGTGACAAGCCAAGATGGGTGTACAGTGTGTATCCGATTGATACTAGTAGATGCAAAACAGATGCAACACAGATGGGAGATATATGTCTCATACTTGGATCGTGCTTCGAGAATGGACCTCCTGATCTTGATGAATCATGTCGTAGATATCTAGACAGAGCACAATGTTCATACCGTCATGAAACATAAATTGCCAGTATGGATATGATGTACAGAACACCAAACGTTTCATGCTTGGCTACATGTGATTGTGCATCGAGTGCGGACCTCCCGATCATGATAGATCATGTCATAGATGTCTACACAGAGTACAACATATATACTGTCATGATACATACATTGCACAATGGATGGCTGATACGGATATGATGAATACCACATGTTTCATGCTCTGCTACATATGATTGTGCATCGACTGCGGACCTCCCGATCGTGATAGATGATGTAATATATAAAGAGTACAGCAAATATACTGTCATGAAACATACATGATGATACACTGCACAATGGATGGCCGATATGAATATGATGTACAGAATACCACATGTCTCATGCGTTGCCACATATGATTGTGCATCAAGTGCGGACCTCCCGATCATGGTGGATTATGTCATATATATCGAAACAGAGAAACATACACTACACAAGTGATGGCTAATACGAATATGATGTACAGAATACCACATGTCTCATGCATTGCTACATATGATTGTGCATCGGGTGCGGACCTCCCGATCATGGTGGAATATGTCATTGATATCTATACGAAGCACACCATATATATAGCTATGATGCAAACACTGCATACAATGGATGAAGGATATGGATGTGACTGGTATGACATATAGACTTAGGGGGGATGTGGGACGTCTCCTTTATAAGGGCAGATGAGTATCAATGTCTTTGGTGATGTGGGGCACTCCGATATCGCAGACAAATGAGGCTACAACTTGTTATAACGTTTGGAACACATTCAGGCAAGCAGAGTACAATACATGTGTGTGCTACGGAGTCTGAGATCCCTTTGCAAATAAGTCTTTCCCTTCCAAATACTTACCCATGCTCTCCAGATCAAGCAGTGCCCTGTAGATGCCATCATCGAAAAGTTGGAGCCGACCCCGCAGATCTCTCAGGTCATCTCATGCATCTGTGAGGATCAGCTTGCATCGTTCAAGTTGGGACTCGATGCTGCCTAGATCGTCAGCCATGGGGGACGCAGGGAGGGTGACGCCTATAGGGTGGATGACAGTGCGTGAGGGAGCTGAACGAGAAGGCCGTGCACGAGGGGCGGAATGCCCGAGCTTCTTAACATATCGTAGAGATTAATTGAATAGTTGCAGAAGCATAACAGATGCGTACCTGGCGTTTCGGAGTTCCCCCCTCAGAGGGAATTGGGACAGGGCCTATGCCACTACCTCCGTCATCAACGTCCATGGTGTCATGTATCTAGAAGCGTGATAATATGTGTCAATCGAGGCATTAATAAGAGTTGAAGTGACGTACACTCAAAGCGAGAGATGAGGTCGGGGCACCCGCGGAGGGCGTCTCAGTGGTCTGGTCATCTACGGATATTATCTCTGGATGATGTGTGGGGGCCTCCGAGACCTCAGAGGGGTTGTGGGCGATCCTCTGCGAAGCTGGGATACGGTCCATAAAGCTGCCAAGTGGGGATGGAGAGCGCTTCTTCCGGCGCTTAGCATCCTCCTACCATGTGCAAAAATATGTCGGAATATCATTCCAGTGGCACATTTAAATACTCACGCGTGGGATATCTGCAGGATGAGCCACAGATGGAATGGGCACAACCGGTGAGGGCATCCTGGACAGGAAGTTGATAGCATCGGACCCCCCCATAGATGTCGTGTGTTGTTGCAGTGGTGGGCCCATAAGCTGTGGCTGGGGCGATGGCTGCTGCAATGGCGGGGTGCCCGCAGCTGCGCGGGACTGTGAACGAGAGTGACGAGAGATATTGGACATATATGATGAGGGTCTGTGTGGATGTTCAAGTCGTTTCCAGTGTAACTATATATAAGGAGAGACAGTCCACACATCCCAATCGAGTCCATTCAGCTCTACAGCTCTAATAGATCCTGGCCACCATTAAAATCGATTGCTTTCCGAATTCGAATATGTTCGATCTGAGTGAATCACATGCCTTATTCCCACATCCATAGAACCGGCAATCAGCAGTGGGGCTCCCAACACGTTTCAGAGTCGGTTCTGTGACATTCATCACCCCAAAACTCCATGGTCAGGAAATCTGCATCTGAGTTGACGGCCAATGAGACGTCGCTGCTCAACATAGCAGCCAGGCTTATGTCTGCCGCCAAACGTGTAACGGACACCCCGACAACCCCCGAAGAACTGGAATATATGGATGCAAGGATCGACGAAGAGATTGTGAGTTAATTTAATACTCTATATTCCTATGTAATATGTGTAATGGTATGCTATTCAGATGGCTATACAGAAGATATTTGACACCTTTAAGAGCGGCTCCAAGATGCCGCGTGTCCATCCAATCATCCAGGCTGTTGGAGCAGAGTGGAAGACTGCCAGTGATACGAAGCACAGCTTCGACTGGACTGTGCTAACAACTCAATACATTACCCAGCTGTGTGACACCGTTCAGAAGGAACACCCAGAGTGGCATGCGTCACTTTCAGCACTTTCGCTCGACTCATATCTGGATGGTCTTCATCCCACGAAGCTGTGGTGGCTCAAGGGGCACTCCGCAGCGCAGAATACCCCAGAAGGTGTGTCTCAATTATTGCGTCGACTTATACTCAATCACATCATTGTTTGCAGCTACTAGCAGTGATATGCAACAAGATCCACCGCCTTCAGTTGCCATTCCGGGCCCTCCTCCTCCCCCTCCTCCTTCACCACCGACTCACTCACACAATACACGCGGCAAGGGGAAGTGTGCCGTAAAGGCACCGGTGGCGGACCTCCCCTTTGCCCCATCCATACCCCCGTACTCACTGAGAGGCACTAAGCGCCGTGCTGATCTGGACAATCCCGAGGGGGAGTCCGATAGCACAACCCCTCAGAAATCCGATCTCCCACGGGTCGAAGTGGAGCAGGCGTCCCCCCCTCAACCCACTCAATGGCAGCGCATCGAAGCTTCTGAAACCATCGCATCTGGACAGGTGAGTGTTCTCAGTTTATTGTTGTGCATTGATGTACACTATTATATCAATTATAGGACTGGTGTGGCCCTTGTGCACTGGCCAATGTAGAGGAGTGCCGGGCTCAGTCTAATTCACGCTCATTTTCGTGTGTGCGCTGTGCAATGAAGCACAAGGTATGTGACAACCCAGCTCCATCATGGGCCATCCCTCTTCGCCATGCAATGGAAGGAAGGTCGAGTGGCGCGGGGTCCCCTGGTATGTTTTACCCTTCCAGATCACACTCACACACTGCTAACTGCCCACCTGACTTCGCTAGCCATGTGGGACGCCCGGTTCGACACACTTGAGCAGAGAATGGAGGCGATGGAGGCAGTGAACCGGGACACCAATGAGAAGATCGTTCGCGTTCTATTGGAGCTCCAGAACTCGTGCCAGGACTCACACGACACGCGCCTTATGACTGGTAGACTGCTGGCCAACCAGGGCATCAATGTGCTGTCGATCCCTGGTGTTGGGGCACCCCCATACAATCGGCGCTCTGCATCCCCCATGAACTCAGCATCCTCTGTTGGAGCCCAGATGTCTGGCCTTGGTATTTCTGATGCTCGTTCCACTTCCTCCTTCTCTAGTGTGCCTTCGGATCGCCGTCGCGAACCATCTGGTGAGTTATCATATGATCTCAATTCGAGTCTCACTCTGATTCACACACAGGAGGAAGCGTTGCCTCGGGAGGACGTGGTGGCTCAGTGGGACGTGTGGCCTCAGGGGGACGTCTGACCCCGTCTGGAGTGTCAGGCAGATCGTCCTCGGCTGGTGCTGTGGCCTAACATGTACTTGAAACGTTGTATGTGGTCTGAACATTCTCCACTTGATATGCACACTGTAACTACGTTGTGGGGCCCTCCGAATAAATGAGGGTCAATACAGTTTCATACTTCTAATGTTGTAGCGCTGTGGGATGTTGTCTAGACACACTGCGATCCAATAATGGATAATCTATTGAATCGATATGTGATTATGCATGAAACGTGATGACACAGGGACCATCAATATCTATATGTGTATTAATATATCGGGCCATCCGGTGGATCAGATGTACTTGATGACGTGCTCTAGAAACATATCTAAGTTACAATCACCATGTGGTCTGGCCACAGACATCAGATAGTCTAAGGTTTGCAATCAATATGTA
This sequence comes from Lactarius deliciosus, assembly GCA_021525775.1. Taxonomy (NCBI): domain Eukaryota; kingdom Fungi; phylum Basidiomycota; class Agaricomycetes; order Russulales; family Russulaceae; genus Lactarius; species Lactarius deliciosus. The sequence goes on along the minus strand of JAKELK010000327.1, from coordinate 17,733 downwards.
ACTGAGGCATGAAACGGGATGAATCCATTTGGGACCGCCCGACATGTTGGAGATGTTAGTTGATATATTGGGCAGTCCAAGGGGCAGTCCGATGAATTCGACGCACTTGATGATGCTCTAGACCTCCATTGCGTCACCGTATGATCCAGCCACAGACTTCAGATATCTTAATTGAGACACATGTGTGACACAACGGTTCAGGGTCCCTGTTTCAATTGGATATGGTCATGTGATATGTTGGGAGGTCCGGTGTATGAGACACACCAGATATCTGCACTGTTCCAATCGCCCATGGGTCTATCCATGGATATTCTAAGGTTGATACACACCTGATATGCTCAGTGCTACATGTTACACGTTACATGTCTTTGACACATGTGGTGCAATCGTTCAGTGCTTCCGTTTCGATGTGGTGGGAGATGGCCACGTGACCTGTCGGGCAGTCCGGTGCATCAGATCTAAATGCCATGCACAACGCATAATATCCATGTTCTGCATCTTGTAGATTGATGAAAGGCTACTTATACCATGCAACAGGTGCACACTGCACCGTACAACATGAAGTCATCTACATCAAAGGGTAAACATGTACCCTCTACCTCAATCACTCCCTCAAGCCCTTGCTCAAGCCATGCACCTATCCCTACAGAACCGGGCACCCATACAAGGAATAGGGGCTCCCATCGGAAGCATAAGCAGACTCCCTGTCCTTACTCCAAACATCCACCCACCATGTTTTCCGATCCCATAGACAGCTCTGATGCACAGTCCTTTGATGAAGACGATATGTATGGGTCAGATTCCAATGTTGAAACCATCAGTCTGCAACCAGACTCTGTGGAACCATTTTCTGATAACACAAGCTCAACCAATGAGGGTGTGGTATGTACCTGACCACATTAAACCATTCAATTTATCTGATGTCTCAAGGAGGAGGCAGGTCTCGTATCTGAGACGGAGGAGTTGTGCACAGATCTTAGGGAGGTCCTCCTGATGGTCAGGGCACTATGTGAAACAGAGGGAATCGATGTATCAGACATCAGTCAAGTGACAAGTGAAACACAAGATGGCCAGTATCAAGGACATTCCCCTCACACATCAGAGATGTCATTAGGATCAAAATGTGACGATGGAAATAGTGATGTAGGGGAATCCTCCATGGCATAGAGCACATCGTTGTAATCCGTTCAATGTTTCAGACAAGGTTTCAGATTATAATTGCTGTGCGCCACATATCCCAATGCATAGAATTTCTAAGGTGGTCCAAGTGACTATAAGGGAGAGGATTCATATCACTCCAACCACTTTTGTCCACATCCTCCTCACTTCATACACATCTGTTATAATGCCTCACAAGAACAACTTTTCCATTCCTATGGGAGACGTTACTGAGGTCGTCTCTAAAACAAAAAAGTCTAAGCGGGGACTCCGAACCACCATAGAGGAGGTCCCATTCCATTCTTCCAAGCAGAAACAGTCAGGCCAGGCTTCACGCCAAGCCAAGGTGGTTGAAGCACAGTCTAGCCATCCAACCCAGGTGATGCATGAATCAGACACCCTTCAACTCATAGAACCATATGAAACCGATGTGCATGACATTCAAACCGAGGACACACAACCCCAATTACATGTATGTGACAGAACTGCCTTTCATCCTCAAAGCTCAGATCATTTGTAGACACCTATGGGCCAATGGATAGACATCCGGAATAGATATCTCTACTTGTTATTAGAGATGGAGGGTCTGACGAGGGCTCCGAAGTGCTCCATGTGCACCAGTTCGATGCAAATCAAGTGCTCTGATTGTATTGGAGGCAATTACTTTTGCAAGGGCTGTTGTCTTCAAACCCACATGCGGTCCCCATTCCATCGGATGTCCCGCTGGACTGGTGCACACTTTGCACCAATATCATTAAGGTCACTCGGATTTAAGCTCTGTCTTGGGCATGATGGACAGCCATGTCAACTTACAGTTGAGGTACAAATGTATCATATATATGCATTGCCACATGTACTAATCTATAGTTAGGGTGTCCAAGCAGCACAAGAGCTACAGTCAATCAGGCAGAGACCCCAACGCAATCAGTCTGCATCACTGATATCTGTTGAAGAGAATGCCCCTTTATCAGAAGATCTGCACCCACGTCTGTCACAGGAGTTTGAGGGTATGCATGGCATCTCTGACACATTGTTCGACTCTACTGGCGATGTGTTGGATCCATCTGAAGGACACACACGACGTACTCGGACTGCACAGTCGGGGAATCCGCTGATCACAATGGTCAATCAAACAGGTGTCTTTGAGATGGAAGTTCTCTTCTGTGTATGCCCCAATGCTGGCACCAATGATGAGCAACTGCTCCAAGCTGGAATGTTCCCTTCGACCTTTAGGCATATTGAGACTACATTTACCTTCTCAGTCCTGGATGACTTCTTGGCCAATAACCTGGAGTGCAAGACAACTGCACAACAGTACTATTCTAAGCTGCAAAGCATTACAAATCGGATGTTCCCTGACAATGTACCAGTATGTTACAATGCTATCCCTTCATGGTGAATGATGTTGCTGAAAGAGATATACAGAATCTCTACAAGCAACTCCTGAGGGCATCTCGTCAATGGCGTGATTTAAAGAACCGGATTCAAAGTGGTCTGGGACATCAGCTAGACGGGGACTCCGCCATTGATGGATCCATGGCCATATTCTGTCCTGCTTGTCCACAGCCAGGTATCAATCTACCCGAAAATTGGAAGGACAGATATCATGATGACCCATATGCATTCATTTAACAAGTCAGATATCTCATTACTGACGTTCTCAAAGGAATCAACTAATTCGAACATTTATAATGGATGGCAACTTCTCAGCAGAGCACATGAGGTGTAGAACTAGGGATGCGGACCTCCTGCTATCTGCAGGGATGGCCTTCATGGCGAATCCAAATTCATACAAGGCTCACCTCCATAGTGGGCAAGAGATTGTCCAGGTATTTGGGATACCATTACTAGGTCCTAGTAACTTATATTCCCATAGCCCTGCCTGCTGTCATGGATTCTTCGTCCCTACATCTGTAGTTGACTTCCAGAAAGGAGAGAGGTATGTCCAGTGTTTTAAACACTCTAGGTGTGGATATAACACTGCTATCATGCTAGGCAAATCAATATGGACTATAGCCTTTGCAAGGCCCTCTCATACAACATGGAGGACATCCCGGTGGCCTTGGTCATGTATGACATCATGTGTCAGTATGGGGTTCACTTTCAAGAGCGGGTGGAAAGGAGCCCAGAGTTATCTCTGTCTAGCTCTTTGCAACTTCGGACTGGCATTGGCCTCTTTCATATCCATGGTCATCAAGATTCATGCTTACCCCGTTTTTCCCCAAGCTATATCCCTGGGGCAAAACAGGTGGATGGGGAGATCATTGAGACATTGTGGGCACCACTCAATAACATCTCACGGAGTATCCGCGGGATGTCCCTCGCCCATCGCCAGGAGGTATTGGATGCACATATGAACCATTCTAATTGGAAGAAGATGGTCCGCATTGGTCTGTCACATTCATGTCTATGGTTCTCTTGATTCTCATATGATTCTCCATGTCCCAGTTCCATCACTTCTGAAGCGGTGGAAGCGTATGGAAACTGGCATAGATCTCAGTGCGGAGACATTGAATGCTCTCAATACACACCTCAGGACGAAAACCAAACGGTGGCTTGCAGCAGAGAAACATGCCCAGTCAAAGAGGCATGAAGACCCTACTCTGATGGACATCTATGATACAGTAATATCCAAAGGTATTGTGATCTGATATATCTGATCTATTTTATGCTAATGACTATCTTTAGCTCCTTCTCGTGCAGAAATCCAGCAACGGCTCATTTCAGATGAAAGTAGAGATATTACTACCCATGGGCAAACATCATGGATCGCATGTGGGATTAAAATTCAGGAGTTGCAGTGAGTCCAATCAATGACCCATATCATTGTTCACTAACGTCCTGTAAAGACTGGCCATCAGATATCAACTTCGAGCACATGGTCTGAGGGTCACCACAGAGGAGGCTCAAATCATTGAAAATAAGCGGAGTCGCCTCCAGAAGCTCATTGATATGTTTGAGCATCAGGGCGATTCCTTCCTCCTCCACCAGCAACCCACAGATGATTCCCCGATATCACCATTGGGTGATTATGATGAGTATGACCATGTGGATGATCTCGGGGTCCCCGGTGAGACAGATGACAATCATTCGGGCTATGCTTCCAGTCGTCATACTCCTCAAGCATTGGATGGATCTGGGATGGACGGGCTCAATCCCGAGGATGTTCCAATCCTTCTCCCCTCATCCCTTGGATGGGAATGGTGTGTTAGGCATGGTGTTCAATCTCTCGCTGGAAAGGAGGTACAGCTACGCCATGCTCAAGCTAGTGAATCCATTCATAGGATCCGCCTTGCCCTTGGATTCAAATCAGCTCTGTTCTGCACTCATGTCCGACCTGCCCATACACAGCAGACAAAGACCCGTGCTTGGAACGCCATACACAGTGTTGATACTAATGTCCATGAGCATGCACGCGTATACAGCATGGCATGGGATGCATACTGCAAGATCCAACAGGCATCAGTGAATCTACCGGCCCTCCCGAAACTACGTGCAGAGGACCTCCACGTAGCCACCTTGGTCCTTGGATCAGAGCCAGTAGGACAACATAACAAGCAAAAGTCCTGGATATGGGGGTTTGGTCACACTGTTGAAGACGATGGAACATGGATGGATGATTGTAGGTTCTCATATTCTTCAGTGCATCCATTGATGTGCTCACATATGTAACAGTTGAAAGGGTTCACTGGCTGCGTGCAAAGGCACAGTTTGAACGATGGTTAGAAGAGCAGCACAGCATCCATAACGAAGCTGAATGGGTCCCTGCATACTTCCATGCCAAGGCAGAGATATGGAAGAAACTCATGACCATTGCTACACAGGGGTCACTCAAAGGGCACCAAGCATATGCATCATACCAGATGCATGCATGGGAGGAACTTTCCAGAAGCTCAAGGAAGGCCCTTACTCTGATTACAGATGCTCCATTAAAGCATTGTAAAATCAAGTCGATCCACTTGTCTTAGCATATTCCCCTTATTGTACATATACATGAATATCAGTTCACTTTAACAGTTTAATGATGAATCAAATAAAATGGCCTTTCTTGAGGTGTAATAGCAGGTTGGACATTCGTCCCCTTCATGAGGGACAGGATGTCCACACTTGGGTACATTCTTATGCATATTCAGATAGATAAAAGTGTGTACATGGCAGCACTGATGGGGTGTCCGTCTGTGTGAGAAGCATAGGGCCTCTGAACCGTTGTGGATTCCCATCAATGCTAGTTGGATATATCACCCATTCAAGATGGTCGGGAGGTCCGCGCTTAGATGCAATCTTTTGATCTCTTCTGACAGATAGAAATATATACATGGCTACACTGATGGAGTGCCTGTCAATGTTCGGTCCCTGAACTCATATGGATACCCATCAATACAAGGTGTCTATAACTGGTTGGACATGTCATCTATGAAAGATGGTCGGGAGGTCCGCACTTAGCCACATTCTTATGTCGATCTCTTCAGAAAGATAGAAATACCCACTCCTGGCACACTAAGTACTCACTTCAAATTCATCCAAACTTCCTGGACTCCCCATGGACCTGTTATGCTGTTGATGCCATGATTGATGCATCCCTGATCCCCCCTCACATTCATTTAGTGATACTCTTCGGTATACCCTATTTCCTGTGTTCCCAATGACATATATTTGCTACAATAGGTGCTAGTTTCACTCATGTAGACTCATGATCGAAAAGTGGACCCCCCGCCCCCAGCCGGCGCCGGCTGGAGTATCAACCATGTGGGAGTCTCCGACGTTGGCCGACGTTGGCTGAGTATGAACGATAGAAGATTCTCACCGTCGGCTGGGGGTATCAATTATATAAGCCACCACTGATCATTATGTGAATGCAGAGACATCCCATGAGATGCGCCATAGGGATCAATGCTTGAAGCAAACACTAGATGCACTTGCAATGGGTGCTGGTGTGAAGAGGTCAGAATTTGCCAACTCTGACAACCATATTCGCCACTATGAGGAATTGGGGCTATTTGATGACAAAAGAGATACTGCCTTATCAATCTCTACAGATGGTGCTCAGCTCACCATGAAAAAGCAGTCCAATATGTGGCTCTTAATTGTTGTGCTGCTCAATCTCCCACCAGAGATGTGCTATAGGGCAAAAAATGTCATCATTCCACTTGCAATCCCAGGCCCAACAGCACCTGGGAATATTGAGTCCTTCATATATCCCCTCTTTGAAGAGATGGCAATGGCAAGTGTAGGGATGTGGACATGGGATGCTGTTGACTCATCCTACTTTGTTCTGAGAGCATATCTCTGTGGTGTAAAAGGAGACATGCTTGGATCTGCCAAGTTGAGTGGGATGGCAGGACATTCAGCCCTTTATGGAGACTGCTTTAGTTTGGTACAAGGTGCTCGCCCAGCCAAGGAAAGGGGTGCTAGAGCCCAGTACTATCCAATCTCCCCACCTCAAAAGGAGAAATATAATTCAGATCACCATATTGTCAGTCTAGATGACTTGCCAATGAGGGGACAAAGGCATTATTGGCAGACTATTGAGAGGCTTGAAGCTGCAACAACCAAAAAGGACCTCCAAAGGATTGTGAAAGAGACAGGAATCTCACGCCTCACACTGTGTGCAGCCAGCCCTGCATTTTTTCACCCATCATTCTTTCCATTGGACCCTTTCCATTTATTCTATGAAAACTGCATGGTGCATATCTGGGATTTGTGGGTGACACATAGTTCTATTGAAGAGAAGATACATATGGATAAAGACATGGCTTCAAAACTTGGTGCAGAGATTGAAAGAGCAATGAAGACCCTTCCTTCATCTTTCTGTGGACCAATTAGAGACCCATATAAAAAGTGCCATAGCCAGTACAAAGTCTATGAATGGATGGCCCTCCTTCATTGGTATATTATACCAATGGCATGGGAACTAGGCTTTGATATGGATGTGCTCAAGAACTTTAGCCAGTTTGCAGACATTGTTGAAACTGCAATGTCTCACTCATCAAAGTCTGATAAGAACTTGGCATCCTTACACACCCTAATCAAGTCCTTCCTCCAAGGATTTGAAAGGCTTTATGTTGGAGATGACCCAGTCAAAGTTTCAAGATGCAGACTGTGTATCTGGCAATTGATCCATATCCCATTCATCAGTAAGAACACATGTTACTGGCAGGGATTTCCCAACTTTCTGCTGGTGCACCAGCAGGAAAGTGGTGCCAGTTGGACAAGTTGGCAAGTTAAACATAACATTGCACTATTTTTTGATATCTTTTTTATTGCTAAAATAAAATAATATGTCAGAAAACATAAGCTATTTATAATGATATTATTACCATTTAAAAGGCAATATAATAATTGTAATCTGTTCCCACTTTTTTTGATAGATGAAAAAAAGAAATTTCTATTACTACAATACAAAAACAATAGCTAAAATATGTACATTGTAGGCCAGGCATCATTTTCGTGGTTGTGGCCGCGGGCTGCACTGGGGTGATGTGGCGGGGTCTTGGCGCACCGTGTCAGGTCGGGGTGGTGGTGAGTTGGCAGGTGGCGCGGTCGTGCACACCGTGTCGTGGAGGTGGCTGCCTTGCGTGCCGTGTTGAGGTGGTGTGGCGGGTTGGCAGGGTCTTGGCATGCCGTGTTGAGTCGGGGTGGTGGTGAGTCGGTGGGTGGCGGGTCTTGTGCAGCGTGTCAGGGTGGCGTGTGGATTGGTGGCAGCTGGGCCTTGCGTGCCGCGTTGAGGTGGCGTGACAAGCCGGCAGGGAGTTGCGCGTTGTGTTGAGGCGGTGTGGCGGGTCAGTGGGGTGTTGCATGACATAGTGGGGTCTTGGTGTCTTGCGTGCCATGTCGGGGTGGCGTGGGGGTCGGTGGTGGCTGGACCTTGCGTGCTGTGTTGAGGCGGTGTGGCGGGTCAGTGGTAGCGGGGTGTTGTGCAATGTGGCAGGGTCTTGGTGTCTTGTGCGCTGTGTCAGGGTGGCGTGGGGGTCGGTGGTGGCTGGACCTTGCGTGCTGCGTTGAGGCGGCATGGCGGGTTGGTGGGGTTGGCGGTAGCGGGGTGTTGCGTGCCGTATTGGGGCGGCGCGGTGGTCGGGGTGTTGCGTGCTATGTTGGGGTGGCGGTGGCGGTGGTGGGGTGTCGCGAGCCATGTCGGGGTGGCATGCTGGCATGGGGACGAGTGAAGTTGACTCGTGTGCTCGAGGCGGTGGTAATGGCTTGCAACGTTCAGGGTGAGCGGGAAAAAAAAAAGAAAAAGAAAGAAGCACATATCTTATGCATTTGGACCGAAGCCAAGCTCGTCGGCCACGTCCTCCATGTTGGGGCGGCGTGTTGGGGTGGGGACGAGTGGAGGTGGCCCAGGTGGCTCGCATGCACAAGGGGACGGCAATGGCCTGCAATGTTGAAGGTGAGCAGAAAGAAGAAAAAAAAAAAAAAGAAAAAAAAAAAAAAAAAAGAACATATTTTGTGCATTGCGCCAAAGGCCAGCTCGTCCTCAGCCATGTCCTCTATCTTGCGTAGTGGGGATGGTCCATGTGGAATAACGGCGTGGTGGTAAGAGAAGAACATAAGAAAACTGTAGGGAGAAATGGGTCAACGACACACATTCCCACACCACAGATTAAGCCTCCACTCGACACGATGTATCCTAACACCAGTATACAGTCCTTACTCCTGCCTGTCCTCCCACTTCCACCCCTCGTCCGGCCTCTCCAGACTCTCCCTTTCAAGCCCCTCTCCCATCCTCATTCGTGGTCAAGATGCGGCAGATGACGCACTGGGCTTTGTCCCAGTGCAGCATGATATGTTTTCTGTTTTTTTTTTTTCCTTTTTTTTTTTCCGCTCAACCTGAACGTTACAGCCATTGCCGCCCCCTCGTGCACGTGAGCCGCTGCCATTCGTCCCTGCCCCAACATGCTGCCCTGGCATGGCTCACAACACGCTGCCACCACCAACCTGCTGCGCCGCCCCAACATGGCACACAAGACCTTTGGCCCAATGTATAAGATGAGTTCTATTTTTTTTTTCTTTTTTTTTTTTCCCACTCACCCTGGACGTTGCAGGCCATTTGTGCACGCAAGCCACCTCCATCATGCCCTGATATCCCGCCACTGCCAACCCACCTCGCCACCCCAACACGGCGTGCAAGGCCTTCAGCCAAATGAATAAGATATGTTCTTTTTTTGTTTCTTCTTTTATGTTTCCCGCTCACCCTGGACATTGCAGGCCATTCGTGCACACGAGCCACTTCTATCCCTGCCCCAACACCCTGCCACCGCCAACCCACTGTGCCGCCCCAACACGGCACGCAAGACCTTGATCGCCAACCCACCACCACGCTGCCCTAACACGGCACACAACGCCCCACCATCGCTGACTCCCATGCCACCCTGACACGGTGCACATCACCCTGTCATCCACCAACTCACGGCACACCGACCCAACACGGCACAGCAAGACCCCGTCACATCGCCCCACAACATCGCGCAACATCCTACCGACCCACCACGCTCTTTCAACGCGGCTCACAAGGCTTCAGCCACCACCGACCTCCACGCTACCCCAACACGGCGCACAACACCCCGCCACACGCCGACTCACCGCCACACCACACTGCCGACCCGCCACGTCGCCAATGCAGCGCAACACCCCGGACCTCCACGCTACCCCGACACGGCGCGCAACACCCCGCCACATGCCAACTCACCGTCACACCAAGACCCCGCCACCACCGACCCGCCATGTCACCAATGCGGCGCGCAACACCCCGGACCTCCACGCTACCCCAACACGGCGCGCAACACCCCGCCACATGCCGACTCACCGCCACACCAAGACCCTGCCACTGCCGACCTGCCACGTCGCCAATGCGGTGCACAACACCCCACCGAACCATCACGACCCCGACCCCATCCGCACCTCCCCCACACCATCTACAGCACTTCCACCTCACTGTATACAGTAGTACTAATATGGTAGCATCAGTGTTTTCACGCATTGCTTTTTTAGCTGGTACCAGCTGGTACCAGCTAAAAAGGTAAGCAAGTTTCCCCTAAAGTTATAAAGTTGACCAGTTGGCAGGCCATGTCAAATTTTCAACAATCTGCTCATAGAGCGATGACCAGCAAGTTGCACAAGTTCAGAAAGTCATACAAGTCCAAGTATTAGTGATATCATACATTTATCATATCATATATTAGTCATACCATATATTAGTCATATAAATATATTAGTCATAAGTTATCATAGTCAGGTCACACCAAGTCACAGTCACACCATTTATGCATAAAAATAATATATTATTTATAACAAATACATGATATTAGTACTACTGTATACAGTGAGGTGGAAGTGCTGTAGATGGTGTGGGGGAGGTGCGGATGGGGTCGGGGTCGTGATGGTTCGGTGGGGTGTTGTGCACCGCATTGGCGACGTGGCAGGTCGGCAGTGGCAGGGTCTTGGTGTGGCGGTGAGTCGGCATGTGGCGGGGTGTTGTGCGCCGTGTTGGGGTAGTGTAGAGGTCCGGGGTGTTGCGTGCCGCATTGGCGACATGGCGGGTCGGTGGTGGCGGGGTCTTGGTGTGACGGTGAGTTGGCATGTGGCGGGGTGTTGCGCGCCGTGTCGGGGTAGCGTGGAGGTCCGGGGTGTTGCGCTGCATTGGCGACGTGGCGGGTCGGCAGTGTGGTGTGGCGGTGAGTCGGCGTGTGGCGGGGTGTTGTGCGCCGTGTTGGGGTAGCGTGGAGGTCGGTGGTGGCTGAAGCCTTGTGGGCCGCGTTGAAAGAGCGTGGTGGGTCGGTAGGATGTTGCGCGATGTTGTGGGGCGATGTGACGGGGTCTTGCTGTGCCGTGTTGGGTCGGTGTGCCGTGAGTTGGTGGATGACAGGGTGATGTGCACCGTGTCAGGGTGGCATGGGGGTCAGCGATGGTGGGGCGTTGTGTGCCGTGTTAGGGCAGCGTGGTGGTGGGTTGGCGATCGAGGTCTTGCGTGCCATGTTGGGGCGGCACAGTGGGTTGGCGGTGGCAGGGTGTTGGGGCAGGGATAGAAGTGGCTCGTGTGCACGAATGGCCTGCAATGTCCAGGGTGAGTGGGAAACATAAAAGAAGAAACAAAAAAAGAACATATCTTATTCATTTGGCTGAAGGCCTTGCACGCCGTGTTGGGGTGGCGAGGTGGGTTGGCAGTGGCGGGATATCAGGGCATGATGGAGGTGGCTCGCGTGCACAAATGGCCTGCAACGTCCAGGGTGAGTGGGAAAAAAAAAAAAGAAAAAAAAAATAGAACTCATCTTATACATTGGGCCAAAGGTCTTGCGTGCCATGTTGGGGCGGCGCAGCAGGTTGGTGGTGGCAGCGTGTTGCGAGCCATGTTGGGGCAGGGACAAATGGCAGCGGCTCACGTGCACGAGGGGGCGGCAATGGCGGTAACGTTCAGGTTGAGTGGAAAAAAAAAAAGGAAAAAAAAAAACAGAAAACATATCATGCTGCACTGGGACAAAGCCCAGTGCGTCATCTGCCGCATCTTGACCATGAATGAGGATGGGAGAGGGGCTTGAAAGGGAGAGTCTGGAGAGGCCGGACGAGGGGTGGAAGTGGGAGGACAGGCAGGAGTAAGGACTGTATACTGGTGTTAGGATACATCATGTCGAGTGGAGGCTTAATCTGTGGCGTGGGAATGTGTGTCGTTGACCCATTTCTCCCTACAGTTTTCTTATGTTCTTCTCTTACCACCACGCCGTTATTCCACACGGACCATCCCCACTACGCAAGATAGAGGACATGGCTGAGGACGAGCTGGCCTTTGGTGCAATGCACAAAATATGTTCTTTTTTTTTTTTTTTTTTCTTTTTTTTTTTTTTCTTCTTTCTGCTCACCTTCAACATTGCAGGCCATTGCCGTCCCCTTGTGCATGCGAGCCACCTGGGCCACCTCCACTCGTCCCCACCCCAACACGCCGCCCCAACATGGAGGACGTGGCCGACGAGCTTGGCTTCGGTCCAAATGCATAAGATATGTGCTTCTTTCTTTTTCTTTTTTTTTTCCCGCTCACCCTGAACGTTGCAAGCCATTACCACCGCCTCGAGCACACGAGTCAACTTCACTCATCCCCGTGCCAGCATGCCACCCTGACATGGCTCGCGACACCCCGCCACCGCCACCCCAACATAGCACGCAACACCCCGACCACCGCACCGCCCCAATACGGCACGCAACACCCCACTACCGCCAACCCCACCGACCCGCCATGCCGCCTCAACGCGGCACGCAAGGTCCAGCCACCACCGACCCCCACGCCACCCTGACACGGCGGCGCACAAGACACCAAGACCCCGCCACATTGCGCAACACCCCGCTACCACTGACCTGCCACACCGCCTCAACACGGCACACAAGGTCCAGCCACCACCGACCCCCACGCCACCCTGACATGGCGCGCAAGACACCAAGACCCCACTATGTCACGCAACACCCCACTGACCCGCCACACCACCTCAACACAACGCGCAACTCCCTGCCAGCTCGTCACGCCACCTCAACGCGGCACACAAGGCCCAGCTGCCACCAATCCACACGCCACCCCGACACACCACACAAGACCCGCCACCCACCGACTCACCACCACCCCGACTCAACACGGCATGCCAAGACCCCGCCAACCCGCCACACCACCTCAACACGGCACGCAAGGCAGCCACCTCCACGACACGGTGTGCATGACCGCGCCACCTGCCAACTCACCACCACCCCGACCCGACACGGTGCGCCAAGACCCCGCCACATCACCCCAGTGCAGCCCGCGGCCACAACCACGAAAATGATGCCTGGCCTACAATGTACATATTTTAGCTATTGTTTTTGTATTGTAGTAATAGAAATTTTTTTTTTTTCATCTATCAAAAAAAGTGGGAACAGATTACAATTATTATATTGCCTTTTAAATGGTAATAATATCATTATAAATAGCTTATGTTTTCTGACATATTATTTTATTTTAGCAATAAAAAAGATATTAAAAAATAGTGCAATGTTATGTTTAACTTGCCAACTTGTCCAACTGGCACCACTTTCCTGCTGGTGCACCAGCAGAAAGTTGGGAAATCCCTGCCAGTAACATGTGTTCTTACTGATGCGGAATGGGCACTGCTCAGGTGTAAGCACCATCGTCACATTCGGGTCGCCGGTGAGTCGGCCATCCGAGTTGACAGCAAACTCAGAGATTGCACGACAGCAGGTCTTCAAGTTCTTCAAGACTGTCCAGCTTTGTGCCATTGTCGGGTACAAATGGTCGAGCCAGGCAAGACCACCAAGACAGTGCTGGCAAGGACGTTGAGCGCAACGCAGGAATGGGCAGGTGTAAGCACCGTCGTCACGTTTGGGTCACCGGCCATCTGCGTCGTTCTTCCCACTAACATTTACAGGCACTCCACTTGATGGTGTTTGGGATGGCGCCACCATCATCCATGCTTCGAAAGTTCGAAGTGCCAACCCAACACTGGCTTCCTGGTGAGTTGCCCCCTTTCTTTGGACCACCTTCATCTCTCACCATGGCCCTTGTGGCCCCCACATTAGTAGCTATGGGCAGAGGTGGACTCTGAATACTCAAGCTCAGCCGGTATGTCATTTCCACAATCACGGTTTCTGTAGCTAAACATGATGGTCTTGTAAATACAGATGAGTCTAGTACGACATTTCCAAGTCAACTTCACCCTCAAGACCACATTCATCTGGGGTTAGTAGGGTAAGTCTGGGATGTCTTTGCAAAATATGAACATGATCTTTGTAAGTCCAAATCCCAATAAGGCTGACTATAGCTGATGTCTCAAGGGTAAGTACTTGTGATGACCACTTCCCAGACCATCTTCCAAACTTTTGGTGGCGCTCTGTCAATGGATGATAGACAACAAGGGAGAGGTCGGCAACAGTATAGAAGGCTAAGGCCTCTCCAAATATTGGTTTGGTCTTCTCTACCTCTATCTCTGTTTCATCTATAGGCTTATCTTTTGACTGTAACAGCCCTAGCTGAGCCTCAAAGTACCTTGAGGAGCGTGAAGAGGACCTCTTTGAAAGTTCAAAGAGCTGGCTTGTAAAGGTAACACCATTAGGAAGAGGGCACTTTCCCCAGCGCAAATATGTGGAATCTGGCTTTACTTCAGGATAAGACAGAATTGCCTGTAAGTGGCCCTCCAAGTCAGGGTGCCTGTTGGTGATAGGAAATTCTTTGAATAGAGAAGTCCTTTGAGCCCTTGCTTGTAGTTCTGGGGAGAGTGTTGGATAAGAGAGATGTAGGATTTTAACAGACTGTTTGTCTGTCTTGTATGAGACAATGTTTTTGAAGGGGGACTTTTTTGACTTTATATCATGTCCAATATCTCCAATGGCCCGCTCACATGTGGCTTGGGAGCCAAATCTGATAGAGCCATTATATGAAATATGGAAGGGAACATGGATGAGCTGAAAGATGCATAGTCTGCAGCAGAAAACTTTGGATGGGTCATTGCCAACATAGAGATATTCAAATCCTTGAAGAAAAAGGACAATCTTGTCATAAAGCTTGGCTAGATCATCACTTGTTCAAGGGACTGCTGTCATAGCATACTCCACTACATTTGAGAATATGGCAAAGTTCTTGATCACTTCTGGATTGAATCCAAGCTCTAATGCAATAGGGACAATATACCAGTGGAGGAGGGCCATCCATTCAAATATCTTATATTGACTTTGTCGCTTCTTAAATGGATCCTGAATAGGTCCACAGAAGGAGGGGGGGAGTGTCACCATAGCACTTTCAACCTCTGCTCCAAGCTTTGAAGCCATATCTTGACCCATAAAAACATCTTCTGACTTAGAGCTAAATGAGACCCATATATCCCAGATATGTGGCATGCAGTTTTCATAGAAGAGATGGAAGGGGTCAAGTGGGAAAAAGAAGGGATGTGAAAAGGCAGGGCTGGCTGCACAAATGGGAAGACCAGAGACACCAGTTTCCTTTACAATTGCTGCATACTGTGTCTTATTGCTCTTTGCAGCTTCAAGCCTCTTGATAATTTCCCAGTAGTCTTCTAGAGTCCGAAGTGGCAAGGCAAAAATGTCATAATCAGGGCGATCACTATTGATCACCTGTTTTTGAGGTGGAGAGAAGGGATAGTACTGGGATTTAGCACCTAAGATAGAATAGTAAGATAAAATGATACAATAATATTCAAGATATATACTCATACCTCTGTCTTTACTAGTGCGTGCACCCCGCACCATACTAAAACGGCACCCATATATAGCCATATGTCCTGCCATTCTGCTGAGTTTTGCAGAACCAAGCATATCTCCAAGAACACCACAAAGAAAGACCTTTGAGAGGAAGTGTTGTTCTGAAAGTGCATCCCAGGACCATACACCAACACTGAGCCTTGCAAGCTCCTCATAGAGAACATAAATGAATGACTCCACATTTCCAGGTGAAGAGGGCCCCGGAATGACAAGTGGAATGATGATGTTGGCAGCCTTAGACTGCATGTTGGGGGGAAGGTTTAAAATTGTGACAACAAGGACCCATACATCAGACTGCTTCTTCATAGTGAGCTGGGCCCCATCACCTGAGATAGTTATTGCAGTGTCTCTGGGATCTTGGAATAAATGGGAGTGATTGATATGACTAATGGAGTAAGAGAAATCTGAGTGTGTGGTGGGGGATGAATCAGGCTCTAGCTCTTTCAGAGCCTTTTGTAAGTGCTCATGTCAGTATCGCATAGCTCCCACCATGTTCCAATTCATATAGAATGACTGGATAATAGGGGCAATGGGGGCGTAGAACATTTGAGCCCTTGGATGACCATTCTTGTCATTGCGCTGCTGGCCACATGGCCCAAGCTGTTTGTTGCAGATATAGATGCATGAAGAAAGGTCTTTAAACTCTCCAGTGAAGGCCATGCAGCTTTTAGGGCACATGTCAACCAGCTGAGATGACAGCCCTGTAAGCTCTATGGCAAGCTTCCGCACCATATATAGGCTGAGGATCTCAGTGCCTGTAGCCTCTTGAAGGACCTGTGCATGGAGCTTGTATGCCTTCACAGTACCACGTAAGTCGACCCAGGCAATGTAGTGCTTTAAAGATAGTGCCTCATCTGGGGTAAGTGTACAACCTCAAGGGTCATCAATGGGTGGGTGATTGGGATAGGTATAGCCAGATAAAAGCTGCGTCCTAAGTTGCCTCACAACTTCTGGAAAGTCAGCACCACCAAAGTCATCGCCCTCATCAGAACCGACATCAGCTGGCTCTCTCTCAAAAAAGGAGCTGGGGTCTGGATGCCCTATGGAGGGGGACACCAAAGCAGGATGAAGCTCAGCCTCAGCCTCATCATCAGAGTCAGTGTTACGATTTTACCTCCATACTATGCCTCTCTCTTCTGTTGCGCATTCATTGTACTTTTACGATACGATCTGGTCCGATACGCTTTCTGACTCTTAGCTCGCACCCACCGTATTACCGTTCCGACGCCCCATGGCGCGACTTCCAGAACCCACTGACGACTTCTGTTACACGCGTCGTCCCGCGGAATTCCCTTGTTCCATATCCATACTTCCCCCTTGTTAGCTCTCTAGGACCAGTATCCTAGGATCACGCCATGTGTTTGCGACTCGCAAACATCCTGTACTAGTATATAAGTCGCGTCCTACCTAGCTTGTACGGTAGACTTGACTTCTTGTGTAATACCACATCGTCTTCGCCTCACGAACCCTGCTTGACTCGCCATTGCGCTTGAGTCTACGTCTTCGCTCGCCCTTACGCTTGAGCCCCATCTTCCACTAATACTCTAGTGCCCTGGGAGGCCTAGTAGTACTTGTTCACCACTGAACTGAGTCCTGATCGACTCGCGCCTTTCCGATCCCGTTGACTTACGAAGTACACGTCGTACTTAACGCCCCTGTGGTGGCGTTACAGTCAGAGTCAGAGCCAGAGCCAGAGCCCACAAATCCAGAGCCAGCCTCAGACAGTGCAGTGGGGTCCATCTCTGAGTCAGAGGCATTCGGGTCCATCCCTAGATAGGCCAGATCAGGAGAGCCTAGATCCAAGTCCATATAAGGACCAAAAAGATCTAACATCATGCAGCAGTAAGCATGGACATCACTTTATATTAGAATAATACACTTACCAGGCTCCACAGCATCCCCATGATGGTGATCAGGCTGCCCAAAATCCTCAGAGTCGGTGTTAGTCAGCTGGACTGGTGGATCTGTGCCGCTTTAGGGTTAATAATAATAATAATAATAATCATAATACACAGTTTCTGGTTCCTCTGAGCGAGATCTATCATCATCGGGTACTGCAGAAAGCAGCCCAGAGCCTCCATGCAGTTGGGACAGGAGACGGATGGTCTGGTCAACGTGCGATCACATGAGATGGGCAGAATCGGCGTCCGGTGGGAGGGATTGTAGAAAGAGTCGATCTTGATCCAAATGGGCCTCAATTGTGCGTTGGTGACATGTTTTGAACTTCCATAGCACTTGGAGCATGGGCAGGTGTATCTTGAAGTAGCTTGAGGCGTCATAGTTACACAGTTGATGAGAGTACGGTATATTTGTGAAGGTGTGAGGGCGACCACG
>JAKELK010000326.1:0-65487 GCA_021525775.1 Lactarius deliciosus | reverse complement strand
ACCTCCCCTGCCCACTATCCCTCTCCCCAATGGTTCGCCGATACATATCCGACGAGCTGAAAGGCACTATCATGTCCCTCCAGGGTCTCACTGACCCAGAGGTTCGTGAGGTTATTGGGGTCAGCAAACGGACCCTCAAGCGTTTGCAAAGCGACACTGGAGTTTCGCGCGAATCACCTGGTTGGCCTCGTCTGCTCAAAGGTACGTCCTGACACCTTTTAGGCTAGGTGGTGCTCACCTTCTGCTAACTAGGTCCTCGGGACCACGTTGTTTGCCAGCCCAACATTTCCCTCACAGCACTGCAGAAGGAGCTCCATGAAGCCTTTGATGCCAAGACCGAGTTGCAGACGTTCTCACGCTCTCTCCAAAGGGTGGGCGTACCATGCAGGACAGTATGTGGCATTCTACGTGATCAACGCTGACAATTCTCAATCCTGTACATAGGTCGGTGGCCCGCTCTGGAGCGAAATGAGCAAGGCCGTGCCCAGTTTCGGACCTCATCAACAGACATTACAGCCCGGAGCAGTTGGTCTTCGCTGATGAGAGCCACTTCAACGGCTCAATCGAGGAGGCCGTATGCATGGTCGATATGAGGCGAACACCGTGCAACTCGAACTCGGTACGAGTTTCCTTGGGGGTACCAAGTATTCCATTTTCCTTGCCATCCCTGGGTGGTATTCTCCATCTCAGAGTCTTGAGAACACGATCACGGGTGACAACTTCAGCTGTTTTGTTCATGCATGCTAAAGTCATTCTCACTCTAGCTAAGTCACAGCTCCCAACGTCTCTCCGCCAGTCACCTGTAACACCCGCTCTTCATCCACGGTTCATCCCAAAGCGCACCAATGTGTGCCCGTCAGCACGGATCACAAACCATCACAAACCAGCAACTGCGCCACGATGTCCCGCACGGCCACTCGCCGCGCCTCCCCCTCGTCCATGGGAGCAATAGCAGACCAAGCCCCCCGCAGACACGCAGGGCTCAGCATCTGCGCGCACTCCGCATCCGTGTCCGCAGGGGCAGGTCGAACGGCAGTGGCGCGTTCTGAGTGTGAAGAGCACCTGCAGTTTGGATACAGTTATGTACAGTTTAATGCATAGCGCCATCTTGTGGATGGAAAAGTAGCACCTGCAAGTGACACAAAATTCAATTACTTTTTAATTATTACTACAATAATTTGTGTGAGAAAAAAACCCAGCATGGTTCTCGGAAAACCCATTCAATCTCAGCCCTATGCTGTAATCGGGACGTGAGGGGCCTATCGAATTGGATCTAGCTGTAGCGCCGGGCGTCCCCTCTTCACTGGTTTCCCCGCACGGCACTGCATGGAAACACACACCCGGTACTGTAGCTCCCGTACCAATGCAAATTTTCAATAAACATTTTCTCTAGCCTCAACAATACATCCCGAGTACATTAAATTTTACATGGAGGTAGACCAGTATATGCAATGAAATGACCATTTTTATTTTTTTGTTTCTGAATTGAATGGAGGTGCAGCAGACCTCCAAGTTTTCCCGTACCAATGCAAATATTTGTAACACAATGTCACACCGTGGCAACATCCGGCAAGCAGAGGGCATCGGCATTTCGCGCATTTTCAGTCCCTTGTGGCTGAATGTGGCTGACGAGCCAGTGGCGTTTCAAAGGGGAGTTTGAATCTTGTCACCCTCCTGTCACCCTCAGGAGCCTCAATGAAAGATCCCATTCCACAACTCAATCGCAAAGGGCCTGACTCCAAACCAGCCATGGATAGTCTTTTCTGTGAGATATATAACACCCCAGTAATTCTGAATTCTGTGAGACAAACCGGATCTGTGGGATCTTGAGTCGCAGATGGATGTAAATCACCACCACTCTGTTTTTTTGACCTCACCACGGACATGTATTCCCATTGATCCTCAATATTTTGTATGATCCTACAATTACATACCTATAGTATACATACAGTAATTTTTTTTGAGTGGAAAGGATATCAGGAAGGTGGTGATCGAGTGTCATGTTCAAAATTTGCACTCAACAGGGAATCTGCATTGGTACGGGAACTATAGTAAGCGAATAAGCAACCCGCAAAGAGAGCTAAATTTCCTGGAAGAGCGCCGCCGAGCCGACGCACCGGGCCGATACGACCTTACTGTGGCGTGCCAGCTCGCGTGATGCGGACGTGACGTGCCGCATAGCCTATAAATAATATAAACGCGCAGTAGTAAGTTACTCGTGCAGGCACGTCCGTTACAGTATTTTGTTACAGTACCAGCCATTCTCACAAGGCTACAGGCACAGTCTTCAAAGTACGCAGTCCTTAGGTGATGCCTGGTCCGAGACCGCGCATCAGATCACTTTCCCTTCTGCACACGTGCCACCTTCGCCCATCTTGGCGAATAGCGGCGTTGCGGTTCTCTTGGACGAGACACTTTTCGTCAAATCTTTCGTTCAAGCTACGTGCGATACGATCTACCTCCCATCAGATGAACATTGCGTTCTTCCACCAGTCAAGCCCGGTGGCCCTCGGCGAAGCACGGTCACGGTTCTACGGTGCCGAATCTACAGTTCTCGTAACATATTCGAGGACGCTGATCCTCAACATTGCCATGGTATCAGCTTGATTGTTTGACGATTTGACATGCTAAAATGAGGGCCGCAGCATTAGGATGAACCTGCGGCAGAGTCTTTTTCCTTTGAATAGGTGATACAACAAACATGAGTTTCAATGTGCTAGGTGTTACGCATTTCTTCTCTCTTCTCGAACCTTCTCGTAGTAGTAGCTTAACCTGTCGACTCACGTTCTGTATCATTCGGCTACCTTCTCCCACATTCCGTTCGTTTCTCGTAGTTTCCGTTGACTCGATCCTCGTAGTACTTAAGGACTATCCTGTAACCACTAGAGCTTTAAGCTCGACCTATTGTACTCAACTACAGTAGCTGACTCGAATACGACTCTTGGCTTCACCGAAACCCCGAACCCTGAACGATTCCCCTTTCGTCTTGTGAATCCTCGCTCCGCCGTCTGTTGTCGGCAATCGCCTTTGAACTTTGAACTCCGATCAAACTCGAAACCCGAATACGCCTTACTGAGCGTAACATCAGGTCGAGCTTTCCCCGAACTACAACCACCGAATAGAACATGATGAACATTGATTCGACTTATGCCGAAAGCGACGGGGGAGGACGTCTACTCCTTCCGTTTGCGACCTCACCAAATCTTGAGGACAACATTGCGCCTCACTTGAAACTGAACACTGTCTTCTTACAGATAGGACAGAGCGGAGCTCCGTGGACTGGGTACTACGTCAACTGGCGAGGAACCAAGCAAGCCATCCGGATGTACCAGGGAGTCTGGTTTGAGATCCGATACGAAAAGATGGCGGACGTCTGGTTCGTGATGAACAGCGCACATGAAGGGATGATACTCACAGTGACAAAGTAGACTGTGGTGAGATATGAGGGTGGTACTTGAAGCAGCAACAGAGAGATCTAGCAAGTGAAGCAGATGTGGAGTCTGGCACACAACAGATGAGAACTGGTGTTTATACAATAGAGGGAGACATACCTGGCACACAACAGATGAGAACTGGTGTGGTGCCAGAGCGTACATGGTACTCTACTTATACTGCTACAGGGAGTGACGGTGGTAACACAGGTCACAGTAAATACAAGGAGCGTTGTTCTACAGAGGGACACAAAGGAGTGTGCAGAAGGAGAACAAAAGCGCAAAGAACAAATAGAAGTCTAGACTGATGATATCATAGTGACATCACAATAAGGATAGAACAAAAGGAATGACTACGGAGACAAAATACAATAGGAGTCCAGAGGAGTCCATGATGTCATTGTACAGTGATGTCATAGATAAGGGAATACAATAAGTCCGAGATTGTAATGATCATAATGATCTAATCTACATGTCCTGTATATCTAATCTAAAGCAGTCCGTTATCTGCGTGTCCATACGAGCCGCTAAGTGCGCGCGGGTCACTTATCAACATCTCCCCGTGATCAGCAATCTAGGATTAGCACAAGCCCATGTCTATATTGTGTTGTTGGAGCAGGGTGCGCGCGAGCGACTTGGTAAAGCCGTCTGCAACCATTTCCAGAGTAGGGGTTCTAATAAGAGTGATGGTCCTCTTTTCGATGTACTCCCTAATGACATGATGCCTAATGGCAATGTGCTTCGATCGCCTCCCAGTGACAGGGTTCAACGCCAAGTCAATGGCACCCTTGTTGTCACCATGCAATGGGATGGGGTCGTCGACCTCGTACCCGAGTTCCAAAAGGAAGCTCTGATACCAAGCGGCTTGGTTGGCCGCATCGGTCATGGCCATGTATTCCGCCTCTGTAGTGTTTTGGGCCACTGTCTTTTGCTTTCGCGAGGACCAGCTTATTGCACCATTGGCTAAGAGGAACACATAACCCGAAGTGGAGTGTCTGTCGTCAACCTGGTCACCCAGGGAAGAGTCAGAGTAGCCAACAAGGCCGTCTCCACTGGCGCCATCGTAGACTATTCGCATATCCACAGTGCCTACTAAGTAAGCCAGGACATATTGCGCAAGCCGCAGATGTTGGGGGGAAGGATTCGCTGCATACTGCGCCAGACGTGACACAGCGAAGGAGATGTCTGGTCTAGTACCAATCTGAACGTACAGCAGACTACCAATGAGTGACTGGTAGTGCGTAATGTCAGAGGCAGTAGCCTGACCCGTATATTTATGAAGGTGCTCGTCAGCACCAGCGGGCAAGGGTGTGGAGTGTGGAGTGGCATCAGTCATGCCAAAGCGTTCAAGGACATCCTTGACATAGCCAGACTGGTCTATTTCGATGCGTCTAAGGGAGCGGTCGCGCACAATGCGCATACCAAGATATGACTCTATCTCCCCGAGATCTGTCATCTCATAGCGCTCAGAAAGATCCGACTTAAGACGCTTAATTCTCTCCAGAGAAGCACCCAGAATTGTGATGTCGTCAACGTAAACGATAACGAAGAGTGGTCCATCCCCCTCTCGTTGAGGCAACACATATACGCCGGCATCGGCAAACGTCCGTTTAAAGCCGAGTGCTAGTAGCACTCCATGGAATTGCAAGTTCCATGCACGGGAGGCTTGTTTGAGACCATATATCGCCTTGACTAGGCGACACACCTTCGTCTCTGCACCAGTGGTGATGAACCCTTGTGGTTGCTCCATGTAAATCTCCTCGTCAAGCACGCCATTGAGGAACGCAGACTTGACATCCATCTGATGGATGTGCCAGTCCTCCAGCGCGGCCAACGCCAGAAGTAATCTCAGCGACTCGAATCGTGTGACGGGAGAGAAGGTTTCATCAAAATCTATGCCAGGGATTTGCGTAAACCCCTTAGCCACCAAGCGAGCTCTGTAGCGGCCATCCGCCTTGAGCTTGAAGACCCATTTGGATTTTACTGCCTTGCGATTAGGCGGGAGATCTACTAACTCCCATGTGCCATTCTTGGCGAGCGCATCCATCTCATACTGACACGCCGTTGTCCACTCACCTGCATCCACAGACCGCATGGCCTCTGCATAGGATGCAGGATCTCTTCCGACATAAGCTGCAGCTAACAGCTCTGCAAAGCCCCAACCGTCTACCACGTGTGGCCACATTATCCGCTGTGAAATAGCGGGGATTGGGCACTGGTGCACGGGCAGAGCGTCTAGGTGCATTGTCCATCTCACGCAACAGCTGACTACGCTGTGCGCGGTCCTCAAAGCCACCAGGCATATCTGGTGAGGGAGGAGGGACATTGCGCATAATGCGCGTTGCACTTTGACGTGGTGGTGGAGAAGTCAGAGGGGGCTGTTCACGCTTAGGTGTGACTGGAAGAGTGGGTGGGGCAGGTGGTGGTGGCGTGTGTGGGCGCTCTTGTTTAGGGTCTAAAATGTCTTCAACATCCTCCTCACTGCTATCAGAGTGTGCAGGGGAGGGTGCTCGCTGTGGTGGTAACGCCGACGTGCTAGGTACGGCAATTACTGGTGTAGGTAGTGGTGGTGAGGCCACTTGAGAAGGTGGTGGGTGTGTCTCAGCACCCTGGAGGGACGGGAAGCTGCTCTCGTCGAATGTCACATCCCTGGACAAACGGACAGAGCGGGTTTGGCGGTCCCAGAGCTTATAGCCTTTAGATTCGGGCTCAAACCCAATAAGCGTGACCTCAATGGCCTTCGCATCCAATTTGCGCCGCTTATCAGCGGGTACGTGCATGTACCCCTTGCATCCGAAGATGCGTAAGTGTGAGACATCTGGTACTTTGCCAGAGTACCAGAGCTCATAGGGTGTGCGCCACTTAAGCGTACGGGTGGGAGAGCGGTTATAGATGTGTACCGCAGTGCTCATCGCGTGCTCCCAGAAGCCTTTAGACATGCCTGCTGTGTGTAGCATGGCCATTGCCTTATCCGTAATGGTGCGGTTAAACCGCTCGGCTTTCCCGTTCGACTGTGGTGAACCTGGCATCGTAAGGTGATGCTCTATCCCTCTCTGCTTGAGAATGTCCTGTACTTGGCTCGCCATGTACTCGCCTCCGCGGTCAGAGTGGAGTGCACGCAGTTTATGGGACGTCTGGGTTTCACCCCAGGCCAAATACATCTGCAGCGCTTTCACAAACTGATCCTTCGACTTAATGAAGTACACCACTGCATGCTTGGAGTGGTCGTCTATGAAGGTGGCGGTGTACGCGGAGCCTTGTAGGGACTGAGTTTGCATTGGACCGGCGAGGTCACTGTGTACAATCTCAAAGATACGGGTTGTCCTTTTGGTGGAGGACGCAGAGAAAGGTTGACGAGTGGATTTACCCAACTCGCACCCACGGCACACAACAGTATGCGTGGTAGAGCTTTCGATGTCCATGCCAGTAGTGGCAGAGGGACCGTACGATTTGAGAGCGGCAGAGGAGATGTGTCCCATGCGCTGATGCCAGATATCAAGAGTGGTGGCAGCACTTTTGACGTGAGCATTGAGGCCAATGCTTGAAGCGTCCAACCAATAGAGGTTGTCCTCCAAGTAGCCAACAGCTACACATTGCTTTTTGACAGATATTTTAAAGGAGCCACTGTCAAAGGCCACTTCCGCACCCTTTTGTGCTAAGGCACGCGTCGACAAGAAGCGTGTCTTCACCTGTGGAAGGTGTAGCACATTACTGAGGGTGATTGGAAGACCCTGGCTCGTAGTGAAGACGACGGAGCCTACACCAACTTGGTCGATGGTGGACTTGTCCCCAAGGCGCACAGCACCTTTGCATGGGGTGTAGTCCTTGAAATCGGACCGATGTGGTGTGATGTGGTGTGTGGCACCACTGTCCATCATCCAACGCACACGCGAGGCAGCATACAAGGCAACTCCAACTGCATTGTCCGCCCAGTTAATGGCGGGCTCATCATCGACCTCCTTAATGGAGGCGGTGGTAGGTACTAGTACATGGGAGTTGGCAGCCTTGTTGCCTGTGTCCTTCAACTTCCCCGCCGCTTCATCCTTCTTCCTCTGCCTGCAGTCAGGCTTGATGTGCCCCTTTTTGTTACAGTAGTGGCAGGTAAGTTGAGAATGATCTCTCTTCTTACGTGGGCCACTGCTGGTGGGCCTAATGGGGGCAGCCTTGTTGAGGGAGGAGCCAGAGGGGCCAGTGCGACGCGCCTCTTCGGAAACAATGCGCGCAATTATTTCAGCGTGCTTCAGTTTGGAGGGGGCGCCACTGGCGAGGATGGTGGATGCCAGAACCTCATAAGAGGCTGGCAGGGCGTGGAGAAGAATAAGACAGAATTGGGTGTCAGTAACACCCATCTGTGCGTTGGTAAGGCCGACCCGCAGCTCATTGAGCTTGGCCAACTGAGAGGCCATGGGCGCGGAGTCGTCGAGGCGGGCTTGGGTGAGTTGGATCCACAAATTAAATATGGTGGTACTGCCGCTAGCACCAGCATAGACATCCTTCAGCTTGTCCCACTTTGATTTGAAGGTGGGATAGGTGAGGGGGTCGGCAACGAGGGAGTAGACGTCGGGTTTAAGATAGAGGCGGAGATACGCCTTTGCCCGACGCTGGACAGAGTCCCACTCATCAGAGGTGACTCCAGAGGGAGGAACCTGGAGGTAGAACACATCCTCCGCTTCGTGTAGCGTGAGGATTGCCTCCAAGGTCCCAGACCACTCGTTCCAGTTTGACCCATCAAACCTGCTGAGGTGGATGCCTGAGGGCATGCCAAAGGAATTGCCATAGGCATTGGCAATGCGTGAGGAGGGTGTGGACCCAGTGGGAAAAGGGGGGAGTGAGCCCCCTGCTGTGGCACCTGCAGCCGCACCGGTGGCACCAGTGGGCGAGGCAGCGCGAGATGATTGGCCAGACATAGGGATGATTTATCTATCGCCGAGGAGCAGTCAGCGACAGTGCTTCATAACAGTTGCAAGATGTGATGGGGTAGTCACTCCTGTCTGTGAATCTGTAAGGCCAGAACGCTAACGCGTCCTGCCTCCTGTGGTATGCCAGTGATACAAGGGCTAGGCCCAGGTTTGGAATATCCCTTTGCCATACTAGGAGCCAGCTGCCAGCCAGGGTGTGTCTAGGACACGGCTCACTAGTTTGCGTCAGGGGGAATATGGTATGGTGTCTTTCAGAGCCCAAGGCTGTCTACCTCAGCCTTCTCGGCCTGTTGGTTGCCTCATCGCCACAAGTGGCTTCACTGAGTCCTTTCCCATTGCCGCTACAAGGCAGGAGTCTGGTTGCAGAACACCATAAGGTGAACACCCCCCAGAGTCTGAACCAGGTTTTACACTCCCATGGTGAGGAGATCCTGCGCCCAGTGTGGAGCACCAGAGACAGCTGGCGCTAAGCTCCACAATACACAGCCCAGTGGGCCATGCACACCTGGATATGGATTGAGGGGCTACCAGATCCAATCTCCTTGCGCATAGCGCAGGGGCTAGGAAAACAGTGGGGGTGAAAGTAGGACTACTGGGCAGTACATGTACAGGAGGTTCCTCAGCAGTGACAACTGACGCCTCAGTGTCCACTGCTTTGGGCAAGGCTGGTGAGGCCCCAGACAGACCTTGACCTGGTGTGTGATCCTAGGAACACAGTGACCAGCCAAGTGGAGTGGCTTGGGCACCAGGGCCCATAACCTGATGAACAGTACACATGTAGGACATACTCACAGTGACAAAGTAGACTGTGGTGAGATATGAGGGTGGTACTTGAAGCAGCAACAGAGAGATCTAGCAAGTGAAGCAGATGTGGAGTCTGGCACACAACAGATGAGAACTGGTGTTTATACAATAGAGGGAGACATACCTGGCACACAACAGATGAGAACTGGTGTGGTGCCAGAGCGTACATGGTACTCTACTTATACTGCTACAGGGAGTGACGGTGGTAACACAGGTCACAGTAAATACAAGGAGCGTTGTTCTACAGAGGGACACAAAGGAGTGTGCAGAAGGAGAACAAAAGCGCAAAGAACAAATAGAAGTCTAGACTGATGATATCATAGTGACATCACAATAAGGATAGAACAAAAGGAATGACTACGGAGACAAAATACAATAGGAGTCCAGAGGAGTCCATGATGTCATTGTACAGTGATGTCATAGATAAGGGAATACAATAAGTCCGAGATTGTAATGATCATAATGATCTAATCTACATGTCCTGTATATCTAATCTAAAGCAGTCCGTTATCTGCGTGTCCATACGAGCCGCTAAGTGCGCGCGGGTCACTTATCAACACCTACTTGGGCCGTCGCGAGTTGCCAGACACAGTCCAATGGTGGATGGTAAAATGAGGACGAGGGTATCTACAACTCCGTAACCAAGAGTCAAGACTAGGATCAGAACCACCAGCAAAAATACCCCCTCTCATCACGCTGGGGATGATAGTCGCAGGGTACCAAAACGCAAAAGGCGATGTTATCGGCCATCGCCATGAAATTGCGATTTGAGTCCTCGTGTCCATTTTTCGCTTATAGTCTGAATCAGTGTTGTGCCGGTCGCGTAACTGTCGTTAAAGTCACCAACTGTCACTGACAGCGACACTTTGTAGCCAGACACAACCACGACTTTGTGCGGTGTCAAGGGTACCCCGGGTGTGTCCGTATCTTATGTAAGATGACTCGCGTTCGCCTGGTGTTGGAGTCACTGTGAAGGCATTTCCGAGTCGTTGTTACAAGAATAGTGGTCATAACTACATATACAATACAGAGTCGAGTCAACACATTGATACCAGCAAGTATTGAGAAAAGAATCACTCGTTCAGTACATCATCAGCCTCATTTTCGACGGTATCACCTTCAGCATCAAGGTCAAGAAGTTCATACAACTCGAGTTCGTCCTGCAACCCCCGCATGGCCAACTTCTCATAAGCTTCAACCCAATATAACTGTGTGAAATCGAACAGGTTACTGATGGGAATAGAGAGCCTGAGCACATCAGAGGAAGGTTCTGGTGGCTCGGCGCTGTTGTCAGTTTCAACGGCATCTATCAGCTCCTGTGCAATTCCACGCATGCTTTGCTGCCCAATTGAGTCCGGAATATCGTTTCCACAAGGTGCAGAGGCATCTTGTTCCATGGGTATGTCTGCAGTAAGAGCAGACTCTGCATCAACGACGGCAGCGGCAGTGGTGATGGAAGGTGGTGGCATTGTTTGGTCATCTTCGAGTGCGGTGCCAAAAGACCTCTTGAGCCGTGTTTGGACCGACCTCGCTCGCAGATGTTCCTCCCGTAGATATAGTTTGAGTTCTGCAATATTCAAGAGGGCCTTGTTACCGAGCTGGGTGCGTAACCTGGTGAGAATGGTGCCAAACACACTCCAAAGACGTTCGACTGAAGCAGAGTTGGGGCAAATGGAAAGGATACGACGTGCCATTTGGGCCAGCGGCGTCAGCGGATGATCGGCGTGGGACATGGCACCCCAGACCTCAAGCGGATTGAGCTTTGTACCCTGATAAATAAAGGCGTTGTCAGATGCGCCAAGTACCAAAGTACAGTTTTTTCGACTTTACCTCTTTCTCAGCCGACTTTCTCATGGCGTCCATGATATTATGCATAGCCTCGAAGTGCCCTGTTCCACTAATGTAGGCTTTATACTCTATATAAAGTTCAGCGGGTGGGTCCATGTAGTAGAATCGTCTCCAGAGACGGTGGAGGAGGTTATATAAGCCAGCGACTGTCGAAAAGGGGGCCGCACGAAAGGGCCTAGCTTTATGAAAGGGATTTAGAAGGACTCCAGCGACAAAAATGTCTTGATCTGTCTTTAACCACCGTCGCTCAATGCTTTCCAAGATCGCATCACGAGCTTTGATGTCCTCCGCCTCAAGGAGCTTTGAATACCGAATATACAAAAACCCGAACGTGGTTAGAACAATGTCAACACGAGCATTGTCAGCTTGTGTTATGTTTGAAGCGACGGCAAGCGGCTCAAGAAAACTCTTGATTCTACGCAAGGCGAAAGCAGAAACAAGTCAGCACTTCCGAGTCCATATTTAGACATAACAATATTAGGATACCTCGCAAGCGCATGCCAGAATGCACTGTTCTTTATAACAGAAATATTCTTCCGTGACCGTTCCCGTGTAGATGTGTCCCCAAGAAGCAGCTGCTGGCTCTTCCGCTCGAGTTTCTCATCGTTTTCGACAAGAATCTGCAAAGATAGTCGGATTTCCAGAAGGCGGCGGTATGCGAGATAGTGGGCAGTCCAACGTGTTAGGACCGCACGAATGACAGCAAGTACACGTAGAGAATTTGTCTGCTGAACTTCACGGAGTAGGGCAAGGATATAGGTCTTGCCTCGAAGCCAGCCAATAAGCTCTGTGGCTTTGTCGGTGTGTTGAAGAAACTCTGCGTTACTCCGGAAAAAATCGCCCACTATAAGGTTCGTCTGCAGGGGAAAATAAAATTAGCAGCGAATGTAGCACTGGCACAGCTTTACTTAACGTACCTGATGGCCAAAACAGTCTGGCACGACAATGTGTGGGTACTTTCTGTGTGCCATTTTACGTCCCTTGAGTGCATCGCCTCCAGCATCTGAAGTTATGGCCACAACCGTAATGTTCCAGCTTTGTTCTAAATCACTGAGGACCTTCTCCAGCTCGGGGAAGAGATTTTCTGCCGTCTTGCGTTCTCCTGACGCATCGTGAACACGGACGACATGGTTCTGTCCCCAATTTCCGAGTCCTGAGCAATCGAAAGTCCATGCATAATGGTAAGCGTAAAAGACTTGCCTGTCCCTTACAATTTACCATGAACGCAACATAATGATGGTGGTTACCACCTGTCCATCCGTCATACGAGACTGTTCCCTCAAAACCTGAGCATTGTTTGCGTGCAGTCTGTTTGAAGCCCTTGAGTGTTGCGGGAATCAGGCGCTGAGTCAGTACCTTACGCGATGGACTCTTCGCATTTGGTAGGAATCGCTCGCATAGTGCCAGCCATTCAGGGTTTTCAACCCATCGCAATGGTAAACCAGCACTGGCTGTTAAGCGTGCAACTGCGGTCTCAAACATGGCTTGCTCTCCTTGTGACCATCCGGGTTCGTATCCTGGAAAGGAAGCCTGGTGTGAAAGAAGTGAGTCAGAACGGCGAGCCCGCTTGAACGCCCGAGAAGAACTTGTGGCATCTGAGAGAGCAGGACTTGGGGCCCGAGTTGACGGAATTGATCCACTGATGGATGGTGGCAAGGACGGCGGGTACATGTGATGGGAATATGCCAGTGGATCAGCAGATAGCGACGACGCAAACTGAAAGGGGGAATTAGTAATACTAGGCCTCGATCCCGATGCTTCAGCTGCGATAGCGATGGGCCAAGGGATGGAAGGAATATGGGCAAGACCTGTCCGAGTTGCTTGCCGGACACAAATTGGACTGGTCAAGGTGACCTCTGTCAGTGCTCGATCTCTCACAATCCTTGGCTGGTGTTCGCAGTCTCGGAGGTGACAGACAAGCGTTGAGGTGCGTGAAACCAGCCACCCGCGTGTACGATCAGTTTGTCCTTGAGCCCATACTGGACCTCACAATGTCAGGAAATGAATTCCGAGTCCAAGGATGTATCAAGTTGCGCACCCATATCCTCTATTGCTGATCTTGAGCGCACCACCTCCCGAGTTCCTGCAATAACCATGCCATCATCCATGACCGTTTCATCCAATATTCGAGCCTCAAAACACAGCATACACCATACTTTTGCCTTGCCGCTACTGTCCTTCGACTCTGGGGCCTTGGCACTGTATGCTGGGTGGTCATGGAAATAACTCCTCCACCACCCACGAGTTCGGCTTGGTGCCATGGTGGGGGAAAGGTTGGTGGGGTGATTCACAAGGGACCGCTACTTATGCGAAGAAAAAGAAGATGCTCCAGCAGGCCGCAGAAGTGGTAGCCCTCTGCCCAGGAATGAAAGTCGCACGTTGGCCACACAGAGATTTCACAGAGGTCAAACATGCGAGGGCACTCAGATAGCCCCATAGAATCATAAGAAGTAGTATAGATGGTGCTAGATACAGGAGTAGTCGTAATTTTGAAGCAGATAGATTCGAGGACTCCGGGCACCGCAGAAGGTCATGAACGTTTGACAGTCGACAACTCTCCACGACTTTCCCACGATTTACGGTCGGTGACCGTGACCTGAAGTCACCGACCGGCACAACACTGGTCTATCATTTCTAAGTCCTTCCCTCTCCAGTTTCAGTCAGAGGCTAAGCTCGATCATTCGAACAGGCACGCATTCACAGGGCTTAGTTAACCGACTGAGAATGAACTCTATATATCTGACACTCGCTCTCCTTTCTTAAATATTACGAGAAGCATAGCTTTTCGCACATGTAGTCGTCATATAACAGTGTGGTAGCCCGCATATCCCTTCGCTTCTTCAGATTGCAATGATTCGCTGTAGTTGTCGTCTCCCTGTTTGTTCCTTGGTCTGAGTCTCGCTTCCGAAGGGCATTGTATATGTACGAAAGGTTCCGAAGTAAGTTAGGAGAAAGGATCAAGTAGTGGGCAATGTGGCGCAGGTCGCGTGTACGTACTACGTCGTGATGCGGCCACGGAGCTTTCCCGGGTTTTATGCCCCAAAATATATTCATCATTCATCGTCTCGGAGTATTCGAAGATCAGGATGGGACAGATTAAATGGAAGGCCTTGTTTGGGTGATATTGGCACGCTCTGCATGTCACCTGAGAGCTTCTCGTTTGCCTTTCGGGGATGTCCGATTCTTGGTACCCATCGCTGTGCACCCCTAAAGAGCGCGAAATAAAGTTCCGTACCAGTGGCCGAACTTCGCTGCTAGAGGACACAATAGACAGCGAAAATTCTTGTCATCAGAATCTGATCAGAAAGAGTGTTTCAGGCAAATGGTTCCAGGTGATCTCGTGATAGATCTTCAACCCACTGAGTTAGGTTACTTCGATGTGTGAATCATGGAAACGATGACAGGCACACGTGCAGTATGATAGGAATAGGTCAAATTGTGCGAGTTCCTGGAGAGACGTTAGACACGATTCCACCAGGGGTATCACCAGTATCATCCTTCAAGCAATGATCAACCGGCCAGAATGCCTCGGCGTCAACATCTCAGGGGAGCAACAGCAGAGAAATAGACGGGCAAGCGGCTCTGAATATGCCAGTGCGCGACGCGAAGACGACCGGAGTGTAATACACCCGTGGCTTACTGTAAGCCAATTGAAGCGTCCCGTCGTATGCAAATATGCAATGATGAGGCCGCGGCCAAAACCGGTTACAATCTCAGGGTACCGTACATGGTTTTAGAGGGGAGCGCTGAATTACTGTATAGCTTCGATGGCTCAACTCAACGGCATTCAATAATTATATCACACCCACTTACTACAGCAGTCACTTTTATTGCAAAGTATACTAGCTTTGGGCGCCTCCTCACGAGGGTTGGCCTCCTCACGATGGTCAATACACGGCCACATAATCCACATTTATATTTTACCTTCAACCAGTAGAGATATTCTATTTCCCCAGCAGCTCTTCTGTGAAGATCGCAGACATACATCCCTCACGTCGTTTTATAATAAATGTCTTCAATCACCCCCTCGAGTAGCGATCCCCTCACTGGTGTCACAGACATGCAACCCGTAGTGAAATCCCCCACTCCAACCTTTGCTGACACAGACAATGTCAGCGAAGTTGACCTCGGCAGTACTGGCACAGTCAGTCCAGCCCCTGCCTTGGGAGGTGGTGACTGCGACCAGAGTGCACAAGGTGATTACTTGGACCTTCGGTGTCATTCTTTGGTTTGAGTCAGCGGTGATCAATTCCTGGCACAGATAACAGAGTCACTCCTGGCGCAAATGATTCAGCCCCTGCCTTGGGAGATGGTGGCAGCAACCGGATTGCACAAGGTGATTACTTCAATTGGATCCTCAATTCTTTTGGTTTGAGTCGGTGATCAATTCCTCTCCAGCGGCGCAGAACGGGCAAGGTAAGTAGACTCTACTTTGCTCACATCCCGTCCATACCCAGCCACCTCATGTGCCCGATGAGGGATCCAGCTTCTGGGACTGACCAGGTTATGATCAGCATCCGAAAACACCCGTCGCAAAAGTGTCACAATCTGCAAGAAAACTCGAGCCAAATTGGCAAGGATATTGGAACATTGCCGCACTTTATTAAAGACTTTATTTGTGATTCTCGGAAAGTACATAAGGTGCAAGCAGGGAGGGCCTTGACATAGTACTAGTAGCTTGATAGCTTCTGTTTGGGCATCGCACGCTGCGTGCTTTCGGCTCCCTGGTTTTATAATTATGCATATTTACTGTGAGTCAAGATATCCAACCTGCTTTGTACGTAGCCAAAGAAAGACCAGACAAGCTGCTGTCATGGTGGAGAGCAATGAGAGCCCAGCTGTCAACGGTTCCACGTGTGTTACTGTACAGTGCTTGTTGCAGCGAGAATCCCGCGTTTACAGCATTCACCGCCCGGGCCAGACCTGAATATAGGCCTGAATAGTAAATCTTGACCTGAATCCAACATTATGCAAGCCCCGAAGAAGGCGGCGGCACCCCATACGATTCGCTCAATGTCGACCAAGATGTCGGCTCCACGTGCCTCAATTAGCATCTCGGAGTTTAGAAGAACATGAGCCGGAATGCGACTGGCGACATGTGTATATGACACGTGTACAGCGTTGATATGCCTATCTCATCAGAAGCGAGCAAGTGTATCCAATTAGCACGTAGCCTTTCTTACTGTAGCCTGGCCGCCGGATGAGCATTCCTGAACCTCCACTTGTTATGTACTGAAGTAAAAATTTCATGGATATCCTTATTGATACACAGTGCATGAAAACGGTTGTAAGATTTACCAAACGTCGCATACAGTTTGTAAGTTCCGAAGCGTACAGTAATATGTATTGCCAGTGTCATAGCAGGCCTTTTGGGACGTAGACAGGGATCGGGGAAAGTTCACATTGAAAATGTGGGTGCAGCAGCGTGGTCATCACGGAGGAGGGGGGTTGGTTGGGTGCGATATCCTACTAGGTCTGGGGATTGGGGAGGGGGAGGGACGCACTTTGCGTGGAGGAGCTAGAACCGTCATTGTCTTGCGGGCCCAGAAAGGCAGTCGTCATCTTGAGGGCCTGCAGCTACGGTTGCTCCCTTGAAGGCCTGGAGTCCACCACCATGGCTGCCCAGAGGTCGACAGTGCGTTTATTGTATCCATCGCTGCCACCTCAAGGATGCAGGACTGGCATTGTCCGTCATTACCTTGTGGGTCTGAGGGTTGTGGTACCCTCACGGTCGTTGTTGCTTAAGGACCATACTGGGGTGGTGAATACGAAAAAAAACAAAGGTCATAAATGATCATCATCGCTGTGCACATCTTAGTTGTGCAGACTTGCAGGTAGCGGCTGGTGGTGTAGCTGCTGTCGCTATCCCCGTCTTGATGGCGTGGGCCTAGCGTTCGTTGCTCTGAGGGTGTGGGGTCGGTGAAATCATCGCAATTATGTTTATCTTGACTCTTGAGGGTTAGTCGTATCTGAGTCGTGGTTGTCGTTATCTTGAGGTTGTGGTGTTACCGTCTTGAGGGAACGGGGCCGGTGGTTGTGGACCATGGACTTACAGTGTCGTCACTCTTGGTGTCATGTTGTCTTCCATAGCTTTATCTTGCCTTTATAGGTGAGGGAGGGGCTTGCCACGGTCACTAGAGCCAGTGGCAACGGCGAAAAAAAATCGAAGAGTCTAAGGAATCGCTGGCGGACAGGCTTGCGGACAGGTATAGAAGGGAGACCGAATGAGAGGGGACGGGGTGGCACAAGCCAAATTGGATAACTTGGAAGGGATTCCCGAGAGTCCGACTCTCACTCTACTTACGGTAGCTACGGTATAATTTCCGCTCTTGAGTTATTATGGAAGTCTGCTTGGGTCACAAGTCCTGCAACGTTTCTGATCTTGCTGTACTGTACGCGTGTTTCGGTATTAGCAGACCTCATGACCGCCGCAAGGC
Source organism: Lactarius deliciosus (assembly GCA_021525775.1). NCBI lineage: Eukaryota > Fungi > Basidiomycota > Agaricomycetes > Russulales > Russulaceae > Lactarius > Lactarius deliciosus. The sequence goes on along the minus strand of JAKELK010000326.1, from coordinate 48,048 downwards.
TGTTTCGTGGCTGTATGTGATTGGTTGTATTTTCAGGCTGAGCAGTTTGGCTCTCGATCGCCTCAGCCACGCAGCCTTCGTCCGTGTTACAAGGCTTGTGTTCCTTTCCTTTTACTCTTTTAACTCTTTGTATATAATACTTTTACTTTCTGTTGAATCAAAAAGCGCTCGAGTCGCACCATTCCCCCCTTTTACACAGTGTGATTGCCCCGGAAGTTAGACCAAACGCGGGCACTTGAATGTCAATTCCCACTTTCTCTTCCCTATCCTCTTGGAGTGGAACACCTCCGCTTTCGAACTCACCTTGGACCCCTCAGCGTCTTTACAACGTCACACAGAGACATAGTGTCGATAAACAGATGTCCCCCCGTACCCGCCGAGCCTTTCACGTTGAAAATGCGAGCGACGAGTGGATCCCAAGGAGTACCAGTTCCTCCAATTAGTGTGAGCCTCACAAATCTCATAAAGTGCGCAGCTCGCCACCCACCCCAGTTCGAGAAAGGCGACTTCTTGCAAGGGGTTCCCAATTTTGATGATGATGGATCACGACCCCTCTTCTCCATGTATCTTGAGACGGCGGGGGAACTAGACAGGAACATGGCGGATGGCTTGAAGGCGGATGCAGATAGGATCCTTATCTTTGTGAGCGCTCATATTTATTCTACGCTCTGGGTTAACCCCCGAGGTTATAGTCTGGTCTGTTCTCCGCCGTTGTTGCGACGTTCCTTGAGATATCGGTTCAGGACCTTCGACCAGATCCTCAGGCTAAGCCCGCGTTCTATCTCGAGAACATTTATCAACTCCTCGCCGACTCTAACAGAACCGATGTCACCACCTCTTCTACTCAGTCTCACCCGCCCACTTTCTCTCCACCGAGATCCGCCGTCTGGGTCAATTCGCTCTGGTTCTTGAGTTTGGTTATAGCCCTTTCCTGTGCACTGTTAGCAATGTTGTTGCAACAGTGGACGCGCCGATACATCAATCTCACTCAACCACGATCTGCAAATAGTCCGCATCAGCGAGCAAGGATCCGCGCATTTTTCGATAAAGGTGTCGAGGATCTGCGTCTTCAATGGACTGTCGACGCATTACCCATCCTCATGCACGCGTCCTTTGTTCTCTTTTTGGCAGGCCTCCTTGTCTTCACCATTGGTTCCAATCATGAAGTCTTCAACGTCGTGGTGTCTTGGGTCGGGCTCTGCACTGTCGTATATGCATGCTTTACGCTCTTTCCCATCTTTCGACATGACAGCCCCTATTATACCCCGCTGTCTTCCCCACTCTGGCTCATTTATACCGGCACTCTATGCGCCGCCGCCCGTATCCTCCGGTGTCTCACGGCATTCAACTGTTGCAACGATGAGATCTGGCATCACTTTGGCTATTTGAAGGACAGTTATCAAAGACGGTTTTTTCAAGGCCTAGAGCAGGTTACCGAAGAATGTGCCCGGAAATCGACAACGGAGATTGACGGCCGGGTACTACTGTGGACGCTCCAATCTTCACATCAAGACCACGAGTTAGAGCGGCTCTTTGAGATCTTCCCAGGCTTCTGCAACTCAAGAGTGTTCAATGATCTCTTGGTTGATTTCAAGACGTCGATAGGCAAGAAGATGGCAGGGGCTGTAGTTGGACTACTGGACCGTACATTGTCATCTGATCTGCTCCCCCAGTCGACCAAACAACACCGGGTCATGATCTGTAACAGGGCAATGGCCGAAGCTTCTCTTCCTATCAATCAGCAAATACTTGAGCGTGTTCTGCACAAGGACTGGAGTGGACTCTTATATTCTGTCGAATTCGGGCTCATGCTAACGAAGGCCCGTAACAGCGACCTATTCGAGGAGTACTATTCACGATGCGTGGTTTCTGTCATCATTTCGAGGGCACGAGAACATGGCGATCGTTGGTTTGAACTCACCACCGGCCATCTGGGCGTATCAAAGGCTACCCTTCAAAACTACCTCGCACACGGCGATAGCATGTTACTCGCTAATTGCATTTCTATCTGTCGGCGCACAATTGAAGACTACTCAAAACATGATTGGCGCTGCGACGTCTACTCACGATCAAAGACTTTGGAATTAGTCTCTCGACTCGATGTTCAAGAGACGCTTCCCGAACTTCAACGCGAGTTCTGCGACATGTGGAACGAACTCGTTCAAAAAACAGGGAATCGACGCTCCCGGAACCTTTCGATCTACATTCTCAAACATATTCGCAATGTTTACTGTGGCCTGCATCGAAGCACTGTCGCCGCTCCGACAGCATTTTCTTCCACCACCCCCGATCGCGCCAGCATTCTGCTATTCCCACAGTCGTATCCTTTGTGTACAATTGCGCACCACCCCGCAAAGGAGCCGGCTCCCGAAGATGTGCCTTCTGCACCGCAGAACTTTACCCCAGTCGCCACGCCTGCATACGCTCCTTGGATTATACCTGCCTCCGATAATGAAAGCCAGCCGGTTCCGGAAACCTTTGGTGTGATAGAAGGTGACGCCCGTATCCACGCTACCTCTTGCCCCAACTTACCCCTCACTCAACATACGCCACAGCCCCGAAGCCTCCATCATATCTGTTACAGGGCGTCCCTGACTGCTGTACCGAAATGGTGTTCAACACTTTGGACGCCAATGCTAGCGCAACGGCACAGGGCGTCCATACCCCTTCAGCCCCCTCCCTCACCGCCTTGAGCCACAATGCCATTCTGGAAACCTTCGCACCTCTGCCTACTCATGACACATCATTGATACCCACATCTAGTAATTGCCACGTCGGTATCGCCTCCGAGGATATCCAGCCAGTCACCGATGAACCTTGTATATCCCACCAATGTATCTCGGTCGCCCGACCTTCTCGCGCTGTGCTCCGAGGCACTCCTGTCAAGGACGGTTTAATTGGGCTACTCGCCAATATAGCACATGGCAACACTAGTACTTCTGCCTCGTCGACGGCCAGTTCCATCCCCGATGTTTCTGACGCAGTTTCCACACTCCCGCATTCGCTCACTGACACATCCTCATCTATTGGTTCCGTTGCGCCACGGAATAGCAGAGACCCCCAATTTGCCCCTACTCATACGGTACTTGATACTCCATTACCGTCCTTCCCAATCCCGGTTCTGGGCTGTGCGATTCCCTCATGCTCCCAGTCGTCCTCAACATCCTTCATGTCCCCCTCCGATGACGTTCCATCAGGGAAGCGGTCGCTCGCAACAAGTACTGCCACTGTTCTCCACCCCACCACTCCGCGGGAAACCACGATTCTCCCGCAGCAAGAACAGCACAAATTATTTCCTGCTATAACTCCAGATTTCCTACGGCCCGGCATCTCCCACTCGGTTATCTAACACGGCGTTGTAGCCTTGTGTTATGGTATTTGATAGTTATTTGTAAGCTTCGTTATACTTTTCCATCTACTTGTGGTGGCTGAGCCCTAGCATAGATCATAACGGCGCGAAAGGAGCGGATAGAAGAAACTCGCGCTCCGTCGGGTCCCCATCCTGGCGATCTCTTGGAGCATGCGCTCCCCGCGCGGTATCCAAGTCGCCCTGTAGCTGACGAGAGGGAAGAAGATATCAATACTTCCGCGCCTGCGTGTGCTTGAATACTTCCTTGCACCTCCCGAGGCGGCCGAATTGGAGCGCGAAAGTTGCGTGCCCACGTGTGGCGTTCGATGAGCGTTCCGGCAATGCGGGCGCGGGAAGCCGTGCGCTGTGTACTCGTGTCCATTCCGCAGCGCGAGGGCTTCCAGAATAGAATCTACCGCGACAAGACTCCGATGTCGTGCACCGGTATCTACTGGAGAGCGAGCGCGTGGTGGGGGTCGCGGTGGAGCTTATCCGCCCGCCGCGCATTGGAGCGCGAGCGCATTTGTTGGTGGGTGTACTTGGCGTGTTTGCGTGGGGCACTGGGGGAAAGAAGGACGGGAGGTGAAGAGGAGCAGGCGGGGTTGGTGCGAGGTACGTATCGTGTAGCAAGTAATAGATGTCGACCCAAGGGAAAGCGTAAATAGAAGTGAAAGAGGGGAAATAGGGAAACACATTCAAGATGGACATAGGCACGGAGATGCAGACATGGACGCAACGGAGGTCGTTAACGCAACAAAAGAGTAGTAAAAGCATGTCCGTTTCAATCGACCCAATGAATTGTCGACTATTTCGACACTTATATCCCCGTCGCACCGCTCACATCGTCACGCCCCATCATCGCCATGGCCAACTGCCTCGGTCTCGAGCTGCACCAGGTTATCAAGAATGTGTATCTGAACGGAGAGCTCATGGCCGACGAGATGCGTCGCATATCTCGTATCATGGTGTGTCCCCTTCCTGTGTTTTCAATCTGACATGTGTATTCCAAGGCCGCTGACTGGATGTAGTGCGCTGTCCATATATAAAATCTGCAATCCCCCAACAAGTTCTTCAAGTTTCGCGCTGCATGTGCTAGCTGTGGTTGGGCAACCCCTTCTTGACAGGCTCTTGTAATGTATTTTCAATATGATACACCTTCCCGATTTTTGTCAGTGCAGACTAAATGGATTCTTTTTTGATTATTACAATTTATTTTTGTGGGAAGAAAACTCGGGATGGTCACCAAGTAAATTACCCATTCAGACCAGTGTTGTGCCGGTCGGTGACTTCAGGTCACGGTCACCGACCGTAAATCGTGGGAAAGTCGTGGAGAGTTGTCGACTGTCAAACGTTCATGACCTTCTGCGGTGCCCGGAGTCCTCGAATCTATCTGCTTCAAAATTACGACTACTCCTGTATCTAGCACCATCTATACTACTTCTTATGATTCTATGGGGCTATCTGAGTGCCCTCGCATGTTTGACCTCTGTGAAATCTCTGTGTGGCCAACGTGCGACTTTCATTCCTGGGCAGAGGGCTACCACTTCTGCGGCCTGCTGGAGCATCTTCTTTTTCTTCGCATAAGTAGCGGTCCCTTGTGAATCACCCCACCAACCTTTCCCCCACCATGGCACCAAGCCGAACTCGTGGGTGGTGGAGGAGTTATTTCCATGACCACCCAGCATACAGTGCCAAGGCCCCAGAGTCGAAGGACAGTAGCGGCAAGGCAAAAGTATGGTGTATGCTGTGTTTTGAGGCTCGAATATTGGATGAAACGGTCATGGATGATGGCATGGTTATTGCAGGAACTCGGGAGGTGGTGCGCTCAAGATCAGCAATAGAGGATATGGGTGCGCAACTTGATACATCCTTGGACTCGGAATTCATTTCCTGACATTGTGAGGTCCAGTATGGGCTCAAGGACAAACTGATCGTACACGCGGGTGGCTGGTTTCACGCACCTCAACGCTTGTCTGTCACCTCCGAGACTGCGAACACCAGCCAAGGATTGTGAGAGATCGAGCACTGACAGAGGTCACCTTGACCAGTCCAATTTGTGTCCGGCAAGCAACTCGGACAGGTCTTGCCCATATTCCTTCCATCCCTTGGCCCATCGCTATCGCAGCTGAAGCATCGGGATCGAGGCCTAGTATTACTAATTCCCCCTTTCAGTTTGCGTCGTCGCTATCTGCTGATCCACTGGCATATTCCCATCACATGTACCCGCCGTCCTTGCCACCATCCATCAGTGGATCAATTCCGTCAACTCGGGCCCCAAGTCCTGCTCTCTCAGATGCCACAAGTTCTTCTCGGGCGTTCAAGCGGGCTCGCCGTTCTGACTCACTTCTTTCACACCAGGCTTCCTTTCCAGGATACGAACCCGGATGGTCACAAGGAGAGCAAGCCATGTTTGAGACCGCAGTTGCACGCTTAACAGCCAGTGCTGGTTTACCATTGCGATGGGTTGAAAACCCTGAATGGCTGGCACTATGCGAGCGATTCCTACCAAATGCGAAGAGTCCATCGCGTAAGGTACTGACTCAGCGCCTGATTCCCGCAACACTCAAGGGCTTCAAACAGACTGCACGCAAACAATGCTCAGGTTTTGAGGGAACAGTCTCGTATGACGGATGGACAGGTGGTAACCACCATCATTATGTTGCGTTCATGGTAAATTGTAAGGGACAGGCAAGTCTTTTACGCTTACCATTATGCATGGACTTTCGATTGCTCAGGACTCGGAAATTGGGGACAGAACCATGTCGTCCGTGTTCACGATGCGTCAGGAGAACGCAAGACGGCAGAAAATCTCTTCCCCGAGCTGGAGAAGGTCCTCAGTGATTTAGAACAAAGCTGGAACATTACGGTTGTGGCCATAACTTCAGATGCTGGAGGCGATGCACTCAAGGGACGTAAAATGGCACACAGAAAGTACCCACACATTGTCGTGCCAGACTGTTTTGGCCATCAGGTACGTTAAGTAAAGCTGTGCCAGTGCTACATTCGCTGCTAATTTTATTTTCCCCTGCAGACGAACCTTATAGTGGGCGATTTTTTCCGGAGTAACGCAGAGTTTCTTCAACACACCGACAAAGCCACAGAGCTTATTGGCTGGCTTCGAGGCAAGACCTATATCCTTGCCCTACTCCGTGAAGTTCAGCAGACAAATTCTCTACGTGTACTTGCTGTCATTCGTGCGGTCCTAACACGTTGGACTGCCCACTATCTCGCATACCGCCGCCTTCTGGAAATCCGACTATCTTTGCAGATTCTTGTCGAAAACGATGAGAAACTCGAGCGGAAGAGCCAGCAGCTGCTTCTTGGGGACACATCTACACGGGAACGGTCACGGAAGAATATTTCTGTTATAAAGAACAGTGCATTCTGGCATGCGCTTGCGAGGTATCCTAATATTGTTATGTCTAAATATGGACTCGGAAGTGCTGACTTGTTTCTGCTTTCGCCTTGCGTAGAATCAAGAGTTTTCTTGAGCCGCTTGCCGTCGCTTCAAACATAACACAAGCTGACAATGCTCGTGTTGACATTGTTCTAACCACGTTCGGGTTTTTGTATATTCGGTATTCAAAGCTCCTTGAGGCGGAGGACATCAAAGCTCGTGATGCGATCTTGGAAAGCATTGAGCGACGGTGGTTAAAGACAGATCAAGACATTTTTGTCGCTGGAGTCCTTCTAAATCCCTTTCATAAAGCTAGGCCCTTTCGTGCGGCCCCCTTTTCGACAGTCGCTGGCTTATATAACCTCCTCCACCGTCTCTGGAGACGATTCTACTACATGGACCCACCCGCTGAACTTTATATAGAGTATAAAGCCTACATTAGTGGAACAGGGCACTTCGAGGCTATGCATAATATCATGGACGCCATGAGAAAGTCGGCTGAGAAAGAGGTAAAGTCGAAAAAACTGTACTTTGGTACTTGGCGCATCTGACAACGCCTTTATTTATCAGGGTACAAAGCTCAATCCGCTTGAGGTCTGGGGTGCCATGTCCCACGCCGATCATCCGCTGACGCCGCTGGCCCAAATGGCACGTCGTATCCTTTCCATTTGCCCCAACTCTGCTTCAGTCGAACGTCTTTGGAGTGTGTTTGGCACCATTCTCACCAGGTTACGCACCCAGCTCGGTAACAAGGCCCTCTTGAATATTGCAGAACTCAAACTATATCTACGGGAGGAACATCTGCGAGCGAGGTCGGTCCAAACACGGCTCAAGAGGTCTTTTGGCACCGCACTCGAAGATGACCAAACAATGCCACCACCTTCCATCACCACTGCCGCTGCCGTCGTTGATGCAGAGTCTGCTCTTACTGCAGACATACCCATGGAACAAGATGCCTCTGCACCTTGTGGAAACGATATTCCGGACTCAATTGGGCAGCAAAGCATGCGTGGAATTGCACAGGAGCTGATAGATGCCGTTGAAACTGACAACAGCGCCGAGCCACCAGAACCTTCCTCTGATGTGCTCAGGCTCTCTATTCCCATCAGTAACCTGTTCGATTTCACACAGTTATATTGGGTTGAAGCTTATGAGAAGTTGGCCATGCGGGGGTTGCAGGACGAACTCGAGTTGTATGAACTTCTTGACCTTGATGCTGAAGGTGATACCGTCGAAAATGAGGCTGATGATGTACTGAACGAGTGATTCTTTTCCCAATACTTGCTGGTATCAATGTGTTGACTCGACTCTGTATTGTATATGTAGTTATGACCACTATTCTTGTAACAACGACTCGGAAATGCCTTCACAGTGACTCCAACACCAGGCGAACGCGAGTCATCTTACATAAGATACGGACACACCCGGGGTACCCTTGACACCGCACAAAGTCGTGGTTGTGTCTGGCTACAAAGTGTCGCTGTCAGTGACAGTTGGTGACTTTAACGACAGTTACGCGACCGGCACAACACTGTGATAGACAACGGTACGACAAGTCATAGGCTCACAATAACTAAACGTAGACCTCGTTCATTGTAGTGGAGATCGGGGTCCAGGGGTCCTTGCATGCAACAGACGTTCCGAAAGCCGATTCGGTGCCACAACCTAATCGCAAAGGAGCACGGGACGAAGTGGCTGGAAGCGGCAACAGTTCAATAAGAAGTGTAGGGCGGGACGACGAAGAGTGAATGGGCTGGGAGGGAGGGCGGCGGCGGCGGTCTGGACTGTGTGATGAAGCAACGATACCACTAGATAGACGCGGAGAGGCTTGCGAACTCGAAGCTGCGTGGGAGGGGCAAAGGGTAACGGCATTAGCGCCGCCTGGGGTAGAGAGGTTGTAAGCGCCATCCTGTCTCGCACTGGGGGTTTTCGGAGTGGCTGACGTAGAGTTTTGCTGTACAGGCACCATTGCAGGGCAGTGCGGCGCATTTTCGCAGGAAGGATAGGACCGTAGGAACAGTAGGACGCTGGCGCGATCAGAGGCGGTGGAGAAATTTTCTGTCGGAGCGGCGCTAGTGCCTTGATGCAAGCGACAATAGACATGGCGGATATGTTTGAGAATGTAGATCGAAAGGTTCTGATTATCTGCGTTATAAACAAGTTTATTCCACATGTCGCAGAACTCCTGTTGCAGCTCGGGAAGTGTATCTTGAATATTGAATTTAGACACCAGTTCCAAAGCCTTTGATCGTGAGTAGATGTCGCGGGGCCAACCGTATTTTAAGTAGTCTTCCTCTGTGCGCCGACAAATAAAAGTGCAATTAGCAAGTAACACGCTATCGCCCTGTGTTCGGTATTTTTGAAGGGTGATCGTTGCGATATTCAAATGGCCAGTGGCGAGTTCAAACCAACGGTCACCATGTTCTTTTACCTTCGCAATGATGACGGAAACCACGCATTGTGAATAGTACTCCGCGTAAAGGTTGCTGTAACGGGCCTTCTTCAGCATGAGTCCGAATTCGACAGAAGATAAGAGTCCACTCCAGTCCTTGTGCATAACACGGTCAAGTGTTCGCTTATTGATGAGAAGAGATGGTTCGGCTATCGCCTCGGTACAGGTCGTGATCCGTTGTTGTTTGGTCTGGGAGTCCAAATCGGACGATAATGTACGGTGCATTAGTCCAACTACAGCCTCTGCCATCTTCTCGCGTATAGACGTCTTGGAACCAGCCAAGAACTCGCTTGAGTTGCAGAGGATGCTCGCGAAGAGCTGCTCTAGTTCGTGGTCTTGCGAAGACCGGAGCGTCCATAGTAGTATCCAGCCATCAATCTTCGATGACGAATCCCGGGCACATTCTTCGACAACATCAGGGAAAACCTCCCGTGCTAATTTTGATACTTGATCGCTAATTTTGATACTGGAGCGATAATTGATCGCTAATTTTGATACGAGAGATACAGTTCTGCTAATCACAGGTGCTTGCCTGATGTGGATAACATCACTACTCAAGTCACTACCTATTTGGGTGTGTGGCAAACTAGGACCATATGAAGATTGTCGCTTTCCCAGATGGGAACGAGCTCCTCACAGTACACAAAGATAGTCGCTTCCTTGGGACGGAAACAAGCTCCTTACAGTACATAAAGATAGTTGGGCATGGGAATCAACAGAGAGTGCAAGGGGGTCGACACAGGAAGAAGGATGGTAAATAATCGACGCTCGAGGTCGGCAGCTACAGCAGGAGGTGTGGCACGTTGGCAGTGATGTGCTATGGGCGATGGCTAGGGCGAAGTGTAAATCGAGTAAATATATATGTCTGAGCTGGTTTGAGCCAGAGTAGGTGGTGGAGAGGACGGGTCGGGTCAGCTCTCGGGTCAGGACAGGTTTGGCGAGTGGCAAGCTCTGACTCTGGTTTCTGGTAATACACCCAGCTTGACACCCAGCGCATGGCTGGCGAGGTAAAACGGCCCTTTTGCGCATTTTTTAGTTACTCTCCCGTAGACCGGTGACCGTCCGTATAGAATAATAGAAGGGTAAACCTATGATATACATCGATTATCGTATACAGGCTGGTCAGTGAGCCTAACTTTCCCGCACCGCTTTGGTGAACCAGACTTTCCCGCGCTTCGGCCGATTTCGGGTATTGGCCTTGCCCTTCCCTCCTCTCACCCTGCGACCTCTGATTCGCTTGGTTGCACCCTGGACTTGACTCCACTCTTAGATCTATATCTTGGTATTTCTGTATAAATACTCCCTGTATCTACTTCCCAAATCTAGTTCCCTTTTCTCTCAGGGCTTAGAGCTCTGTCGGAACCAGTTCCTGTCGCTCCCGTCGTTCTTCTTGTTGAGACGCGACTGAATAAGTCACATGTCTCGTGGGATCTGATTGTGTCAGCCCATATACTATATTCGGTATCTGTCCCTTAAGGACTCTTTTGGACACTCCGGACTTGTACGGACCGCTTTTGTTTATCTTTATTGTCAGAGTCATACATGGCTCTTATTGTTCTCTATTGTTAAGATACCGGTATTGTCTGCTTTAGGCAGCTATTGTTCTCTGCCCTCCAATGGCATTTCTCCCTCTGGCGCACAGACCACATGTATTGTGTTTGGGTCACCAGTGCGCACAGACCATTCTTAGCTAAGCGTCCTGTATATAAGGACTGCTGTTCACGCCTTCACACTTCAGAGTTTACTTCCCCTCTGAAGTGTAAGTCCCTTTTACCTCTCTCTTTACACTACCTTTACTCACAGACAGTCTATAGTAACTTGTCTATTAGGTGTGTATATATATAGAGTTTACTTCCCCTCTGAAGTTAACTTGTCTATTAGCTCTTTGCTTTACCTCGCTTGTTAGTTCTGCGCTCAACAGGTTATGGGCCCTGACGCCTAAAAACTAACTTGCCATCTTTTATCACAGATCTACTTGTGTCACCTTGCTCTCTCAGCCGACCACATCTTTGTCGTCTTCACCACCTTCAGTGAGCATCCTCTTCCATTTTACACTCGACACATCCTTTCTCGTCCACCATGACTCTGTCATGTGCCATTTTGGCTAGCCTCCTAAGGAGGTTCTCATGAAAGGTCCTACATGACCTTAAATTCCTCTGTGCGCACTACTCCTACTATATTTTCATTACCCGGTCTTCGTCCGGAAGTGCTTTCATAGGCCAAAGGGGGAAGACCCCTGCAGCTATAAGCCTCTCTAATGGTTGGGTGATACTCGGTTAATACCTGGGTCACTTTAAGGGGTGTGAAGGCCTGGTTAATAGTCAAACCCAGAAGTCCTTCCCTCTGACACAACTAGGAGACGCTACTATACCATAATGATATTTACATAGTAGCTATGAGTAGACCTCTGTCAGGAGAAGTATTCGCTCCCTTTGTGCAGGATTCGCTGCATGGCATGTATCACTATTCTAGTTACTTAGTACCAAGACCCTTAATGGTCTGTTCTAGAGACTCCACAGACGACAGCTGCAATTGTTATGGGAGTTGATCCCTATCATTGCTTCTGGAATTCGCTGTTGGCTCCTCTCTAGGGTACTACCCTTCTACTATAGTTCTTGGGTAGCCCCAGCCTTCATGCTACTAGGCTAGAGATCGACTCGGAGCGTCCTTCGCCGGACAATGCTCCCATGATCCTTCTTGCTTGAAACCTACAGCGTCGCGCATGACTATCCGCCCTTAGTAACATTTGGGCCATGGAGACTAAGTAGTAAGGCAGCCATCATCAAAATGATTCCACTACTATAGTATACATCCAAGTCGCACAACTTGAGGCATGACACCCTATGTGTTATGGAGTTATAGCGCTCCTATGGCTGGACCTCTATTTTTCCTACCAAGATCTGGACTGGTTCTGACTGCTCCTCGGAACCAGATTTACAAACATCTCAAATGTCTTTCCATCTTACCTTCCCTCCCTCCGTCGTCCTTTCCAAGTTGGATGGAACCAACTGGCAGACTTGGACCACAACCTTCACGTCCCTGATGCTGATGAATGGGTGCAGTAGGCACCTCACTCACTCAGCTCCTGCGGCTGTTCCCCAGCACCCTGTCCTACCAGCAGGCGTGGCAGGACCAACAGGCCCCACAGATGAAGGTCTGGCAATTCTGGCCCTATGGGCAAAACAGGAGGAGGTCATCACTGGCCTCCTATTCCTCTCAGTCACGTCGGAGGTTCTCTCCGGTATTCAGTCCATGGCAGTCTTCCCAACTGTCCATGACAAGTTCCAGCAGCTGGAACACCTCTATGGTCAGGTTGGCTCTATGGCCACCTTCAATTTATGGGTGGGCTTGGCAAATACCAAGCTTCAGGAAGGTACCCCCTTCCTACCTCAACTCCAAAAAATGCTGGACTTGAGGAACACCCTAGTGGAGCAGGGGATGCCCGTCTCGGACATGCAAATGTCCTTCATACTTTTAGACGCGCTTCCCCCCTCCTACAGCACCATAGCAGGCACCATCCTCGCATCTGGCCCCCCTGCCAATCTCCTTCCTCAGGACCTAATTAATAGGTTCATCAATGAGGAATCCCGTATCGCTGGCCCTCCGGCATCTTTCACAAAGATTGCCCCAGTCAGGCCCCAGCACTCGCCTCCCCAGGCATCAAGCAGCTCTGCGTCCTCAGACGTAACCTGCCACTACTGCAAAAAACCTGGCCATAAAAAGCCAGAGTGTTACAAACTCAAACGGGATCAGGAGAACGCTAAAAAAGGAAGGGCTGGGCAGCGAGGGAAAGCTGCTCAGAATACCATTACTAAAGCACCGGACTCAATTCCGGCAAACAGGTTTGCTGCAGCCAATAGCATACCTGTACCAAAGAGCCGCCTATTTACAATAGTTAATGGCTCTGGCAAAATAGAAGAGGTACATGAAGTACCTCAGGTCTCCCTTTACATGATGAGTGTACATCACACTCAGTCAGCATCAAAATGGATGATGGACAGCGGAGCATCAGCACATTTCACACCCTATCTTGAGGACTACGACACCTACACACCTCACAAAGGTATTGATGTCCTCCTTGGTGACAACACTCTTCTACAAAGTGTTGGAACGGGTTCTATTACAATCCGCACCAATCGAGGCATCGACCTCAAAATATCGAATGTGCTCCACCTCCCAAACACGCACTCGCGTATCCTGTCCACGCCCTGCCTAACTTCAAAGGGCGCCATAGTTAGTTTTGATGCCACCTCTTTTACAATCAGACACAAAGGAGAGACCATTGCGGAAGGACACAAGGCTCTCGGGCTATATTGGCTCGACGGACATGCTATGAACGCTGTTCGCGCACCTGCATCTGCGAGCCTTGATGTCTGGCATAGGCGCATGGGACACATGTCCAAAGATGCGCTAAAAAGATATGCTCAAGAGTCAGTAAAAGGACTCCATATAAATGATTCCCCTGTGGAAGATGGACTTTGCCTTGGTTGTGAACTAGGCAAATCTACCCGTCTACCCTTCCCACCTTCCAAGAAACGTGCTTCAGAACCTCTTGAAGTCGTTCACAGTGACCTTGTTGGCCCACTACAGAGCAACTCTATCCAGGGCAACAAATATTTCGCCACGTTCATAGATGACTTCTCCAAAGCTGCAGTTGTCATCTTTATGAAAACAAAGGACCAGTTTAAGGACGCTTTTCTACATTACAAAGCGTGGGCTGAAAAACAACTAAACAGACCCATCAAATCCTTACACTCGGACCGTGGTGGCGAATACGTCAACAACGACTTAAAGCACATCCTTCTGGAAGCAGGAATCGAGCATATGCTCACTATGCCTTATTCTCCACAACAGAATGGGAGAGCCGAGCGTTTTAACCGTACGGTTATGGAAAAAGGCACTAGCATGCTCCACCATGCAGGCCTTAGCCTTGGCTTTTGGGAACAAGCAGTTCAAACTGCTGTGCAAATCTATAACCGCACTCCCACTCGTTCGAATCAGTGGAAAACTCCGCTAGAGCTCTGGGATGGTACAGTCCCAGATGTCTCCTACTTTAGAGTATTTGGCTGCAAAGCCTACTATCATGTACCCGAACACAACCGGCGCAAACTAGATCCTAAATCAAAGGAAGCCGTGTTTGTGGGCTATGAACCCTTTTCAAAGGGTTACAAACTCTGGGATAGACATAGCCGGTGCTTCATCTCTTCACGAGATGTTACATTTGATGAAGACACCTTCCCATCCCGCAGTGTTGTGGCTCAACACTTACAACCTACCACTTCTCCCGCGTCTGGTGAACCCTTGAGTGCTCCCAGCGGTGAAGTTATCTTTGTAGTGCCTAGCCCGCCTACACCAGCTGTTGCCCCTACAGTGCCTCAGACTACACCAGTCTTTGTCATACCACCTCCGGCACCTGTAGTAGTACAACAGCCTAGCACCCCACCCAATGCCACACCTGCTCCGGCAGACCAGACAATCTATCACACTCCTCCTTCCCAAGCACCTCCCCCTACAAATCCTGCACCCACACGTCGTCGCAGTACCCGCTCCATAAGGCCAGCTGTCGCTGCGCCTATACCTGCCCCTAATTTCAACAGGGAAGTGTCTCCTCCTAGGGAAACCCCTAGATCTCCCAGGAACACTCAGGTAGTCTCGCCTACACGCCCAAGGCGGAGCACAAGGGTACGATTCACGAATCCTCGCTACTTCACAGAGGACAACGACGAATTCGTGCAGGGTAGCAACAGGCTGGGAATGATGGACTTGCTAAATGCTGCTGAGGTACCCGGATATAGGGACCCGCAAACATACAAGCAGGCCATGGAGTCTGAACAAGCTGGTGATTGGCTTGAAGCATGCCAGTATGAACTGGATGCTCTCACCAAGCTTGATGTCTGGAGACTTGAACCCCTTCCTGAAGGAAGGAAGGTGGTCAAATGCAAATGGGTGTTTAAAAAGAAAGCAGATGGACGCTTTCGTGCTAGGCTAGTGGCAAAAGGGTTCACCCAACTAGAGGGGGTGGACTTTGACGAAACTTTCTCCCCAGTTGCCCGCTTTGAGTCCTTGAGACTACTTCTTGCGTTGGCTACGCTTGAAGACTGGCATATCCACCAGATGGACGTCAAATCGGCGTTTCTTCATGGGGAACTGGAGGAAGAAATCTATATGGAGCAACCTGTCGGTTTCGTCACAGCTGGCTCAGAGCACCTTGTGTGCCGACTACAGAAGGCCCTTTATGGCCTCAAACAAGCTTCCCGCGCATGGAACATGCAATTCCATGGGGTCCTTTGTGACCTAGGCTTTACGCGGACATACTCAGATGCAGGAGTATATGTATATCATCTTCAAGAGGGGGGTGATACACTTTTCGTTATCTTATATGTAGATGACATTACTATACTTGGGAGCTCCCTATCAAAGATCAATGATCTGAAAGCATCTCTATCAAGTCGATATGAGATGACTGATCTTGGTGAAATCCAGTCTTACCTAGGTGTCAACATCACCAGAGACCGTGCAAATCGCACTATGGAAATCAACCAGTCAGATTACATCCGAGATGTGGTTGAGCGCTTTGGGATGCTAGATTCCAACCCAGTATATACCCCTCTTCCCTCTGGCGCCGAGGCACACTTGATCAAAAATGAAGATCAGGCCTCTACTTCTGAGATAAAGAAGTATCAACAGATAATTGGGTCTCTGCTCTATGCGCAGATTGGAAGCAGACCTGATATTTCCTTCGCTGTTGCGCGCCTTAGCCAATTTGCTTCCAATCCCTCACACCAGCATTTACGCCTAGCAAAATATGTCCTGGCATACCTAAACTGCACCAAGGACTATGCGTTACGCTATGCTGGAGGGAATGGTGGAGAAGGCCTTCACGGCTACTGTGACTCTTCCTGGGGAGATCAGGAAGACAAACACTCCACCTCTGGCTACGTCTTTCTACTTGCCAATGGAGCCATTTCATGGTGTACCAGAAAGCAGAAGACCATAGCACAGTCTACCACAGAAGCCGAGTACATGAGCCTCTCTGAGGCCTCTAATCAAGCTCAGTGGTATACTACCTTCCTAGGCGAACTAGGGTATGAGGTTACCTCCCCTATTCCCCTACACTGTGACAACAAGGGTGCTGTAGACTTAGCATTAAACCCTGTCACTGGAAGGCGGTCCAAACACATCCTGATAAAGCACCATGTAGTCAGGGAATACGTAGAGAATAAGGTCATAGACCTGATACGTACACCCACTGGGGAAATGGTTGCAGATGGACTCACCAAGTCCCTGCCCAAAGACCCATTTGACAAAATGGTAGCTGACCTAGGAATGGTGTAACAAGAGATTCAGAACATAGGGTTGATAACCAGTCAATGGTCATCGATCCTTGGTTTAGAAGCATAGTGCTGATAACCAGTCAATGGTCGTCAATTCTTGGATTAAAGCACAACATGTTCTCTGATCTCTGGAGCTAAGAAAAACCCTTCTTAGAACCCTGAAGAAGTTGGACCTTGGTCACAGATTCCTGCCCTTCAAAAAAGTTGCCCTGTAGCAAGGACAAATGAAGCGCAAATGACCATCGTTTCGGATTGAGCGTCATCTTGTCTCCTCTGGAGAAGATAATCCTTTATCAGGACTTACCAAGACTTCAACCTTAATCCCAATCTTCTGCGCAGCTCTTCACGCTCCAAATTTATCACCTATGTCAAATCATGGACTGCCTCTATCATGGAGGGATGTTGAGACGCGACTGAATAAGTCACATGTCTCGTGGGATCTGATTGTGTCAGCCCATATACTATATTCGGTATCTGTCCCTTAAGGACTCTTTTGGACACTCCGGACTTGTACGGACCGCTTTTGTTTATCTTTATTGTCAGAGTCATACATGGCTCTTATTGTTCTCTATTGTTAAGATACCGGTATTGTCTGCTTTAGGCAGCTATTGTTCTCTGCCCTCCAATGGCATTTCTCCCTCTGGCGCACAGACCACATGTATTGTGTTTGGGTCACCAGTGCGCACAGACCATTCTTAGCTAAGCGTCCTGTATATAAGGACTGCTGTTCACGCCTTCACACTTCAGAGTTTACTTCCCCTCTGAAGTGTAAGTCCCTTTTACCTCTCTCTTTACACTACCTTTACTCACAGACAGTCTATAGTAACTTGTCTATTAGGTGTGTATATATATAGAGTTTACTTCCCCTCTGAAGTTAACTTGTCTATTAGCTCTTTGCTTTACCTCGCTTGTTAGTTCTGCGCTCAACACTTCTGAGTGCTGCACCTTCGCGCACCCTTAGCAACTTTAGAGCGACATGTCCCCGATCATAGCGAAGCCCTCTACAAAGTTACGAGCCCCGCGAAGGCCTGCACGATCGGCAGTGCGGCTTAAAAACCTTCCTGAACCCAAGGCAGCTCGGGTTGTTTGGGCAGTGTCCCAACGCGCAGAGGCAACCCAGCTCATCACCGAAAACGGTTCGCTGCCCAGGGTAGCTTGCTTGCACTCGCATGACTACCTGCCCAATGTAGCGGCGTAAACGCACAGGCCGCCATGTGACAGGTGTGGCTGTGATGGCATCACTTGGCATCACCGCTCGTGCTTGCGCCAGTGTCCGCTTTCGCTGGCTCAGCGCGAAGACACCAATGAGCCTAGGGAAACCTACTTATATGCAGTCTTCAGTGAGTTTTTTTCTCTTACCCTCCTCTCTGAGTCATCTGTCCGGCGTGAGCACTGCCAGTAGTCACTGCTACTTGCACTGCTATGTCTTACTCTTCTGCCATTCGTTGCCATGGCTCAATCCTGCGACTGTCAAGGGAACTGTGGTAGTCGTGAGAGTCCAGTACAAGCGTGACTGGATTGTCGGTACGTACATATACCCTTCAATTGGTCCCTTACGTCCGACCACTTGTCAGCGGTTGTTGTTTGTGCTGTCTCCCCGAACTCGGCTCGTCCTCCCCAAGTTGCGTGTTCCTTTTGCGTCATGCATCACCGTTGCAAGCCGTTTATCTAACCCTCAGTCAATCATGTGCAGACATCGCTGATCCCGTCCTGCTCGATGTGTGCTCTTTTTCTCCATCTTTCATTTCCCTGCTCACAAATGGAACGGCATCCAGCTTTGCATCTTCCTTGCACCCATATTTATTGTGTGCATCCTGAAAACGAGAAGTCCCTTGAGTTGTGTGCCGAGCTTGAGGAAGATGTCGCGCTACTTGTCGAAAAGTTGCTGCTGTCCCGACCGACGCTCCGGTCAGTGTGGGAAGGCCTGTCATGTGGATCACGAGTGGGTCAAGTAGATTTACAGTATAACGAGTTGAGTAGAGATGAGGTAGTGATGCCAGTATTGAGGTACCCTCATTTGTGATAGTTATTTAATAAAATTCGATTCTCGTTATTCGTGTGATAAGATTGTGCTCCATGCGCGCCTCACTTGGGCGGCGACCCCACATCAACTAAGACCGTGCTAGCTGAATCCGGCGTGATATGACTGTGCTCCTGAGCTGATCCTGGTCAGATACGACCGTGCTAATCTAGCTCCTGAGCTGATACCGTAGTGCTACCGTAGCGCTACAGTATCTGGTGGCAAATTACCTGATGGCTAATCTAGCTAATTGATCGCTACCATAGCGCTACCGTAGCTCAATTAGCTAGATTAGCTCGGGAGGTTTTCCCTGATGTCAACCCGCTCTATACCATGACATAATTGTCTTTGATAACCGTCCTTCGAGCTGCCAAAGCGATGCCAGACCTCGTCGTTGCAACAGTTGAATGCCGTGAGCCACCGGAGAATAAGGACGACCACATATCGTGTGCCGGTAAAGAGGAGCCAGAGTGGGGAAGAGAGCGGGGTATAATAGGGGCTGTTATGTCGGCGGATGGGAATGAGCGTGAAGTATGCATATACGACGGTGCAGAACCCGACCCAAGGTACCACAGCATAGAAGACCGTACGATTGGAAACAATCATGTAGATAAGGAGGCCTGCCAGAAAGAGAACAAGGGATGCATGTAGGAGGATGGGTAATGCGTCGACAGTCCATTGAAGACGCAGATCCTCGACGCCTTTATTGAAAAATGCGCGTATCCTTGCTCGCTGATGCGGACTATTTGCAGATCGTGGTTGAGTGAGTTCAATGTATTGGCACGTCCACTGTTGCAACAATATCGCCAGCAAGGCACAGGAAAGGGTTATAGCCAAACTCAAGAACCAGAGCGAATTGACCAAAATGGCGGATGTCGGTGGTGTTGAGATGTTGAGCGTCCACGCGCGAGTTGCCTCGGCGTCGGGCATGAGAAGAGATGAGACCTGGTCTCGTAACACGATCGTACTACGCTAGTACAGCCTAAGGTATTGATCAGGACAATCACGTTCTCTACTTAGTTGAGACGTTCACGTTCGTTTCTAACGGACTGCGGGCTTCCGCATATTCTTTCACGTATGTACTGTCCTCACGATGTATTTAAGAACGCGCTATGTACGTCTGGCATCCCATTCGTTTACATCGTTTGGTGTGCCAGGCAAGTCGCTTTATTATGTCTATCTAATACCATTCGTTTACATCGTTTGGTGTGCCAGGCGTGCCAGTTACCGACCCCTCTAACCTGCGCTGCGTTGCAACAGGTTATGGGCCCTGTGCCCCTCGTTGTCCAAAAGTCAAAGTCTTACTCGCTGTTCTTCACACTGTGAGTTCACCCTCTTATGTTACCTCCGACTCGGGTGCACCTCTGCGCGTTGGGGCGCAAGTCACTCGAGGCCCGTGCTGGGGCCTAACACGCCTTGCTCGACCCGCGTTACGGACCCCAGGCGTGGGGAGACGCGCGGGGAGAAACCTCCATCCCTGTGCGCAATAGTATTCGCTTCTATCATTCCGGGTGTTCGTCCCGATGCGGCCTTACTGGCCATGATTGTTAGGCGGGACCGGGGGAGCTCGGTCTGGCTATAGGCCCGGATGAACGGTTGGCCGTTGCTGCCCATTAAGTTGGGAGCGGTTTTGGGGTGTCAAGGCCGGGCGGTAGTCATTCCACCGAAGCTCTTGCCTCTGTTACAACTGCGCCGCGCTAGTTATTATAGTAGTACTTACATGGGACGCTGGGGGCGAAGCCAATGCCGGCGGGGTCACTCCCTGTAGGCACGCTAAGCCATAGCGCTCCTACCCGTGCGCCCTAGGCGTTAACCAGGGACTCCCCCAAACAGCACGGATGGCGGGTATTCAGACCCCCGTCTCCGTGGAATCTGCTGTGGGCGGCTCCTCCCTGGCGCGGATCCCCTGGATGCCTCTGAACGCATCGTCTTGCCGAGTGCGTCCTGTGCGTCTTGTCGCATAGTGGTGTTGCCCAGCAAATGTGTTCACGCACTCCAGTGGGATAGTAGTCGTGTTACTAGTATTAGTAGAAGCCGCACATATGGAGGCAGGACGCGGAAGCGTTCTGGCCGTTACAGTTACACGGGCTGGAGAGGTCATGTGACCTTGGCTCGACAACGTACCGTCGCTGATCGCTCCTCAGCGACAGAAATCATCCCAATACTAAATGGCATCATCTGGCACTCCCTCAGGCTCTTCGCGGCGTCCTGTGCCGCCGGCGCCTCCCTCTGGAGGTGGTTCTGCACCGCCTGCGCCTCCCGCTGGCTCCGGTGGCTCTGGCCCCGGTGCGTCCGGTGGAAGTGGCTCATCCAAGAATCCGACTGGCGTGTCTGCCACGCGTATCAAGACTGCAGCCGCAAGTACATTTATCGTGCCTCCGGGCACTCGTCTCGAACATCTCTCAGGTCAGAACTGGAATACCTGGAACGGTGTCATGAGCGCTCTTCTGAGCTTTAACGACGTCGACTGTATTCTCTCACACAACACTTGCCCCAATGGAGTGGACGCAGACGACTGGGGCCTTATTCAGAAGAGGTCCATGGCGTACCTGCGCCTCTATTGCGAGGCAGACGTGTTTTCGACTGTGGAGTCCGACACCGATTATCCCAGCTTCAAGGATAAGTTCGACCATTTACGAGACACTTACGGCGGCGTTGGCAGCGTTGCCCTCTACAACCTCTGGATTGAGCTCACGCAGGCGAAGCTTGATGATACTTCCCCACTCGCCCCTCAGTTGGCGAAACTCAACGAAACTCGTGTCAAACTACACAACGCCGGTATGGGCGTTTCCGATGTGCAATATTCCCTTATTCTCCTCAACGCGCTACCCGACTCTTACGAAGTAGTCGCATCCACCATCCTCGCTTCTGGCCCCGCGTCTTCCTTGAAATACAGCGAGATTACCGCCCGCATCCTCAATGAGGAGGGCAGGAAGTCGGGTCCCTCGGTATCCCTTAACGCAGCGCGCGCTAGCAAAACCTCAAATATCACATGCCGCTACTGTAACAAGAAGGGGCATCACCAGCGCGATTGCCGCAAGAAGAAGAAGGACGATGCCGAAAAGAAAGAGGAGGAAGAGGAGAATGATAGTACGGAAGGCAGTACGGATAGCGGTACGGACGACAATGACTCCGATTCGAACAAGGAGGCAAACGTCCATGTACTTCTCTAAATAAATGAAGAGTTTGAAAGTTTCTGTGTACTCTGTGGTGCCATAGTGCACCGTCGGCGAGCGTCGCAAGTGGGATGCGAATGCCGTTTGAGGCAACGCTCGTTGGGTATGAGCCGGATACTATGGGCTACCGGCCGTGGGACACACATACCCACTCTCTGAGATCGTTCTGGGATGTAAACGTCGACGAGAGCGTCTTATTATTCAGTCCCTGCAGGGTGTCGAGCCACGCCCTGCACCCGCGTCTCCTGCGCCTTTCCGCGCGCAAGCCCCCATTATTCAGAGTCCAGCACGCGCTGCGCCTAACCCGGCAGCCGCGGCGTCACCTGTGTTGACTGCACACGTTCCTTCATCGGTTTCCTGTTCGGACGGTGAAGTGAATGGCATAAATATATTGCGTCCTTACTGTAAGCTAAGACGGATCGAGTCTGATCGACCGTCTGGGCGACCGGGATCACACCCCCTACCACCTCAACTCATCCCCTCTATACACCTGAGCGACTGGTTGTCGCGCTCCGCACATCGCCGCGACGTCGTAGAGTTCCGCGCATCGAAGTTGAGATCTGTTGTAGCCGCCTGACCTGCCGGAAAGGTGCGCCGATCGGATACAGCGTGCGTGGCTGCTGCACGAGACAGCGGGTGTGTCTTGGCGTTCGAGTCGTGCCCCTTGCCCGTATGTTCAGCCCGCGTTATGTCGGCACGGTTGATGCGGCGTAAGGTGAGCGACGGCTCGGTCACGCGGAGTCGTCGGTTGTCGCTCATGTAGGCGAAGTCGTCGCCAGTCATGTGGAAGGCATGTGCCCTCTGCGGAGATGGAGAAGGGTGGAAGGCGAGTGGGTGAAAGTGAGATGGCCGCGCCATGGGCCGCACTGGTCGAGAGCGAAGTTCGGGAGCTAGTAGAACTCCCGCCCGGTCGCAGATCCGTTAAGTCAGAATGGATCTTTAATTTAAAAGAAAGATGGACGCACCGTGCAAGGTGACGGGATATACGCATATCCCATATATGTTGATGAAACCTTCTCAGAAGTTGTCGCGTACGTTGAGTCGCTGCATTGGCTACCAGCGTCGGCCGCGCTGGAGGACTGGCACAAGAGGGTTGTGCAGTCTGCATCTCAACGGCGTGCTTGGGAAATAATTTAAGTGGAGCACTTACGAGGTTTCATGTTGCTGGACAGGGGACTCGGGTTCGAGTTACCGCCTGTAGAAGGCGTTGTACGGCCTCGAAACGGCCTCCCGCGCGTGGAAATTCGATTCCACGGAGTTCTTGATAGGCTCGGCTTGACGCGGATGGTTCGCCAGTGTTGGCGTGTGTAGGTCTTCCCAAGGCGGTCGTGGATCGTCTGATCAGGGGGAGATGTTGAGATGTTGAGCGTCCACGCGCGAGTTGCCTCGGCGTCGGGCATGAGAAGAGATGAGACCTGGTCTCGTAACACGATCGTACTACGCTAGTACAGCCTAAGGTATTGATCAGGACAATCACGTTCTCTACTTAGTTGAGACGTTCACGTTCGTTTCTAACGGACTGCGGGCTTCCGCATATTCTTTCACGTATGTACTGTCCTCACGATGTATTTAAGAACGCGCTATGTACGTCTGGCATCCCATTCGTTTACATCGTTTGGTGTGCCAGGCAAGTCGCTTTATTATGTCTATCTAATACCATTCGTTTACATCGTTTGGTGTGCCAGGCGTGCCAGTTACCGACCCCTCTAACCTGCGCTGCGTTGCAACAGGTGGAGAGAAAGTGAAAGGATTAGACTGAGTGGGAAGGGTGGGGAGACGAGTTCTGTTAGAATCGGCGAGGAGTTGATAAATGTTATCGAGATAGAATGCGGGCTTGTCCTGCGGATCTGGTTTAAGGTCTTGAATCGATATCCCAAGGAAAGTCGCAACAACGGCAGAGAACAGTCCAGACTACAGAAGTCGAGTTAGCACGTCACGGTGGTGGACGACAATAAAGGACCCACAAAGGTCAAGCTACCATTAACTACCGCATTCCAGTTTTGCACTAACTTCTCATCCTCCACCTGCGCCATCTTCAAATACATGTCAAAGAGCGACCCAAGACCACCAACAGAGCTGGATTCTCCTTGTAACTTTTCTTCTGGTGAGTAGTCACCGGTCACCAGCGTGTCTAATAATTAAAGTTGCAGTTTATGTGAGAGATAGAACGGTGGTGACACACCTGTTTCGTCGTCCATAGAGTTGGTTCTTCGGTACTGATCACGCATGGAGGATTATAGAATGGGTGATGGATGGTAAGAGGGGGTCATTGTCGTCGTCATTTTGTACCCAGCGGAAGCCTCTGAGAGACAGCCACATTGAAAATGCGAGGCCAACCTCGAGCCCTAGCCCTAGTCATGAGGGTCAGGCATGAGATGCACAAAGACCAAGGCCTCTCGTATCGACAAGTTGCGATCGTGTAAAATGGGGACGACGCATGTACAAGCCATGAGTATTCCCGCTCGGATTTCATCACATTGCGATGGCACTACGAGACATGGCTATAGGGTCAACTTGGATATCAGCATTGCCTGTTCGAAGGTGAGACAAGAGTCGGCATTGAACACATGAGGCAGTCTAGTCTCTGTATCTCCGTTGCTTCCTGAACGGAGTGCAAACATAAGTCCTTGTCAACAGTTGGACAACGCGGGGTTGAAACGGACCGGATTCGGACCGTTCCGAGCGGCGTCCATACCGATACGCATTCCGAACCACATCAATGCTTACGGCCTCAGTCTCACTGCGCGGGCCTCGACTTACTGTAGTGCACGCGGGGGCACCACTCGTACCTTCCGTGATACGCTTTCAAGTTCCGCCCTAGCCAGCATCAGAAACTCAAACTCGTGCTCCATGATCCAGGCTCCAGAAGCATGCACTTAATGAACCAGTGTCTCATGTTCAGCGCTGACATATGTTCTATTTCCGAGTGGACACCCGCAGATATGGGCCTTCGCGGATACCTCTGAGCCAGAACTCGCGACAAGCGTGCAGGCAAATCGAGGAAATCGAGGAAACTCGCAAGGTACATCTGGCATAGGCATGGGCCAGCTTTCTTCTTATGGTAGGTGTGGTAGACTGTATTTTGCAAGGGGAAGGAGGATAGCACCGAACCTTACCCAAACCCTATCACGCCTTGTGGGCTGCGACGAGCAAATACCAAATCCAAAACCCCTTTTCATCGATCACAGTGGATCGGTTTGCACGGCCCTTTGCCCCTGCGGTGATCGCGGGCTACACCCACCAAGCGACTGGATCCTATCAGACACGCTGTAATAATGCGGCACGGAGGAACGATCACTCACCCACATCTACTACCACCGTCACCTCTTCACAATTGCGCGATACTCATGCTAGATACGGTCTGCCGGGTCATCTACTTTGGCGACCCCTTCTCCTTGATCAATGGAACATCAAGATTCCTTTACACAGTCCCTGCCTACACAAACGTGCCAGACCTGCCCTTGTGACTCCGGTAAGAGACCCGAGAACGGCCTTATTCCTTACATACATGATGACATTTGTCTTTTGGCACAAGACGCCTTATTCGACATGCCTACTGCGGACGCTTGCCTCGTTTTGCGAACTGCCTTAGAACCCTACTATGTACACAAAACTGTTATTCTCGACAACTGACATTTGTCCTAGGCACATGTCCCGGAGTGGACGAAGGCATGCACGGCGACGGGGATGCAAGATACACATTCTCGACCTTCTCCAATGCAACGCACTCGCCCTGTGAAAGTCTCATGATGTTCTGTTGCAAGGTTGAGCGACGCTCATACGAGCAGCAGGATGTATAAATGACATTAAAAAACCGCCGGGAAAACACAATGGGTGGCGCTGTCGAAGAGTTTCAAAACCTGGTCCTACATTCAACTAAATTCTCTTACCCATCCTGCGCCAGTCATATGGTTATACGTTCTGCAAAATTCTAGAATTTTGATATTGTGTTAGACGGAATTGAAAACTACTAACTCCACGCAAACTCTACTGGCACTGTGACTATACCGTCCAAAACGCTAAATCCCCCTTCGTCAACGTCGTCCGCCTTAGTTCGTGCCAACCATTGCACCCACTTCTCCGTTACTTCTTGATCTCCCTCGACACTGCACACCCAAATACACCAAGCTCACAAACCACAGACGCGCTCGCCCCCCCGTGCGGCGGGGAGGTAGCCTCCCCGGGCCACATGCTCGCCCTCTGGTAGCCGTCAGTGCGCTCCGGCAGGACCTTGTCGCGGTAGATGCTATTCTCGCATGGCCCTCGCACTGCAGCTTGAGCATGAGCATGAGCATACTTCGCACAGGGCATGACTTCGTCCGCGCTCGCGCCACAAGGGTCCTCGTCAAGCACCCACAGAGCACCAATTTGGCGCCTTCGACGCGAGTGAGAAAGCACTCGCACAGCCATGTTGCTGAGCTCTTCTCATACCTTTTTCCACCAGCAAGCCGCAGGGCGAAACATGGTCGCGGTACGCGAACCGGTGTGACGCTCGAAGAGCACGTGCGTTGCGTGATCTACGGGCAGACGTAGTACGCAGACGAGTATGGTAATACAGATCGAAAAGACGGGAGCTCTGTTTATTTTGGAAGATGTGAGAGCAGTTAGAAGGGCATGAGAAAGATAAGAGAGTACGACGCTGTCTTTGTAACACCCATCGTGTCCAGGTCAGGTAAGGTCCCGTATAGTCGCACGTCGTAGATTATGACATCACAAGTTCTCATTGAGTTATCGACAATAGCATGTAAATTGAAACATGAAGAAATGAAGTAAATCGTACAGTCACTTGATTATCACCATCACCCGTCGTTCTTCCCTTCATAGTTGCGATTTGCGTTCCCACGGTGATATCATGCCGAACACATATCAGATGTGTATCTTCTATCTTCTGACAGTACGAGGCATCAATAGACAGTGAGGGGGGACCCGACGCAGCGGGAGCTTGATTTTTCCGTTCCTAGCACGCCGTCACGATCTGTATCCGGGATGAGCACCCGCAAGCAGCAGTCAAAAGAGAACAAACCTATAAATAAGTATCAACGTCATAGCACGACCAACTAGTTACGATGCCACAGTAGGTTAACGAGTGGTAGATGTCCGGGATCTCCCTGATCTGTCCGTGTCTTGAGGAGACGGTCTAGTACCACGAAGAGGTTGTGAGAACTCTGGGGTTGTAGCAGGGACTAACGACGCTTGTTGCGGGAGTACGGTAGAGTCGCTTCTTGAGAGTGATCCCGTCCAGGAAGGAATGTGGTCGGACCGAGACATAGAGGAGATTGTGAACGAATGGGTGTATGTGGAAATCGTGTTTCCCGGAACCGAGATTGGGAGGGACGGTGATGGTGTGTCAGGTAACGCGTGAGTACTATCTCGTGAAGCGACGCCACCAGTAGATGAGGATGTGGAAGTGGGCAAATGGGGGGTTGTGGAGACCTCGCAAGAGGTATCAAAGACAGGACTAGCCTTGGAGGAAGCAAAGGCAAGAGTGGTGCCAACAGTCATATCAGCGAGTGGCCTGGTTGAACGAGGGTTGTCCTTGACATGGGAGGCCCGAACTACAGCGTAAGCAGGTGGGGCGATTGGGATTGGTTGAGGCGATACGGCGTATACTTCGGCAATCGACTGCTTGGACGCAGAGATGGTACCGGTGCAACCAGTATCAGGGGTAAGCTTTGATGACGCGTTATGCGCAGCCAGAGGTGTGACAGCCTCCAAAACGGCAGCGGGATGCGAGACAAGGCAAGGAGTTTTTGAGGGAGTGTGGACGGCCCGTGCCGTCGCACCAGGAGTCACGTCCGAAACGTTAGACGCCGCCTTCGTGGGATGATCACGAATTCTCGACAACGGAATCGATAGAGGGCTCGGAGTAGTATAGGTAGAGTGAGGGGTAACGCTTGGGCCGAACAAGGTGGCGTGGGTGCGGGTGTTATCCTGTCTCACACTGAAGCGTTTCGGAGAAGGTAAACCTGGGGGGCATTGGCTTGCACCGTCGGCGGGTATGACCGCGGCCGTGGCGACCGGGGTCCAGCCCTGTAGTACCGGGGGCGCGTCGTTGGGTGGTGGCTCCTTTGTGAAAGGGGTTAGTCATAATCTACTTTGGCAGAACCGGGATACGGGTGGTGGCGTCCAATCATGCACGAAGGGTATGAAGTTGGGAACAGAAAGACGAGATCATCATCGGGGGTCTTGTAAGTGAATGCTGTTGGAATGGCATCGGTGTCGCGATGTAATTCAAAGTAAACGTTGCGAATATGTTTGAGGATGTAGATTGAAAGGTTTCGAGAGCGTCGATCCCCTGCGTTTCGAACGAATTCATTCCACATGTCGCAGTACTCGTGTCGTAGATTAGGAAGCGTATTTTGAACATCGAATCTAGAAACTAAATCCAAGGTCTTTGATCGTGAGTAGACGTCGCGGTGCCACCTGTGCTCAGTATACGCATCAAATGTACGCCGACAAATAAAAATACAATTAGCAAGTAACACGCTATCGCCGTGTGCGAGGTAGCTTTCGAGGGTGGTCATTGATATCCCCAAATGGCCCGTGGCTAGTTCAAACCAACGGTTATCGTGTACTTTGACCCTCGCAATAATGATCGAAACCACGCATTGCGAATAGTACTCCGCGAAGGGGTCACTGTACCGTGCATTCCTCAGCAAGATCCCGAAATCAACAAAATTCAGGAGTGCGCCCCAATCCCTGTGCAGAACACGGGTGAGTGTCCGGCGGCTGATAGGGAGAGACAACCCGGCCATTGCCACGAAATAATTTTTGATCCAGTCATATTTGGTAGACTTGGTGATCAGATCAGACGACAATGTACGATTCATTAGTTCGATTAAAGCATGTGAGATCTTCTCGCCGTCCGACGTCTTGAAAGCAGCCCGGAATTCGTCGAGCACTTTTGAGTTGTGGAAGTCCGGGATACTTTCAAAGAACCGCTGTACCTCGTGGTCTTCGTCTAAAGACTGGAGCGCCCATAGTAATATGCGACCATCAACCTCCGATGGCGATTTCTGGGCAGATTCCTCGGCAACCTCCTCTATATGGTGAAGAAACCGTCTCCCATAATGATCTTTCAAGTGGCCGAAGCGGTTCCATGTCTCCTCACTGAAGCAATTGAATGCCGTGCACCACCAGAGAATTTGGAGGGCGACATATAGCGTGCCAGTATAAATGAGCCAGAGTAGGGGAGAGAGCGGGGTATAATAGGGGCTGTCGTGTCGAATGAGGGGTAAGAACGTGAAGCATGTATACATGACGGCGCAGAGCCCGACCCACGACACCACGACCTTGAGGACTGTATGGTTGTAACCAAACGAGAATATAATGAAGCCGGCCAAAAAGAGAACAAGGGATGTGTGTAGGAGGATTGGCAATGCATCGACGACCCATTGAAGACGCAGGTCCTCGACGCCTTTGTCAAAGAACGCGCGGACAAGTGCTCGTTTATGTGGACAACTTGAAGACCGTTGTTGAGTGAGCTTGACGTATCGACGCGCCCACTGTTGCACCAATATCGCCAGCAGGGCACAGGAAAGAGTTATAACCAAACTCAAGGACCAAAGTGAATTGACCCAGACGACGGGTCTTGGTGGAGAAAAAGTGGGTAGGTTGGACTGAGTATAAGAGGTAGGGACGTGAGTCCTGTTAGGGTCGGCGAGGAGTTGATAAATGTTCTCGAGATAGAACGTGGGCTTGTCTTGCGAATCTGGTCGCAGGTCCTGAAGCGACACGATAAGGAATGCCGCAACGACGACAGAGAACAGTCCCGACTACCATCCCGGTCACGAAGGTCAAGCCACAGTACAGCGGAATGAACATGAAAGCTCACAAAGACAAGTGTCGTATATGCATCCGCCTCCCAGCCATCTACCATGTTCCTGCCCTCCTCTATCGCCATCTTCAGATATATGTCAAAGAGAGGTCCTAATCCATCTATGAAGTCAGGTTTCCCCTGCAATAGTTCGTCTTTCACTGACTGGAATTGATGGTCGTCTGTACACTTTTATGAGAATGGGGCCATAAAATTACTACTGAACGGGAATAAAAGGTACCTGTTGGGGTCCCCTCGGGCGCATCTTTACGATGTACGGCTGGGCGAGTGTAGCAAGGAGCAACTAATGGCATCTGTGGATCGGTGTACCCGGGTCTAGGACGAACATCCCAAGACGTCGTGGGGTTCAAGCTTTCAAACTTTTTTCAAGCTTCAAGGACGTACGTTCAACCCTTGCACGAGGCAACCATGAGGCTTACAGTAAGGACGCCATTGATATTTAGGGTTCTTGATACTGTATCTGGAGTTAACAATATAACCTGATTCGGTCCGGGTTCTTCAGCGCATGGCTCTGTTTGACTGCATTCCATTCCATGGTTTAAAGGTCCGATCGGCGCTGCAAGGCGTGCAGGAAATTGTAGTTTGCCTTGAGGCCCAGAAGCATCGGCGAATGAAGTGGTGGGTGTCATCGCATCTATCTCTGGCACTTTCCATAACCATATATCGGTGATTGCGAGGATGCCTGCGAGTAAGTTAATTGATTGATGGGCACGCGCTTGGGCGTGGGATTATGGAATTTCTCATGGACAGCACCCCATTAGCTGCATTCATTGAGATGACGCTCGCAGAACACGGAACCACCAGTGGCAGCAATATTAATGCATATTGATGGGCGATTGTTCCCTCCAAGGTTCCCGCTCACAGCTACCCACAGCTCATTTCTGTGGATAGGTCATGGTCTCAGTATTTTTGACTGCGTGATACGTGTCTTCCATAGTAATTTGCAGTCAAGCCGAGGTACACCCTGTTCCCGCGAATTATAAACTGAAAGGGATACCCCGGATCCAATACGCATATCTTCAGTGAGTGTAAGGTCGTAAATTTCTTGCAGACTCGGTATGCGCAACTATAAGGGCACAAGAGTTCGATGCAGTCTTTATAAGCACCTTTACATACAGGTGAGGACTATCGTGTGTCAACAATAGCATCAAGTCGAAATATGAGAGCATATATAAATATCATGCACCGAAGCGAACAGAGAGGCAAAGCACTTGATTGACATCATTGTACCCGTCGATCTTCGTTTACCCATCCCTTTGCAATGCTGCCTGCATCCCCACAGCAATACCACGTAGAACACGCACAGGACGCGTCTGCTGTCTTTGGAGAGTACAAGGCAACAGTAGATAGTCAGGATGGGGACCTGACGAAGCACAAACTTAGTCCCTCCTTGCGCGCCGTCATGGTCAATGCCCGGGTCTGAGCGCTGGGCCACCATAAGAGCTCCACAAGTATCGGTCAATGCGGAGGTGTGCGGGGTTTTTCTGGTCCATCCACGTCTTCAGGAGATGGTCTAGGATCACGGAGAGGTTGTGAGGAATCTGGAGTTGTAGCGGGGACTAAGCACCGACTGCTGTTGTTGCAGGAGAACCGTCGAGTTGTTTGCTGCAAGTGGTCTCGGCCCTGGAGGAATGTGGTCGGATCGAGACAGAGGAGATTGAGGACGATTG
This sequence comes from Lactarius deliciosus, assembly GCA_021525775.1. Classification (NCBI taxonomy): domain Eukaryota; kingdom Fungi; phylum Basidiomycota; class Agaricomycetes; order Russulales; family Russulaceae; genus Lactarius; species Lactarius deliciosus. The sequence goes on along the minus strand of JAKELK010000326.1, from coordinate 16,813 downwards.
GGAGTATGTGCTGCCCGAGGTTGAGAGGGACGCTGATAAAGTGTCATGTACCGCGTGGGGAGGAGCAATACGGAGATCAGCACTATATCGTGAAGAGACGCTAACACTATATGAGGGAGTGGCAGTGTGCGAATGGGGTAATGCGGAAACTGCAACAGGGGCACCAGGGATAGAACCAGCCGTAGAAGAGGTGGAGGCAAGAGTGGTCCCATGAATGTTATCAGGGAGTGGTCCATTTAAACGAGGTCCGTCCTTCCGAAGTACAGCGCTAGGAGGTGGGGCGATTGAGATAGCGCTTGGCTGCGATACGGCGAGTACGTCGTCAACTAATCGCACGTCAGTAGAGAAGACGCTGGTATGACCAACATTAGATGACGTACGGACAGCCCGAGCCGCCGCACCAGGAGTCGCGTCTGGAGTGTTGGACGCCGCCTTCTTGCGATGGTGACGAATTCTCGACAACAGATCCTGTGAAGGGCTTGGAGCAGTGTAGGTGGAATGGGGGGTAACGCTCGGGCAAAGCACGGTAGCGTAAGTGCGAATTGCATCCCGTATTACACTAAAAGGATTCGAATGTAAACCTGGTGGGAAGCGCCACCTTCCATTATTGGAGGGTGTGGCTCGGGCGTGGACAGGTATGGGTAGTACAGGAGACGCATCGTCGGGTAATGGCTCCTTTACCGAGGTGTTCAGCATAGTCTATATGAGGCAGTGATCGCAGAAAGACTGACCTCGGATCTTTTTACACCGACGTTATATACCATGGCGGAACAGGTCGGGTGGTGGCGGGTAATCTTGCATGGGGGATATGAAGATGGGAACAGAAGGATGATATCGTCGTCAGAGGTCTCGGCGGTGAATGCTGCTGGAGCGGCAATGCTTCGATGCAATTTAGAATAAACGTTGCGGATATGTTTGAGGATGTAGATTGAAGGGTTCCGAGAGCGCCGGTCCCCTGCGTTTCGAACGAGTTTATTCCACATGTCGCAGAACTCATGTTGCAACCCAGGAAGTGCATCTTGAATATCGAATCTAGAAACTAAATCCAAGGTTTTTGATCGTGAGTAGACGTCGCAGTTCCACTCGTGCTCAGAATAGACGTCCAATGTACGCCGACAAAGGAAAATACAATTAGCAAGTAACACGCTATCGCCGTGTTCGAGGTAGCTTTCAAGGGTGGATCTTGATATGCCCAATTGGCCGGTGACTAGTTCAAACCAACGGTCATCGCGTACTTTGACCTTCGCAATAATGGCCGAGACCACGCATTGCGAATAGTATTCCGCGAATGGGTTCTTGTAATGGGCTTTCCTCAGCAAGAGCCCGAATTCAACAGAATCCAGGAGTGCACCCCAGTCCTCATACAGGACATGTTCGAGGGTTTGACGATTGATAGGGAGAGACAATCCGACCATTGCCTCGGTATAGTTCTTGATCCAGCTATCTTTGGTTGACTGCGTGATCAGATCGGACGACAATGTACGGTTCATTAGTCCGATTAGAGTATCTACCATCTTTTCGGCGTTTGACATCTTGAAAGCCCGGAATTCGTCGAGCACTTTTGAGTCACGGAAGTCCGGGATACTCTCATCTGAAGACCGGAGCGCCCATAGTAGTATGCGATTGTCAACCTCCAACGGCGATTTCTGGACAGATTCTTCGGCAGCCTCCTCTATACGATGCAAAAACCGTCTCCGATAATGGCTTTCGGAGTGGCCGAAGCGGTTCCATGTCTCCTCGCTGAAAAAGTTGAATGCCGTGCACCACCGGAGAATTTGGAAGGCGACATACAGGGTGCCATTATAAATGAACCAGAGTGTGGGAGAGAGTGGAGTATAATAGGGGCTGTCGAATCGAAGGAGGGGCAAAAGTGTGAAGCATACATATACAACGGCGCAGGGTCCAACCCACGATACCACAACCTTGAGAACTGTATGGTTGTAGCCAAGCGAGAATATAATGAAGCCGGCCAAAAAGAGAACAAGGGATGCGTGTAGGAGGGCTGGCAACGCAGCAACGGTCCATCGAAGATGCAGATCCTCAGCGCCTTTGTCAAAGAATGCGCGGATCCGCGCTCGCCCACGTGGACTACTTGCAGACTGTAGCTGGGTGAGCTTGATGTATCGACGCGCCACTGCTGCACCAATACCGCCAGCAGGGCAGAAGAAAGGATTATAACCAAACTCAAGGACCAAAGTGAATTGACCCAGACGGCGGATTTGGGCGGAGAGGAGGCGGGAGGATTAGACTGACTGGGAAAGAAAGGGACGTCATGAGTTCTATGAGACTCGGCGAACAGTTGATAAGTCTTCTCGAGATAGAACGCAGACCTTTCCTGCGGATCTGGTTTCAGGTTCTGAAACGACGGAGCAAGGAACGTCGCGACAACTGCAGCGAAAAGTCCAGACTGTAGCAGTCGAGTTAGCATGCGATGGACAACAATATTGGGACTCACAACTATCAGGTGATTCTGGGATACTGCATTCCAGTCTTCCGTCGTCCTCTCGTCCTCTACCTGCGCCATCTTCGAATACCCATCGAAGAAGGGGTCCAAATCATTGACAAAGCTGGGGCCCCCTTTTAACTTTTCTTGTGAAGCGACTGAGTAAGTCACCAGTGTGAAACAATTACAGACACGTGAGAGATAGAATAGCGGTAACGCACCTGTTGCCTTGCTGGCGGGTTCGTTGCTCATTTTTGGGCACTGAATTATGGCGAATGGGTGGTTATGGGTAGGGCATCATATACCTAGGGACACTCCAGGGAGATCACGGCGGGCGCATGGAGGATGTGAGGCCTGGTCATGATGCAGGCTGAGCAGGCATGGGCAAGGCAAGGCTCTCATTATTGTCGACAGTAGCATGAAGTAGAGACCATACATGTGCAAGCCACGTGTATACCGCACCAGGGGACAGGTATTGTTTCATCGCTTTGCGGTAGGAGATGGAACCAAGAGACAGGAAAAACGAAGACTATCCGATAGTTATCCGATGGATGGGTGTCACGGTCAGCGTTGGTCGCTGTCAGTTGGTGTTGACTGTGGTGGAGGGTCCGGCCCGGGAGTTGAGTTGCCAACACTTCTCGAGCAAACTGGCTGTACGCATCACGATACACCCGATATTTTTTCATGACCCAAATATGTAGCACAGGTACAAGCCCCCAAATTACCATCTCCCCAAACACCGCCACATGCACGGAATTTTGTAGGACAGGGCACTGCCGGGTGCCAGCCTCGCGGACGTGCATCGCGAACGTGCACATCACGTTCTGCTTGCCACGGACATCCACCTGCACCGCTTGTGTTACACACCGCGTCAGGCGCCATGCACAGCACGGTGCAGGAGGCGGTGGTGGTAATCAGGGGGGTGTAAGCCTTGAAGCGGCGTGGTCCATGCATGCTGACATGCAGGAGATGGAAGTAGCAAGGCCGCTGAGACCAGGTGGTGGCTCAGAAAGGTGCCTCGAGTTGGAGCTTGAGAATGTTGTAGGCCTCGGTCTGACCGCCTTTTGTTATAATGTGACCGCCCTTTCTGATATCTTGTCATTACGACGCGTTAATGAACGCGTCTGACTGCGTCTCATGGTTTTTTTCTAGTCTCGCATTAACTTGAAGTCATCGTACGTCTCGTATTTACGAATTCGTGATAATAAATTGTACACATTTTTGCCTTTGAATAACTACCCCTTTGTTCTCGAACCCATCCGACTGTTGTATTGTCACAAGCACTTATGCTCTTCACTCTGGGCTCGACCCTACATCTTGCCCTACGTCTCTTATCTTTTCCGAACGCACACGCCACTTTCGTGCTACACATTACCCGTTACTGTCACGTCCCTAGTGGTTCGTCCCTAGTGGTTCCAGTAGTGCCGTGTGTGATGTTAACGAGAAACCCACGGCTATCCTTGATAGGAGAGCCCCGAAGCGCGGCGCGAGCAGGTGGTGCGACCGAGGTACATTGTTGCGATATGTAGTAGGGTCCGCTGTCAATTGACTGCGTGTCTGCGGAGGCGGTACCGATGTGGTCAGTATTGGATATGGGTACCAATGACGCGTCATGTGTAACCAGAGGTGAGGAGGTTCCCAGAACCTCACTACGGTGTAAGGTGATGACGGAGGATACTGAGGGGGTGGCGTCCAAAATGCTAGACCCCGTTTCTGTACGACGATCACAGATTCTCCGCAACAGATACGATGGGGGCCTCGGAACTGCGGCGTAAAGGTTGAGTGAGGGGTAACGTTGAGGTGGCGCGTGCGCAAGTCTTACCATTTATCACACCAAAAGTTTCTCGAAAAGGTAAGATTGACAGGAGGCGGTGCCCTTCACTGCCGACGGGCATAGTCCAAGGAGTGGATGCATGCATGGCGACCGGGGTGAGGTCCTTTAGTGCAGAAGGCACACTCTCGGGATATTTCTCCGCGGGGTGGTGGCACGCAATTGTGCATAAAGGATATGACTGTGGGAATAGTAGGACGCTGTCGCGATTACAAGTGGTGGAGGAAAATGCCGTCGGAGCGGCGCTAGTGCCATGATGCAAGTCACAATAAACGTTGCGGATATGTTTGAGGATGTAGATCGAAAGATTCCGACAACGTCGATTCCCTGTGTTTCGAATAAGTTCGTTCCACATGTCGCAAAAATTGTGTTGCAGCTCAGGAAGCGTCTCTTGAACATTGAATGTGGAGACTAGGCCCAAGGTTTTTGATCGCGAGTAGACGTCGCGGTTCCAGCCGTGTTTCGAGTAGCCTTCCATTGTGCGACGACAAATAAAAACGCAATTGGCAAGTAACATGCTATCACCGCAGGCAAGGTAGTATTGAAGGGTGGCCCTTGATATACCCAATTGGTCAGTGGCTAGTTCAAACCAACGGTCATCGTGTTCTTGTGCCTTCGCGATGATGACGGAAACCACGCATTGCGAATAGTACTCCGCGAATGGGTCACCGTAACGGACATTCCTCAGCAAGAGCCCAAATTCAACCGAGTCCAAGAGTCCACTCCAGTCATTGTACAGGACACGCTCGAGAGTTCGCCGATTGATGGGAAAAGACGCCTCAGCCATCGCCCTATTACAAATCATGATTCGGCGTTGTTTAGTCGACTGGGGGAGCAAATCGGACGATAATGTACGGGCCATTAGTCCAACTACAGCATCTGCCATCTTCTCGCCGTTCGATGTCTTGAAAGTAGCCAGGGGGGCTTCGAACACCTTTGAGCTGCAGAAGTCCGGGATGTTCGCAAAGAACCGTTCCAGTTCGTAGTCTTCATCCAAAGTCTGGAGCGTCCATAGTAGTATGCGACTGTCAATCCCCGATGACAATTTCTGGGCGGATTCTTCGGCAGCCCCTCCTATACCACGCAACAATCGTCTTCTATATCGGGTTTTCAAGTGGCCGAAGCGGACCCAGGTCTTCTCACCGCAACAGTTGAATGCTGTAAGCCAGTGGACAATTCGGATGACGACATATAGTGTGCCGATATAAAGGAACCAAAGTGGGGGAGAGAGTGGTGTATAATAGGGACTTTCGTATCGAAGGATGGGCAAGAGCGTGAAGCAAGAATATATGAGAGCACAGAGCCCCACCCACGACGCCACCACTTTGAAGACTGTATGATTGGAATTGAACGAGAAGACAACAAGGCCAGCCAAAAATATAAGGAGGGATGAGTGCAAGAGGATGGGTAGTGCGTCAACAACCCATTGAAAGTGCAGCTCCTGAACGCCTTCGTCAAAAAATGCACGCATCCGTGCTTGCTTGTGCAGACTACTTGAAGGCCGTGATTGAGTGAGCTTAATATATCGGCGCGCCCACTGTTGCAACAATGTCGCAAGCAAGGCACAGGAAATGGCTATAACCAAACTCAAGGACCAAAGCGAATTGACCCAGACGGCGGACCCCGGCGGAGAGAAAGTGGGCGGGTGAGACTGAGTAGAAGAGGTGGTGACATCTGTTCTGTTAGAGTCGGCCAGGAGTTGATAGATGTTCTCGAGATAGAATGTAGGCTTATCCTGCGGATCCGGTCGAAGATCATGAATCGATACCGTAAGGAACGCCGCAACGACAGCAGAGAACAGTCCAGACTATGCCATGACAACATCGGAGATTAATCCAATTAACATCCAACAAATCTGAGCGCTCACAAAGATAAGGGCCCTATCTGCATCCGCCTTCAAGCCATCTGCCATGATCCTGTCTTGCTCCCCTGCCACCTTCAGATACATGGAGAAGAGAGGTCCTGATCCATCGTTGTCGTCGTCGTCAAAGTTGATCCCTTCGTCGTCTTTCCCGAACTGAGGTGAGTAGCAAGCTATGCACTTCTATGAGAACGGTGGGATTGCCACTGAATTGGAGAAATGGCACCTGCTGTGGTCCCCTTCTCTGGCGCATTATTGATATCGAAAGTCCGATAAGCACTGGGAGGGGAAAACTGCGACATCTGGTCATTGATATACCCGCGTGTAGGACGAACATTTAAGTTAAGCACGACTAGTCATATCGGCGGTCATGGGTTTGACCACGAGGCGAAGGTCAAAGCAACTACAGGGTCAGAACCTCCATTCTATAACGTCACCCAAGAAGAGATGACTTTCTCGGAGCTCTCGGTGTAATCCCACACCACACAAAAAGAGCTTAGTAGCGCGTTAAACTCCTTGTTTATACGACCACGATGTGATGTATTTATTTTGATGAGTCACGGTCCCGTCGAAACAAAAGTGTCCAGAATAAAGTATAAGACATTGTCTAAGCACATACCAGTGGGTTATAAAGGCGTTACAGCTGCAAATGTGAAGATGCTGAGGGTTGAACTTGAGAGGCATTCGAAAGAACTGGAGGCAAGGAGAATACTATGGCGTGTGCACTGGTGTCGTTCACCAGATGTTGGGCATGTAGGAACGCCGATGGGAGCGATGCCATAGGAAGAACTGAACGCACCTTGGAACGCACTCTGCAGTCAAGGTCTGGCCGTAATTAAACACCGTTCTATGCCCGCACTATAAGTTACGGTATTACAATACAGTACTGTATCAGCAATGTGCGAGCTACTCTGTATTTGTAACCGATCAAACCGCATCAACAAATTACGAAGGCGGTGGTGACGGCGGCAACCCAATAACAATGTAACAAAGGAGTTTAGACCACCGACCCGCGTCCTTACGCCTTACGGCCCATGTCCGCCAATACAAAGCCATATGGAGCAGAACATACATTTTAAGAGAACGAATTTACAGTAACCTGATTCCTGTCAGTTGCGAACCAATCCAGATTCCTGGAACTTGAGCTTGATCATTGATAATAGTAAGCTCCCATCGCATTCCCGTTGCCAAGTTCTAAAAACTGTTCTATTTCAACAATTAGTACTTTTCGAGCTAAATGATATCTGTATACACGAAATACTATCCAGGCTGGATCAGGCATAAGCAAGCTGTAAGGATGCGCTGGGAACTCAACATGCTGGCTCTTCCAGCCAGGTCACGCGTCACCGGAGTGCAACAACTTGAACTCCCCCCACACAGGAGATAATCGTTGGGCCCAAGTCGTCCCGTCTTTGCCGCCCACATTGCTTTTCGGCGCTTTCCATGACCCGATGGCAGTGCCAGTCCCGATAGTCTCGGTCTCTCTCGTCATCGTACCCACGCACCTCAAACAGCGTCTTTGGAACTATCCCACACACATCTATCATACCAACCAGCCCCATGCGCATGAGCTGCTGGGCGCAGGCACCAGTGCACTGACCACGCCCCTGGCCCATGCGTCTGCGTCACCAGCGCCGCATCACTGCCCGCTGTCCAGAGAACAAGCGCATGGCAGGCACGGTGATGCAGGTGTAACGTGTGTCGGGCGCTATTCTCAGGCGGCAGCACCGTGACTGATACGGTCGGTGGGGAAGAGATAGAATACGTTGCGTGAGGATACGCGCGGACCCTTGTCGATTTCATATGAAGTATGTCATATTAAGTTATGATTTATCTGAATTTTTTATATGGTAAGCCACGACCTGGCCCATTCGACGGCTGACATGCGCTGACAACTCAGGAAGCCTGACAGCCTTTATCCTAAACTTGTTCTTGCAAACGGTAAATTTTCAGGGCGCTGAGGGCAAAGTAGAGTACTTTAAAATCACATGCCGAGGTGAGACGAACTAAGTATGGCATCAACGTGGTGAGACCTTGGGTGATACAGCTAATTCAGGTACATACAGCGAACTTTGTCTCTGTGACACAATACCCATGTAGGCCACTAAAGTGGGTCCACCTAATTAGTCTATGTCGGGCACGGTCTACCTCAATTTATGTCCGCTGACGCGGTGTGAAGCCAGAGTCGTAAAATACGACACGCGACCCGGATGCCTAAATACAGTAGCCCGAGCGTCAAGGGCCCAGGCCCCTCCGCCCAAAACACCACTGAATTTGCTTAACCAACCTTCTGAAAAACGTTGGCTTCGAGGGGTTGGTCTCGGGTTCAAGTTGGCCGCTTGCAGATGTTCCCATCTCGCTTCTCGTACTACTAGTGACCTCCTCGGTCTTAACGCGTTGCTCTGAGTTATTCATTGAGTGACTTTCGGTGAGGCATAGACACTTCATTACCAGTTCTCGATGCAGGCTCTGGTTCTGGTGAGGAAGGTTGACGGCTGGTCCCTGGTGTATCCCGCTCCTTCTCAGGGGGAGCTCCGACAGGCGTGTCTGGAAGACTTAGCTTTTCCCCATGTGAGCAGGACAAACAGAAAAGAACAAACTACAAAACTTACTATGGTGACTTGTTCGTCAGCGGTGGGCGCAGCTGAAGAAGATTCGTTTTCTAAATCGTAGTCATTCTGTAAAATCTCGTCGGAACTGTCTTGAGAGAACCGCGGTGTCGCTGGAGGCGTCGATTGAAGCTCAGGAATTTCTGCTTTTCCAGCAGTGGGAGATTTGCTGGGGGCGTTTCCATGAGCACTGGCGTTAGAAGCCATGTAGTGCAGTAGTGGGTTTGAGATGTCCACAAAAGAGCTGCTGGCTAGTGGGCTGATAAAATTATCCCCAACTGGCGAATTATAAATGTGAATGGAGAAGCCATCGACCTATGGTGACAAGCTCAGTTACCAGTGAACTGTGAGCGGAAGTAAGGTGACGTAATCATTCATTGACTTATTCGGTGGCCCTCTAAAGCCCCCTTCGCGGCACAATTTTACCCGTTTTGCAATCTCAGATGCTTTTGCATACGAGGGACACTTCCAGTTGTTACGGTAAGTCAGACTGCTCGAACTACTGGTACATTCTGGTCACAAAATCGGAACTGATTCAGTACTTATTAATTGACTCAGTGAGCCTGGAGGTATGTTCGTCACCCAAGTCGTCACCGCTCATAAAACCGTCCCAACTTTTCGAATTCACACCATTTACTTACTCCTATTCTACCTCACATGTTCTGACCACCACCGTCACGATTCCACGTCCTATTGGGGTGAATGGCCACCAAAGATGTATTATATTTGATGACAACGAATATTCTTACGTTCATCATTCAATGCAAGATTCAATGATCATATCATTTAAGCCGCTGGCATGGAACTCGCTTTCGCGCCTCTCGTGAGTGATGAGCCGACAAGTAGTACCACGCAGGATCAGATATCCCCGGAATGCTAGCGAGAGAAGCCCTCCGAGCAGCGCAGGTAGAACGTACCGGTACTGTACCGAAGCACGGCCCAGCGCCACCCTGTCACGCCATCTCCGGATCCGCGAATACTCCGAGATGACGAATGCCCCGCGCCAGTGACATCGCATACCCACGATGCACGACTTGGTGTCCTCTGCCCGACTGCGCGATCATTGCCCCTGCTTTTTGAATCAGTCCAGAGACCTTCCGTTGTCTCAGGTTTACAATGTTCTTCGGGAGAGATGCTCAAAATCGTAGGAACGTGGTCTAAGTAGATAACGAATCGTACAGAAGGTCCGAGGAAGCGAGCGATACGCAAACTACTAATACTATTGTTGTGCTGACGAACGTGTGCGAAGACCTATAGTTCTCATGACGTTAACTTCGGAAAGGGCAGCATAATAAAACGACTCGACGATTCGGATCCAGAACCTGCAGCTACTCTTTCTCTTCCAGTTGCTTCTATCGACTGCGACGTCAAACATAGAGTTGTCTGCGGGAGGGAGAATGAAACACTCGAGCACCAGGATTGAGGTGTCGTTCTGCAGCTAGTCGGTAAAAAACACGAATGAGACAGAGTAACAATGTAGGCACGCAAGAAGCGAATGAGCCTATTCCGCCCTTCGGCAGCCTGAGTTTGCGAAGACATGCATATTTAGTAATATTGAACCTCATGAAGCCCCTTTGCTGCTTTTGGCGAGTCATCACCAACATAGTGTCGCTCTAGCTCGTGGTCTTGATCCGAAAACATGGCCGTCCGGCAACGATTTTTGGGCACATCCTTCGGCAATCCGCTCTCTGCCATCAAAAGCTGTCTTTGATAATGATCTTTCAAACGGCCACTGGCAAAGCGGTCCCAAGTCTTGTTGCTAACAATTGAATGTCGTGAACCACCGGAGAATTCGGAAAGCGACATATAGTGTGCCGGTATAAATGGGTCAGAGTGGGGAAGAGAGCGGACTGAAGATGCAGATCCTCGACCCCTTTATCAAAAAACGCGCAGGTCCGGGCTCGCTGATGGGGACTACTTGCAGACCGTGGTTGAGTGGCCTGATGTATTAGCGCGTCTAAACAATATCGCCAGCAGAAGTGTTTTGACCAAACTCAGAAGCCAAAGCGAATTGACCAAGACGGGAGATTTCGGTGGAAAAAGCGAGAGGACTAGGAGGGATATGGTTCCATTAGGGTCGGCAAGGAGTTGATAATTTTTCTCGAGATAGAACGTAGGCTTGTCCTACGGATCTAGCCGAAGGTCCTGAACCGATGTCGCAAGGAATGTCGCATCGATGGCAGAGAAGAGTCCAGACTACAGTAGTCGAGTCAGCATGTGATGAACAACAATATCGGGACTCACAAAGGTCAAGGTATCACTAGCTCCCGCCTTCCGCCTTCCAGTTTTCTGCTTTATCCCGTCCTTTACTTGCACTTTCCCCAAATACTTGTTGAAGAGTGGGCCAATAATCGCCGACACTATAGCTAGACTCTCCTTGTGGCCCTTTCCCTGGAGCAGTAGTCACCAGCGTGTGTAGTGATTAAGATTGCTAATATTTTCAGGTAGAATGGTGACGCACCTTTCCTGACAGGTTTTTCCTTACGTTTGAACTTATAGTACTGATTACGCTTTGACATGGAGGATTATCGAGTACGTGATGGAGGGTGAGAGAAATCATAATGTGCCCAGCGGAAACTGCAGGGCAAAGTACAGGGAGAACGCATGGAAAACGCGAGGCCAAGTTTGAGCCTTAGCCCAAGCCATGAGGAACAGGCGTGAGCAAGGCAAACACACTGCCTCCCGCAGTAGCGTATTTTTGCCGCGTGGTCTCATTTGCGAGGCGCAGTTGGAGGCGGCGTCGACCACGTGACAGTGCCGCTGGTTCGGGTTCGTATCGCATTGGCGCTGGCTGAACACAGTGAAGGGGGAACGCGGAACGCAATAGACATTGGCAACTTGACGGTGCTGAAACGGACCGGATCCGGACCGTTCTGAGCGCTGAGTTCGGCCCGGTGCCAGCGTGGCTGCGATACCGTGGTCGCACCCCAGGCTATCGCAGTTACACAGTTGTACGTCGCAAAATTCTAGAGATGCTCTACGGAACCGAACACGGCCAACCAGACGTAAACACAGTCCAACATGCCGAATCCCGCTGCGGTTTGCACTGTGACGCCACCTTCGTCATTGGCAAGGTATGCGCAGCGAGAAGCACATGAAAAGAGTTCGATGCAGTCTTTGTAGTCACTAGTAGTACCCTTGCATACAGGTGAGGACCATCCATCGACAATAGGATAAAGTCGAAACACGAGGATATATATATATATGATGCACCGAGGCGAACAGAAGAGAGGCAAAACATTTGATGCCGATGTCACAAGAGTTCTACAAGTAGCACTCAAAACTTATATAAGTATCAATACCGTGACACGACCATTAGGCTATGGGGCCACGGTAGGAAAATGGGTGCGGAGGTGTGCGGGGGGCCCTGGTCCATCCGCGTCTCCAGGAGATGGCCTAGGATCACGAAAAGGTTGTGGGAAATCTGGAGTCGTAGCAGGGACCAGCGGCGCTGACTGCTGTTGTTGCGGGTGAACCGAAGAGTCGTTTGCTGCGGGTGATATCGCCCCTGAAGGAATGTAGTCGGATCGGGACCTGGAGGCGATTGGGGACAATTGGGAGTATGTGTTACCCGAGGTTGGGAGGGATGTTGATAGAGTGCCATGTACCGCGTGAGGAGGGGCAATACGGAGATCAGCACTACTTCGTGAAGCGACGCTACCACTACATGAGGGAGTGGCGGTGAGTGGATGAGGTAATGCGGAAACAACGCCAGGGGTATCGGGGATAGAAGTAGCCGTCGAAGAGGCGGAGGTAGGAGTGGTGCCACGAATGTTATAAGCGAGTGGCCCACTTAAATCGCCCTTCCGAAATACAGCGCTCGGAGGCGGGGCGATCGGGATAGTACTTTGTTGCGATACGGCGAGTACGTCGGGAGAGAAGATATCAGCATGACCAGCATTAAACGGGGTATGGACGGGCCGTGCCTCCACATCAGGAGTCACGTCTGAGATGTTGGAGGCCGCCTTCTTGCGACAGCCACGGGCTCTGGACAACGGATTCGACGGAGGGCTAGGAGTAGTGTAGGTGGAGTGAGGGGTAACGCTTGGGCAGAAGGCGGTGGCACAGGTACGAGCGTCATCCCATATTACGCTAAAAGCGTTCGGAGAAGGGAAACCGGGTAGGAAGCGCAAGTGTCTACTATTGGCAGGTCTGGCTCGGGCGTGGGCAGGCATGGGTAGCACAGAAAACGCATCGTGGGGTAATGGCGGCTTTGTCGAGAGGTTTAGCATAGTCGCTGTACGAGGTAATGATCACAGAAAGACTTACCGGTCTTTTTACACCGACATCATATTCCATGGCGGAACAGGGCGTCAGGTGGTGGCGGGTAATCTTGCATGGGGGATATGAAGATGGGAACAGAAGGATGATATCGTCATCAGGGGTCTTGGCGTTGAATGCTGTGGGAGCGGCCATGGTACCTTGATGGAATTCAGAATAAACTTTGCGAATATGTTTGGGGATGTAGATTGAAAGGTTCCGTGAGCGTCGATCACTTGTATTTCGAAGTTCATTCCACATGTCGCAGAACTCGTGTTGCAGCCCAGGAAGCGCATTTTGAATATTGAATCTCGAAACTAATTCTAGAGTCTTTGATCGTGAGTAGACGTCGCGGTGCCACCTGTGCCTAGAATAGGCGTCCAATGTACGTCGACAAATAAAAATGCAATTAGCAAGTGACATGCTATCGCCGTGTTCGAGGTAGGTCTCGAGGGTGGATCTTGATATGTCCAATTGGCCAGTGGCTAGTTCAAACCAACGGTCATCGCGTACTCTTACCCCCGCAATAATGACCGAAACCACGCATTGCGAATAGTACTCCGCAAATGGGTCACTGTACTGTGTATTCTTCAGCAAGAGCCCGAATTCAACAGATTCCAGGAGTGCGCCCCAGTCCTCGTACAGGACACGTTCGAGGCTTCGCCGGCTGATAGGGAGAGACAATCCGACCATTGCCTTGATGTAGTTCTTGATTCGGCCTTCTTTGGTTGACTGTGTGATCAGATCGGACGACAATGTACGGTGGATTAATCCGATCAGAACATGTGCCGTCTTCTCGCCGTTCGACGTCTTTAAAGCAGCCCGGAAGTCGTCGAGCATTTTTGAGTCGTGGAAGTCCGGAATACTCTCATCTGAAGACTGGAGCGCCCATAGTAGTATGCGACCGTTAATCTCCGATGGCGATGTCTGGGTAGATTCTTCGGCGGCCTCCTCTATACGATGTAAAAACCGCCTTCCATAATGGCCTTTCAAGTGACCGAAGCGATTCCATGTCTCCTCGCTGAAAAGGTTGAACGCCGTGCACCACCGGAGAATTCGGAGGGCGACAAATAGTGCGCCAGTATAAATGAGCCAGAGCGGGGGGGAGAGTGGCGTATAATATGGGCTGTCATGTCGAATGAGGGGTAAGAACGTGAAACATGCATACATGACGGCGCAGAGCCCGACCCATGACGCCACGACTTTGAGGACTGTGTGATTGTAACCAAACGAGAATATAATGAAGCCGGCCAGAAAGAGAACAAGGGATGTGTGTAGGAAGATTGGCAACGCATCAACAACCCATCGAAGGCACAGATCCTCGACACCTTTGTCAAAGAATGCGCGGATGCGAGCTCGCTGATGCGGACTTGCAGAATGTGGCTGAGTGACCCTAGTGTATCGACGCACCCACTGTTGGACCAATATCGCCAGCAGGGCAGAAGAAAGAGATATAACCAAACTCAGGGACCAAAGCGAATTGACCCAGACGGCGGATTTCGGTGGAGAGAAAGACTGAGAGGGGAAGGTGGGGACATCATGAGTTCTGTTAGAGTCGGCAAGCAGTTGATAAATGTTCTCGAGATAGGTTGCAGACTTGTCCTGTGGATCTGGTCGCAAGTCCTGAAACGACACAACAAGGAACGTCGTGACAACTGCAGAGAAGAGTCCAGACTATAGCAGTCAGGTTAGCAAGTGATGGAGACGGACAACGATATTGGGGCTCACAATTATCGTGTTATCCCGAGCTACCGCGTCCCAGTTTTCCGTCATCTTCTTATCCTTTACGTGCGCCATCTTCAAATACTCATCGAAGAGAGACCCCAAATCTTTGACAAAGCCGGAATCCCCTTGTAGCTTGTCTCCTAGAGCGATTACAGAGTAGTCACCAGTGTAATGATCAAAATTGCTGATATGCGAGAGATAGAAGAGCGGTGACGCACCTATTTCCTTGTTGGTGGGTTCGTCGTTCATCTTCGGGTACTGAATTGTCATGGAATTGACGATGGTGGGCAGGTCATCATATACCTAACGAATGCTCCTGAGGGATGGCGACGGCAGCATGGAGGATGCAAGGCCCGGCCATGATGTGCGTGGAGCACGATGAGCGGGCATGGGCAAGGCAAGGCATTCATTGCGCGTTGTTACCGTTGTCGAAGGTCCACAGTAGTGTAAAGTGGCAACCACACATGTGTAAGCCACGCGTATGCCACACCAGGGGACAGGTATCGTTTCATCGCTTTGGGTGGGGCGATGGAACCACGAGACAGGGAAACGGATCAGAGCCGACGGATGGGTGTCAGTGTTGCTGGTCCCAGGGTACGATGAGAAGCTATATTGATTACACTGAATGCTCTCTACTTTGCTGTTCCCGTTGGTTGTGGCACAGTGAAGGAGGAGTATAGACTTTGACGGAAGTCACCGGACGTGAAGACTACGTGGAGGGGAGAGTATGGCCCGGCCGTTGCCGACGCCCCAGTTTTTGTTGAATATAACGTTGAATCGGTATGTAGTTCACAACACCGCAGAAGAAGCCCAGTTTCTTGCTCGACAAAGCCGTTGTATACATGCACCAAATTTTAATTCATGACCTTTAATTACTAGTGGCCGCCTATGCAGTACGGGTACAAGCCACGAGTCCACAACATAGTAATATTCCCGAACTCCCACTCCCACGTGGTGAATATGCACTGATTGCTACAGGACAGCACAGCTGCCAGTGGCGCTCGCGCACCTGCATGGCAGACGCGCACATCACATTGCGGTGTGGCACGGGTATCCTCATACTGCCACCTGCACTGCCTGTGTGATACATAATGCCAGGCGCCATGCACAACACGGTGCAGGAGGTGGTAGGGGCCACCAGGGAGGGGGAGGGGGGGCATTGGAGTGGCACGATGAACGTGGAAGTAATGAAGGCAAGGGCGAGGCTGAAGTCATGACTCATGCGATGGTTCAGGAAAAAAAAGGTGAACGTCTGTCATGGAGGAACTGGTGAGGTCCTCTTCGGGACATCCCCGAAATCATCATTCATTCGTGAAGGGAAATTGGAAGTTGGAAGTTGAAGTTGTCGTGAAGTGACAACTGGCGTTGTAGTACGTGGCAGTGGAAATCCGACATGATACTGTACTATACTATTACTCAGGCTGTGGTCACCTCGTTGTCTCAACTTTCACCTTTTCTTGGCCTCTGCGCGTGTTGTGTTATCTCTTTTCTTTACGATACATTGATAAACGCATCTGACTCGTTGGTGTTGATACGTTGATATCTTGTACTTTTTTCTAGTCTCGTATTTACGAATTTGTGATAATCAATCTTACATAAACACTTATGCCCTACCCGTTTGTTCTCGAGACCATCCGACTGCTGTATGCGTCTCACACTCTCCTTTCTCCCTGTGCTAGATTCGACATCTCTTATCTTTCCGGACGCACGTGTCACTTTCGTGATACGCGTATGTTACTCGTCATCTTCACAATCACTAGGGGTTCTAGTAGTGCCGTGCGTTATGTTAGCGAGTACCCCACGGTTGTCCTTCATAGAGCCTCGAAGCACAACGCGAGCAGGTGGGGCGACCGAGATACATTGTTGCAATATACAGTGTTCATTGTCCATTGACTGCATGTCCGCGGAGGCGGTACCGACGTTGCCAGTACTAGATGTAGGTGTCAGTGATGCGTCTTGTGTAATCGGAAGCGAGGAGGTTTCTAGAATGTCGCTAGGGCGCAAGGTGATGAGGGGGGCCGAAGGGGCATGAGTACTGGCGTCCGAAGTGCTGGACGCTGTTTCTGTAAGACGGTCACAGACTC
>JAKELK010000325.1:0-65533 GCA_021525775.1 Lactarius deliciosus | reverse complement strand
CAATTGCGTCAACGCTTGTGTGTACGCGAAGACGGCCCCAGAAATGGGACCAAAAGGAATAACGACGTTCGTCGTTGAGAAAGGTTTCAAAGGTTTCTCGACGCACCAAAAACTTGATAAGGTTGGTATGCGTGGAAGCGACACGTGTGAGCTAGTTTTCGAGGATTGTGAAGTCCCCGATGGTTGGTTCTGTGCCCCCTTTCATGTGTAGCGAGTGCCCAAACGCGTCTCGTACAGAGAATGTCCTCGGAGGCGTCAACAAGGGTGCATCCGTTCTTATGTCTGGCCTCGACCTGGAGAGACTGGTTCTGAGCGGCGGGCCACTCGGGTAGCTTTACCTATATCTTGAGCACCCGCAACCCGCTGACGACTAGCGCCAGGCTCATGCAAGCAGCTTTTGACCATGCAGTAGAGTATGTCCACGATCGTAAACAGTTTGGCCAGCCAGTCGGGACTTTCCAATTGATGCAAGGTATGTTGGAACGATCCTAGAACGCAATGACTGGATCTGACACATGCAGGCAAGATTGCAGACATGTATACGAAGTTGAACGCAAGTAGATCCTACGTCTACGCCGTCGCCAGGGGTGTGACCGGGGCCAGATCAGCCGTAAAGTGAGTGCGTGATGCTTGGACTCCCCATAACATCTTATTTTGTTCACCATGTAAGGACTGTGCGGGAGCCATCCTGTACTCTACTGAGAAGGCCGTCGAAGTCGCATCAGAAGCAATGCAGTGTCTCGGAGGGAATGGATATATAAATGGTGAAATCGTATCGTCATTGGGATTCTATAGCTGACTTGAATGCCCAAGATTTCCCCGTAGGTAGGATCCTACGTGACTCGCGACTCTACACTGTCGGGGCAGGTACACAGGAGATCAGGCGCATGTTGATCGGACGGGAGTTCAACCAGGAGTTGCTAGCATGACATTGGATCATGCTTTGTGTCGGCCTATTCCGCACCCATGCCGATCACAAACCGATCCACGCAGAGCTTGCCCCTTGAGATATAAAGAGTAGCGAAAACCTGTAAACAATACAGCCTATGTTGTATGAGCCATGCAATGTACCCTCGGTGTGACGACAGCCAGAATGGGTTTTATCGACACCGATGGTCTACCCCGAGGTTATAATTCGATGGACGTTAGGCAGTATTTTGTTTGAAGGAGTCGTTCTTGACCTTGCTAGCTCTTCCGACACGACACGAATGACAGAAAGATTTTTCTGTTCTTTCTTGAATAGATCACATGAATTTGGTCATCTATGTACAGTACATACAGTACATTCTTTCTTTCAATAGGCACGGAGGATGAGCGGGGCAATAGAACTCCAGTATCACTCCCACTTTTGGAAAGTGGACAGCTGATGACTAAATCGAACCCCGACACGGCGCCATGGGTCGGCAATGCGACAGACAGCCATTCCCCCTTCCCTCCTTGCGCCAGAGCAAATTTTATAAAACGAACATGTCAAGATTCGTACCAAATGTCGTATTTTGTAGTATTTGGTCCATTATTGCGATTGCATGAGAATTTCGAAGTGTTTGAACGAAGCTTGCGGTCTACGGTCTACGGTAGATAGGAGTGTCCCTTCCCGCCCGGTCGTCACTTAATTCGGGAGATTACATCATCAGCTCAAGTGTCGCCAGCTGGCTTGCCAGCTGAGGCTTTTCGTTCTTCTTCGCTAGTCTACAGTGTCGCTGTTAGGAATGGGTGAAAAGTTGAAGTTCATTGCAGAGCCAAAGACGGTCTCGGTAAGTGCGAATTATCTGGTATCTGATCCTTTTTGATGTGTCCACAGATCGTTGGATGTCCGTTCAGGTCAGTCAAAATTCTCTGAATACGGCGTGCCTGTCGCTAAATTATTATGACGTGTAGCGGTGGACAGGTGTGTCACTCCTGGCGCTTACCAGATCTCTCTGCTGTTTCTTAAACCACTCCAGCATAGAATCGGCGTCGACAAAGGCCCAATCCACCTGGTCAACGCCGGTCTCGTGGAACAACTCAAGGACCTAGGTTGGGTCGTAGAATTCGACGGGCACCATCAATTCGAAGACATATCAGCTGCGGTGGATCCTCCTACAGGAAAACTTAGGAACCCGAGACTCGTTTCCAATGTTACTGAAGCTGTTGGACGAGTTGTTGCTGGCCACGCAAGCAAAGGCTCTCTGCCGCTTACGCTTGGCGGAGACCACTCCCTGGCCATGGGAACCATTGCCGGGACGTTATCGTAAGATCTTGCTTTCTCTTCTCGTGGTGTCTTCTAATTATGGAACTAGTAAATACCCCGATGCTTGCGTTATCTGGATCGATGCCCACGCTGACATCAACACACCGGAGACTACCGATTCAGGCAAGTTGTTACTAAATCTGGGACTGTCATTCTTCTGACGGACGGCTGTGGTGTAGGAAATATTCACGGCATGCCCTTAGCCTTTCTCACTTCGGTTTCTGGATCCACTTCTCTTGGTGGTTTTGCGAGCAGTCAACCCATTCCATTTTCTTGGCTCGATTCCGTCCACCTACCTCCGTCGAATCTGGCGTATATCGGCCTTCGGGATGTTGATCAGGGGGAGAAGGCAATCATCCGGGAACATAATATTGCCGCGTTCTCCATGCACGAAGTAGATCGATATGGTATTGGAAAGGTAGTAGAAATGGCGTTGGACCGGGTAAACCCGGACAGATCGAAGCCAATCCACCTCAGCTTCGACGTCGACGCCCTGGACCCAAGTGTAGCTCCAAGTACGGGTACGCCGGTAAGAGGTGGCTTGACATTCAGAGAGGGCCATTACATCTGTGAAAGGCTGTATGAAACGGGACTCCTGGTTGCAGTCGACCTAATGGTGTGTGAATATTGCCATTGCTGGCATCGATTAGTCACTCCTTTCGTAACAGGAGGTGAACCCGTCCTTGAAGGAAGAAGCGGACGCTCAACAAACTGTTGCTGTGGGATGCTCTCTAGTCCGCGCTGCGCTTGGTGCGCAAAATCATTTCAGCAATCATCGATTTTGATCGCTTATCCGACATGTTTATGCAGGAGAGACGCTACTTTGAATGAACCGTGTCAGCCGAGTATTGTAGGAACCGCCCGCTGTATGAGTGCTTTTGCGGCGCAGGGGTGTGATGGCACGGAACCAATGAGCATTTGTATAAATTTAGTAGTGGAAGGCACACAATCACAATCAATCAGTGGAGTGGGTGGGAATCATAAAGAAGATACTAGGGCACCATAAAAGCCTCGTCAAGCAAGGGCTGGATCTAACCTTGTCGCTACCTTCCCTGTTCTAAACAGCATGTCTTCGCCTCGGCCAACCAGTGCGCAAGCTTCTCGTGCGAATACCCCCCTTCACTTCAGAGATGTCGTACGTCATCCGATCCAGTGGATACGGCGCCACGATCACCCTGTAAACTCAGATATTGATTTTTGCGACGCATTGTTGTAACAACTGTGCGTTTCGCCCACATTTCTCCTAGGATCTCGATGTCTCGAAGTCGTACAAGCACGAAGACGAGTCTGAAGCACACCAGGTATCTCTCCCGTGCTCCCTCCTGCACAACACCAGAAACGAATGCTTATTTGCTGTAGTTATACCGTCAATCAGCTGGCCATAAGGTGAAGGGTACCATCCTGCCGCAGACCGTCAATCCTGTTGGTCTTCCTGCTGTTATTTGTTTTTCTGCGACCTCATGCGATCCTAGGACGAAGAGACTGTCCCTGGCATCCAACATCCAGGTTCCACTGGTGTCATCTACTGTTCTGACCGTGCGCAAGCCAATGGATTCAATTATGCCTCTTCGCATGAGTGGTCCAACCTGGGTCAGGGTGCCCCAGAGGTCGGACCGATACCTGGAGCGCCGAACCGTCCTCTCAAGGTCGAGTACGACGATGACGCTCTTGAATACGCCCCCACAACAGGCGTGAAAGGTGCGTGCGGCTCAATGGCAGCTACGCAGACGTGATTTCTAAAATTGTCAACAGCGCTTCGGGAGGCCGTTGCCCACCTTTATAACACAACTTATCGACAGGGGAAACCCTCTCAATATACATACGAGAACGTTTGCATAGTTCCTGGCGGGCGAGCTGGTCTTTCCCGCGTTGCTGCTGTCATTGGCGACGTTTACTGCGTTCGTTGTTCTACGTTTGGTATATAATCAAACATATACTCACGAATCATTGTGCAGTCGTACCAGGTTCCTGACTACACCGCATACGATCAAATGTTATCTGCGTTTAGGCGTCTTGTACCTGTCCCTACCGCGTGCGCACTGATTTGACAAATGATAGTAAGTAACAGCCTATACGCTGACACCTGACTTGGCAGTTTGGATCCGGAGGTGAGTTGTACTACCCTCATGCGTGCCACCCCCTGACAGCACCGTTCAGGACCATTATAACTTGGATATAAAGCAAGTCAAGGCACGCCCCAATTAAGACCCTTTTGGCTATTCCTCATTCGCCCTTTTTTATTCCCACAGAAAGACATCCATACTCAAGGCCTCGCGGTGATTATTGCGTCCAATCCTAGAAACCCTACAGGTCAGGTAATCAAGTGCGTCCGAGACATTTTGCGCTTGCATCCCGCCAACTCGACTACCCTAGGGGAAAGGACCTGAAAGAGCTTGTTGACATCAGCCGGGAGAGCACAACCACTGTCATCCTTGACGAAGTTCAGTCTTTCTTTTTAACCACAAACATTACTCATTATTTCAACGTAGTTCTATTCATGGTACATCTACCATGACGATGACAAAGACATCGGGAAGTCAATCTCGTCTGCAGAATATGTTGAGGACGTCAACCAAGACTCTGTGGTCATCGTCGATGGGCTCACAAAGGTACTGATTTTTTAGTGCTCGAAAACTCCCCAGCTGACTCTTACTTAGAACTGGCGACTGCCTGGTTGGCGGATCTGTTGGGTTATTGGTCCCAAGAATCTTATAACTGCCCTGTCTCAGTCTGGTATGTCAATAACGATTCTGGAACGTTGACGGCAGACGGACTAGTTACTTGGTAGGCTCCTTCTTAGACGGCGGGGCTAATCATCCGTAACTATCCGCCTTTCCTTTAGCTGAGGACTCATGCTCAACCAGTTGGTTTCCCCAGTTTACAATTGGCGGCCGTCCCACTTTTGGACCCACAGCATGTTCACAGCGAGAGGATCGCCCTCCAGAAGCATTTCAAGATGAAGCGTGATCATGTACTGAAGCGGTTGAAGGCCATTGGGGTCGAGGTCACACTTCCTCCAGTAGCAACGTTTTACATTTGGCTTAACTTGGAGAACCTCCCTGATCCCATTAACAATGGCCTCACATTCTTCGAGGAACTTCTGAAAGAGAAGACGATTGTCATCCCTGGCATCTTCTTCGACATCAATCCTGCACACCGGAGGAATCTTTTCAACTCGCCGTGCCACCACTTTGTTAGGCTGTCTTTTGGCCCCCCGCTTGAGGATCTCGATAAAGGTAAGCCAAATACTCAATTCCAGAGTCCGCACCATACGGCTAATGTTGGATCAGGTATTGATGCCATCGCGCGCGTGCTGCGTAAGGCTAAGAAAGAGGGTATGCGCTCATTCGGGCACAGTTACAGGAAGAGCATCGATGGCCCTGCCAGTCTTACTTCCCAGGTCTGAAGGGATGCTGATCGAGAGATAGTCAATGCTGCGAGGAAACGAATGTATGAATTATATCTGTAGACTAGGCGTCCGATGGTGCTCCCCATAAATGTAGGAAGAGAACAAACTAAACTGCGCGTGGAAAGTACAGACTGGCAGACCGGCAGTTCCATTGGGATGCGTTTATATGGTCACAACGGCCTTATCTTGAAGGATCGAATGGGGAGAACGCCGTCTTAAATGCCAACACATCGGCCTTATCATCCTCTTCGGATTGCAGACAAGTCTTCCAGTCTGCTCTTTCGTCCATTTTCAATAGCGAAGCCAACACGTTCCTGAAATCATCAGACTTGAGACATGACTGTAAAAATGGCTCCTGCACGGGCGCACCTGCCGAACTGTACACTGAATGGCAAGCCGCCTTGATTTCGATATACCAATCTCCTTCCGTTTGGCAGCTCTACCCGAAAGTAGCTCTCGCTTTCCCCATGGTCAGATTCTTCCGCGTTGAATTCAACACCGTGCAGCTTGCCGGCATCCCGGAATGCAGTTTCGACCCTGTCTTGGAGGGAGAGTGGCACCGGTACTGCTTGGATGTGTGCATGCCCACCCTTGGCTGAAATACGACCTGTCTCGAAGAAAACGGCTGTCGCATCGTATTTGGCATACAGTGCGCGTAGCGCTGCCTGATATCTATAGCAAGAGGCATCAGACTTGTTTCGCCGTAACTGTTAAAGAGTCATGCCTGTCACACTCGCCGAGAACGGAGGTGCGCAACTCGCTCGAAACAGTATCGAGCGTCATGCAGTGTGCGATGGGCACAATGAGCACATGCCCCCCTCCGGGCACGTTGGGTATCTCCGCATCCCGGTAATGCCCAGGGTTCTGCGTTGGCACCAATTTACCCTTGGGAAAGGTGAGATAACATTCTTCGCCGATTGTGACAATTAGATGCTTTGTTAGGGCGGGATTAGACAAGCAGAACCAACACTCGTCTGGTTCAACTTCACGAGTGGGACCGCGTCTGGAGCTCATCCGGTTGTCAGGAGTTCGTCGCTCTTGTACTATGGGACAGTCCTTAATGTAGTGTAACTCGCTGCCACAAGCACGGCAAACGTAACCCTCGTGTGGTTGGCGACCACCGGTATCACCAACGGCATGCCGAGTTGGGCAGTCGCGAACAAAATGCCCTGGCTGCCAAACGTGATGTCAGTAACAACTGGGATCAGAAACGGACTGTCTAACGTTATGGCAAGTCCTACAGATATAGTTTTCAGGTGGCTTTGCGCGCTCGGGACAGGCGTTGATGAAGTGCTGGCTGTGCTTGAGTTTTCTGAAGATGGGAAATTTACGAGACGTACATCCGTGCTATCGCACCGTTTACAACGATAACCTGGTGGTGGCTTGTCCCGTTCAACTCCTGGTGGTCAGGTCCTTAGCCTCAGGGGCGGACGTGAATCAAGGAACCACACCTGTGTGACTACGCTTCGATCGTTGCACATTTTCCCACCTGGATGTTTGGTGTTCTGCAGCTTCGAATGGGCGCTTATGTGCACGGGGTCTATTTGTAAACGGATTGGGCGTTGCGTTCGCAGGTCGTGAAGAAGCTTCCGTTGCCTGCACCTGGGGTGCAATTGCGAACGCATAAAACCACTGTCCAGAAATTCAGTGTGCAGAGCGGGTATCAACAAGGCGCGCTCACGCGCTGCTTTCTTCCGCCGACCGGATCTCCGCCAAACGCACCAAGACCTACAAATCTACACACTCTGTCTGTTTCTCCCGCCCACGTGAATGGCTCCCTCTCCCAAAAACATGGGGACTTCCCCCCACCACTACTAAAGATATATCTTGGTTTGATTTTTTCAATTATTTCATCGATTGGCGGAGAGCTGACATCTGGTAACTCGGGCGAAGGGAGTGGTACAGACGAGAGCTCGGTGACAGCGGAGGGCCAGTCATGCGAAATGAACACATCAATCAACGGAGAAGAGCTAAGCGCAGACACCGTGGACGAGCGAAGGGGTGTTTTAGATGCAGGAGAGGAGACAGCGCTGGAAAGCAGTTTCGAGACAGTCCGCGATGTGTAATAAGGGGACGAGAAGCCCTAAGACATGATAATGTGGTCAAAGGGAATTAAAATGAGTATATGACACGCACGTGGGGGATTTCTGATCCATGGTAAATCTCGGGTTTGTACGTCCCACCGAGACAGGCAATACGCAGGCCCTCAGCTGTTGTCATGATCTGTGACTTAGCTAAGTATTATATATCAGTACCCGTGCAAGGAATGAACGGGATGACATTTGGCTCACTGAGAAGGAATACATTATCGCAGAGCTCCCCATTCGTTTTCGAGAATTGTTCGATCACTATTTCGGACATTGGGTATTCACCTTGCATAATGTAACAAGGCAGTGGAGCTTGAAAACATTCGGTTTATCAAGTCCCCGACTTTACGACACAACCGAGGCGCACCCCGCAATTGTCCGCTCAAAGCTTTTCGGTGTAACTTCCGTCCTTGACATCTGGTGATGGACCAAAGAAGTCGCCAACGCAAAGTGCAAGGTTGAATGGACCGTGTTTCTCATGTATAGCCGACATCTTGTCAAACAGTGTGGGGATTGAGCCCATTGCAGAGCCCACAACGAGTCTAATGACAATTAATAATACGAAGAAAGTGCTCATACGGCCATATCCTCCTTACATCCTGAGAGATGTGGGTATTGAGGCCATGGTCATGTCGGTTGACCTCCAATTGGTAAGCTCGAGGAGTAAAAGAAAGAGGATCGGTAGATGCCGGCGAGACCACTGTCGATTTTCGCTGGGCGCTGCTTGGATAATGGGACTCCAATTTACCACTACGTCCTTTACTGTAGACTCAGACGAGATGGCATGATACCTACACTCTTGGGTGGATCACTGCGCAGTTTACAATATTATCCCCCGTCGCACAAAGTTAGTGTTAAAGTTAGTGCTAGACTGCTAAGTTAGTTGCCCTTTTTGGAAAATCCTTGTGTGGGAGGTTTTCCATGCTTAGAGTCCCAACCGGGTCATTATTCTTGCAGTTTATGCAAATATAAGGAGAGGCAAGTGCTTGGGCAAATTGGGTCGAGTGTCGGTCTCACCTTGCCTCACGGAAACGGAACAAGGGTGGCTTTAATTCCGTTGCCTTCCTAAGCAGGAACAAGAATTTTCTGCACAGTGCCTATCACTCTGACTTCTTTCGCAGAGCGATGCGTAATCCCAACTACGATTGCCAAGGGACGTCCCCACGTTGGCCTTTGTTCTCTGCTATACATGCTATTTTTTATGAGATTCTCAATGTTTGTACCTAGCAAGGTACCCAGCTTGGTATACCCAGATGTGCTTCCTTCACGGCTAATGGCAGGCACAACTAATTCAATCCCTCGTTAAAAGCCCGTTGATCGACGTTCCCTCTCTCGGTACTCCTGTATCCCTGGCGAATAAGCCAGACATACTTTTTTTCCCTCACAATTTCTGGTAAAGCATCATGGTCGTTCCCGCCGGTTTTTTTTGTTACTTTCCTCCTCGTCACTCTGGCCGGTGCCTCTCCAGTGCAGCCTCAGCCCCCCTGTACTACTAGCCGAGGGTTATCTGGCACCCGTGTCACAACACCGCTCGGTGTTGCGCAAGGCACGGTACCAGTCAACGGAGCTTCGCGGTTTGCAGTTAAATATGCGTCTGCCCAGCGTTGGAGAGACCCCGTAGTGGCTAGCACTTGGGAAATCCCGTGTGTATCACCTGCACCAGGCGAGCCTATGGTCTTTACCAATTTTTTTGTGATATAGAAACAATTTGTCGGATCCAACAGCGCTCCCGTTGGCGTGCCCTCAATCTACTCTGGACCCTTCTGAATTTTCCGAAGACTGCTTATCCATGTTGCTATACGTACCAACGGTCGTGACACTGTCAAGCAAGCTTCCCGTTTTCCTCTGGTTTGTATTCGACATTTTCAATACCATGGTTCTCTAATCGAGTCGCCCAAAGGATTCATGGGGGTTCATTCATTTATGGTTCGGCAACAGCGCCTGGGTTGGATGGCACTAACCTTGCCAAAGCGACAAGTGCTATCGTTATTGTTGTGCAATATCGCCTCGGCGCCGTAAGTCGGTTTCACGCGTCTCTGTGTTTCCTTACGACGTTTATTGTTAGCTCGCCTTTAACTCCCCAGACGGACGCACGAATTTTGCGGTGCGGGACATTGTCGCTTCCCTGCAATTCTTACACAAGGTAGCTACTAGCTTTGGGGGCGACGCCTCAAAAATCACCATCGCAGGTCAGAGCAGTGGCGCGAATTTGATACGAGCGCTACTGGCTGCCCCGTCGGTCGCTCCGCTTTTCCAGTCGGCTATCCTCCACTCTGATCCAATGGTAAGTGAGCTATATTATCGCCATTAGTTATAACCGAGTCGCAACAGGATTATGGATTCTTGTCCACTAGCGTCCAGTCTAAACTTCAGGATTACTTTAATGAGCAAGTAAACTGTTCCGCGACGGACACGTCATGTGCACTCTCACTTCCTCTTGGCGCCATCCTCTCTGCATCAGATATGTTGTTCGATAATGCAGTAAACATAGACCCATCTGCAACCCGAGCTGAACCCATGCGGCCCGTTCATGACGGCACTCTCATTACGAGTACGCTGGATTCCACGACACATTTCCCCAAAGTTTCCAAGGCCGTAATCCTGAGTACTGTACTAGACGAAGCCGGCCCCGCCATTTACGGCCAATTCACCGACCCGATGAGCACATCCTTCTACGAGGAAATGGTTCACGCGTCGTTCGAGGAACCCAGAGCCAGCAATCTTCTTGCATCCCCTCATTATGAAGTGCCGGTCCTTCGCGATGGGGGTGCCGCTGATGCTCGTGTCCAGCTAGAGAAGATGGGTTCCGATCAGGTTTGGCGGTGTTCAACATGGTCATTTGCGCGCAGCTGGACTCAGAATGGTGGGAAGGCATACGTCGCGCAATACACTGTCGGCGCAACCTACCCAGACAACCAGCGCATTCCCTACTGCACCCGAGCCGGCGTTGTCTGCCACGAGGATGACATTCAGATTGTTGTGCGTTGCCTAATTCATTCATTTAGCTAATTCGTATTTTCAATGACGAAATGCAGTTCGGCACAGCCAACAGTCCTAGCCCCGCACAGTCCTCTTTAATCCGTGAAGTTCAGGCTCGGTACAAGTCGTTCCTTCTCACAGGTAATCCGAATCCTTCCGCAAGTTCTTCCGGGACCAGTTTCCCCCAATGGTCCCCCGCGACGACCGGAAATTTTTCGGCGCAAAACTTGGGAACCCGTGGAACGACAGCCATTGGCGCATGCAACACACAATTCTGGGGAACCATTTCCATACCGTATGATTATCAGGTGTTTGGAATTTAGACGAACTTGGGTAACGCCCGCGTTCTAGGATATCGTCACTTCAAAGTTATCACTACCACTAATAATGTTATTTCACTGGTCACGGCTATATTGCATATTCGCAAGTCTCAGCAAAATGTCATCAGGTGTTTGCGGTTTCCTCTCAATGCTAAGGTCTGTTCAGAAAAAAAGAAAACGAAAAAAACAGTCATGCACATAGCAGCTGTCGATCGCTACACCTCGGTATATGTTTACTACAAACGTCCTCGTAATCATAATAGATGTCACCTCCAGATCAACTAGATCAGCGTATTCCCACTAATGGGTACTCCGGTGCCCCGTCTAAGCCCACAGAAGTCGTGTTGAGTTGTTTATTCGGACCAGATAAATGGGGAAGAAGTAAGCAGAA
This sequence comes from Lactarius deliciosus, assembly GCA_021525775.1. Lineage (NCBI taxonomy): Eukaryota > Fungi > Basidiomycota > Agaricomycetes > Russulales > Russulaceae > Lactarius > Lactarius deliciosus. The sequence continues at coordinate 54,117 of JAKELK010000325.1, read as the reverse complement.
ACAGGTGATACAGTTAAAACGAGCCGAAAGGCAGTGATGTCTTGCATGATGTATGCTGACTGCCGGACGAGTCTGGCACCTCAGCGCCTCTTTGAGACACTAGGAGGGGGTGGAAGTAGCGGAACGGCACCGGCGCCGCTCACAGGATCGATAGCGTGGGATGTACCGGTGGAACCCAGCACATTCAAACCGTCGTCGAGTTTGCCACCACGGCCAGGAATGGAGATACTGAATGTCTGGCCTTCTTTCAACGAATAGTCCTTCTTTGGCCCGGGGGGGATATGTGGCGATGGTGTGTCCTCGTCTACGGCCGACGATGGCGGGTTCATGCGAGCCTTCCACCTCCTGGAAATACGATTTCAATAATAGCCTTGCTAACGTATGCACAAGAACTGAGTACTTCGTGTAGTCCTGCAACGCCACGTCTACAGGGTTTAGGCATCTATGAGTACATATAGCCCGGATGGACTTACTGAAGTCGAAACTGTCAGAACGCTCTGCAAAACCCATTCCAATATAGGCCTTTCGTCCATTGTCTTCGACCCGGATGACAAAATATCGGGAAGAATCAAGAACAGCTTCCACAGATGGTGCAGAGGGGTCATAAAGCGCCTTTGCAAATACTGGTGACAGAAGTCTCAGCGGTAAACTCCCTTCATCATAACGGCCCATACGTACATTCACCTGAACTATACGTGAGCCGATCAGGAAGCCCGAGGAAGTGGGCGGGTCGTACCAGTTTGCGCGTCCTCGAATAATAGAAATACGGAAGTAGACTTCTCCATGATACGCATGCGACCCTTCCACAAGGGTTGGGAAAGATTGCCCCATTCTTGAGCTCGATGACCTTCGTTGGCCTTCAGTGGCGGGATCCTGTATACTATTGATTTATCGGTGCTGTGTCAACAGTTCAGAGGGATAGCTCAGATGTACCGGATATTTCTCGTGCTATGTAAAGAATAGACTCGATTTCGTCAGCCACAAAATCCTCCATAACGTTTTAGCTGGAAGGAAGCCAATTCAAGTTCGAGGCTAGTATGTTCGGGATTGCCAGTGCCAGTGGCCAGTGCTCTTGCCAGTGGTGGTTAGTTGGGTTTAGTTGGGTTTTCCGATGTGTGACATGTGACTCGTGACGCACGGGGCCCCTCTCCCGATTAGGATACGCTTACTTAGTATCTTTTGTTCGATCTTTGACGACATGGACAACAACCCCTCGCCTCCGCAAACAGTGCTTGCTAGGGAATCCCTCCAAGTAGTGTCCGAACTGCCTGCGCTGGGTGGGATCGTAAGACCCGCCTCGTAGGTCATTGCCTCGTTTCTCACAGCATACTCAGATCGCCGCCCTCCAAGCCAAGGGTGACTATTATGGACTCATCCAAGCCGCAGAACGCGCCGATCTCGTATGTTCATAGCTCTTTATTTTAGTACTGTCACAGAATTTGCTAACCAACTCGAAGGTGGCCTACGACGATCCTCTCACGCGGATACTCGTCGCTGTGCCTCTTGTGCTCTCTTACTTGATAGTCAATGACTTGTGAGTTTCGTTTAGATCTCACTCCAGGGGCTGTTGATCTCGCATAGACCTTCAGCAAAGTTTGCGCTCCTGCGCATACCCGATGCCGTAGCTTCTGTTCCGCTTGCACAAGCGACATTGAAATTATTCGCTTCGGTGTGGGAACGACGCTATGAAAATATTTTTTCTCGTGGAGAAGCTCTTTCCAACCTTGCGCGGAAGGCAGATCACTTGCAGGAAGATTCGGCAGAATTAATCGCAGGTTTAGTGGGAACTTTTATCGGTAGGTGTTGCCTGCGTAATGTACTGGTACCTCACCTCCCACTATCACTTGCCTGGAAGAATCCTTTCGCCAGCGCACATTCGTGCTTGTGTCAAAAGCATACACAACCATCCCACTGTCCCTCGCACAAGTATATCTCGGCCTACGGAGCGACCATCTCCTCCGCGGTATGTCGCACAGACTAAGCTAGATTGCACCACCAATAATACCTTCGCCTTGAAGTTACGTCATTAGAAGGCTGGCATTTCGATGCACATTCCCAGATCTTAACGCCCGTTCGAATTGCAAGGACCGAGCCGTCTCCAGGTATACAATCCAGCCCTTTCACTAGATGCCACTGTTTATAAATATTGCTCACAGCCTCCTCCACACTTTTAATGTTTGAAGGTGTGACAGACAACGTTGCGCGGCTGGAGACCTAGAGCCTAGAGTTTCTATCATTCGCACTGGGTTGTTGCTTAGGCTATTTTGTAGTATCAGGAAAGTAAACAGTGAAAGGAATTATTTATCAAGTGAATGCTAGCTCGAAGCCAACCAATCGATCTATGCGACATAATCGAATTCACTCAATACACTCTGAACGTGTCACCCATGAAAGAACAATTAATGTGGGGGCAGTGCACGGACAATCCGTTTCCAGTCCTGACGAATCTGTATCAGTGTAACTTCAATAGGAAGTTTAACCTACCTTGTGATTCAATGTCTGCATGTCATCAATGGTCGCGACATGTAACAGATACCTCGCCAAATCATCTAACTCGCGGTCGGCCATTGCACGTGGTGTATGGGCATCCTTGAACGCCGATATTTTTAACCCTTGTTTGGGGTTGAGGGCAAAATTTCGTCCCTGGCAGGGTGTTATGCAGTTTGTATTTTATAGTTGCGTGACTCACAAGGTCGTCAACGTGGATGGTATTCTTTCCGCTGCTGTTTGTGAGACGCGTCAGCTGCTGGCTTATAAAAAGGGATGGACCTACAACTGAGGGAAATGGTTCCAGATAATCCGTAGGGGCTTAACATGATGACTATAAGACTTGCCATCCCGCTGGGAAAAAACAGTGAACATAGGGGTCTTGTCCAGAACTGTGGATAGTGATCAAGGTTGATTTTCGTAGTTACCGACCGGGATGTCGTCAAGACCCTTTCCGCTCACCGAAAGATATCTAGAAAAATTAGCGCCGATTTTCTAATCTCACGAGAAGCCGGACCTGGTAACTCTGACTTCCGCCTATCATCCCGAGCTCTATAAGTTTAGTCTCGATCCAAATCCAGCTTGTCTGTGACCTAGGTCCCTTGTAAGAAGCTTTGAGTAGATGGGCTGTCAGCCATACCAGATGCATATATCGTAAAACGGGTAAATGGCAGTCAAAAATTCGTGCAGTCGAGGACGTGCACATTCAGCGGGGGGTAACGCGCCGGAGGTCAAGGGCTTCGTATCCAAAATCGCTGGGGTGCATCTAGGTCAAGTCTCGAATAAGCATCGCAACTTAAAGCAACCAACTATAATCAATGTCCAAAACAAGTAAGCGCTTTCCCTCGCGAAGGGGGTGAATCAAGTTAATTTTGAGCTTTTCAGTTGCTTCGCGGATCTTGCGAATATTACGCTGATCGTTCTTATGCGTTTCGGCAGCAGCAGGATTTGCAGTGAAGTCGACATCGAGATCGTTCACTACATCAGACAAAAGCTCCATCTCTGAAAAGCGACGTCAATCAAGGCAAGCGACACGGCAAGTGCAACAGACGGTTCGGATCCTTCAACTCGCGTCCTTGCGGTGTGCCCACGAGCGTAAACTTTTTCCCGCTAACCAGTCCAAGGTTGCCTCTACGCAATATTAATATAGGAGTAGCTTTTGTGGATGCTAACTGGGCTTACATCCGCTCGTCGTCTGGAGGCAGTTTCCCCTTCACAAGCCCAAGAATTTTTTGCCGCTCTGGTGGTACATCAGTCATGCTGAATAAAACCACCTTCAAATCAAATATCCTTCGACAGCGTGAGCCATTGGCTCGTATTCTTTCGCAAAGCACCTAACCTGTCCGAGTCTGCAATATCTAAAGGGAAAGATTTCCCAGACCATGTGAAAGAAAGTGCAAGCCATTTCTCCACTACGGTTGCACAATCGTCCGAAACACCACCCTGGAGTATTGACATCAGGGCAACATCAGAGCAGGGAAGGGGTTATCGCACAGCCACCATTACCGGAGTTTCTGCGACGGTACAAAAGCTTGAGGACCCAAGAGCAACCGCTGGAACATTCGAACCCGATTGTAAGGGATGCTGGTTTGTGGTGGGGGCGTGCGTCATTGTCGACTACAGAAGGCTACAGAAGGCACGGGATGATCGTTGATGAAGCTCGATGAAGCTCGATGAAGGGTAACCATATGACTAAGCAACGTCTCAGATCTAAGCTGTCGTCAAAAACACTAGCAATTCATGACGGCCTGAATTGACGGCCCCTTGGGGCCGTCATTCATGAAAGCTTACGGATGCGACACGCGATCATGCTGTATGGTTCGAGTCAAGGGGGGCACATTGTTTGGAGTGGGTTAGGGGGCGCGGCAACGTCGTGTGAGTACGTGAGACTAATGTGAGAAGGTAGGATTACAGAGTACGCAGAGACGGTTCTGGCATACGAATGCGCTCCCTCAGCCACGCTGCATCATCCTCATGCGGTCCTCCAGCTCGTTTGCGTGTTCTCGCTCTTGCGTGAGCTCTGACATGGGGGCTAAGCATGACTTATCAGCTGCAGCTGCAGCTGCGGAGCGCAAGTCCTCGAGCCCTGCCTCCGGTTGTCGTGTGTGGGCCTCAGATACATTTAATTGAACTTCGGAGGCCCTTCCACTGTGCGTCTTACTGCTGCTGTTTCGCGGGATCCACCGCACCCTCGTACACAGCCGCCTCCGCCGTCGGAACCAGTCGCCCATGCCCCCCCGGGTTGCATCGAACAGTCTCGAAATACAATGGAAAAGACAGTGAGCTCAAGCACACCTTGGCTGCGTCTACCTTATTTCCACTGTCGCTTCAGGGATGTGCATGCATCGCCCGGCCAACCACCAGGCGAGTGCATCGTATGACTCGTGATAAGTGACGTTGTAAACTGCGAGGATGGTAGAGATCAGTCGAGTGGTCAGATGGAATCGGGGAAAACGTGAGTTATAATGACTGAGGACTGTTCAAGGGGTCAGGAAGCTGAACTGCAGGTGTAGACTCAAGGCCGCAACGATGCAGAATGTAGTGGTCATTAATCTGCTTGCAGAGAAGACGCGTTGAGTTGTGACATGGCGGCCTGGTTTAAATTGGTGATGCAGTCTACCGAAAGATGAGCTCCGCTTCTTTTGAAGTAAAGTAGTCTCACTGTAAAAGAAATCGCTTGAGAAAAGGTTCGGTCCAGGGGTCCAGAGGGGGAAAAACTGGAAGTGTATTGCCAACATGTTTGGAAAGATAGAAATCATGTCAAGGGAGAACGGGGAGCAAGGTAAGATGTCCCGATGATATGGCAAAAGACGAAAGAGGAAAAACCGTCAGCGGTATATGGGTCGATGACGGCAACATTTGTTTGTTGGACATCTAGAGAGCCCCGGCTCTCGCCATTCATGGATAGACGCACATAAGCACACGCATAGCAACACACATCAAGAGACCCACTGGCAGAACCCTGGTATAGTGTGCTCAGCGGACCCAGGCGCGAGTAGCCGAACGGAAACAGTGTGTCACCGAGTGGCGGTGGAAAAAGAGAAGAAGGAAGAGAAAAGGGAAAGGGGGGGAGAGAAGACATCATAAGCGAAAGATGGACCTTGTAAGCGCGACATACCTAGGCCTCATGTGCACCAAGGGCCAACAACTCCAATATGGTAGTCGCGTTGCTCAATTCTGCTTCGTCTGTAGTCATCTTAGCAAGCAGCTTAGTGTTCAATTGCAGAGTGATGCGCCGTTAACACCTGCCCCAATGAAGAACAAAAATAAACAGGGGGGGGCATACGGATGTCGAGGAGTTCCGAGTGGACGGAAGGAGTTGAGGGGTAGAGTTGGGCAGGTGATGAGAAAAAAATGAAAGTGGCAATTGTGCGCATCAAGGAGGGGAGGGGGATGGGACTCACCCAGCTGCAGGACTAACCAGAAGAGCCACATGGTGACTGCGCTGAAGTCGTTGTTCGACGGCCACGCGTTGTTGCGAATCGCGAGATGTGCACAGGACGCACTGTCCTCCTCAAACCAGAACGCGTGCAGCCAGCCATCCAGCGGGGCGCACTTGCGCAGCTGCCATCCGTTCAGCCTGTCGTTCTTGAGCATCATAAGGTACGCTGTCCATAGCATCTTGTGCAGTGCTAGAGATGTCAACGAGTGACACTCGCGAGTATGAGTACTCGTCGGAAATCTCCAACGAGCTACTTGTACTCGACTCGTACTCGCGGCTGCGAGTACTCGTGAGCATGAGTACTTAGTGATTTACAGGCCCGGCTCATGGGCCTGAAGCCAGACCAAGCCAGCCGGCAGAAGACAGGCCAGGCCTTGGCCGATGAGGCAGCCTGGAGTGGCCCGAGGCTCAGGCTCCAAATTTGGCAGGCCGCTTTCACGGTCTGTGGCCCGGGCTCCAGTTTCACAGGGCCGCGTGCCACATCAACGCCACATCAACGCTACATCACAGCCCCAACTGAGGGTTCCTTGCAAGTAATTTCCTGGTCTGATATGCGAGGATTCAAGCTATTCAAGCCATGATCTGCAGCCTGTTGCCTACTGTACAATGTCGGAAAATTCGGGAACGGGTTTATAATGCATTATAATGTCCACGCTTGCTAATATGAGTTATAATGTAATTATAATTTTTGGGTGCCATTATAAATGGACCATTATAGGGGTTTACGGTTCGATTACGGTTATATTTGATTATGTAACATTTTTAAATAATATTATAAGGTCCTTACAATGATATCATAAGACAAATCGATTATAAGGTGCTACGGAATTTTCCGACAAACTCAGCTCATCTGAAATCGCCACCATGTTGTATTTGAATACAAAATCCGAGTCTTTTTTTTCCCCCATAGATCATGTCTCTGCGACCCGCCTGCAGAATACTGCCCACTGCAAAATTGACCGCCAAAAATGCAGCTGATTTAGAGCTGACTTCACATCGCAGGGCTGTCGCATCTGTGTGCTTAGCTGCCTCACCTCAACCTTCTTCACCCATCTCTGAGCCATTCACATCAACAGCGCCTGCGGACATGGATGTGGAGTTGTCGTCCCCTGGTCCAGCCCTAACTTGGACTTCAACTAAACGACCCGGCCAGCTCTCATCACATGGTACAGTTGACACTGACGACGACGCAGCTGCTGCCGAGGACATTCCCAAGGCAAAGAAGCTGAAGAGGACGCCTGGGCAAGGGCTGCAAACCGATGTCTTGATTATTGAGATCGAAGATGTTGATGATCAAGGGGGGTCAAAAAATTTAAAAATTACACGGGGTCAGTAAATCTTTTTAAGGGCTGAGCCTTAACCCCCCCCCAGTGTACCTCCCAAAAAGGAAAATTTATCCAAATATAGAACCAATGTAGTTCACCTCTCGCATTTCTGAACGTGCTGCACCCATGCGCAGCATTAGCTATTAAACAGTGATGTCCTCTTGAACCTTGCAAATATGTGTTCGACATTGTGCATCACGCAGAGGCATGCATGATTGCATGGCCCGGCCCGTGAGGGCTATGGCAGCATCCATTGCAAGGGGCAAAAAATTACTCATATATTCAGCAATAAAAGAATTATCTACATGTGCTAGGTGTAATGTAAGTATGGGAGTCAGGATGGGGCCAATGACGTTGCATCCCTTGTTGCATGCCTTCTGTTGTCGCGGTCTTCGACTCGTTGTCGGCATATGGTCTTGTGTATGGTTGTTGTAATCCCTGTCATCTTTGTCACTCTGCATTGCCGTTGTTGCAGTCCTAATTGCTCTGTCGTGGTCACGGTTGTCGTCGCGGTCTTCGACTTGTCGGTATATGGTTCTCATGACCCCTGTCGTCTTCATCACTCTATGTTGCTGTGGTCACAGTCCCAATTACTTTGTCGTAGTTGTAGACATCATCGCCACATTGTGGTTGTCACTGCCTTACCGATGTCACTGTAATGGCTGGCCATCAGCCCATTGTTGTTTGTGACTGACGTTAAGGCAGGACTTGCATACTGTCATGTGACAATGGCAAGTGTTCCTCGACTTGAGGCTGGGATTTGTGGCGTCAACTAAGTTGGCGTTCAGAGATTGTTTGGTGGAGGTTTCATGCTATGATGCGATGACTTCGCAGCCTAGCCCAGACTTCCTCTGCGGTAGGAGGTCTGTCGTTCCGTGCTGCCAGGACCGTCCAATGGCCAGCGATGTTCTTGAGCGTTCGGAGTGTCTTTGGGGCCAGTGCCAACCACAAGACATTCTACAGTGGAGGTTCTAGCGTGTAGTCCTCAAAGGATACAACCATGCTGATTCAGAGGAGAGAGGGGAAGTTGTAGTGATTACAAGAACTCGAACCTAAGGTCCTCGTTCTACTACAGCCCACTATTTATACAAGTAGGAGACCAAGTCCACAACCACAGTACATAGTGGCTAGGCTCAGTCATGACATCATCGATGATGTCACTGGTGACATCACAGCCATCCTAGCATCAGTCATCCACAACGCCACATCCATAAGGTAAGCGTCCACATGCGCATCCACCTCTGTATCCGATATCTGATGTCATAATGACGTCCGTAATAGTCCGGACCTAATAAACCACAACCATGTGATAGATCCAACTTACATGGTACTCTGGTTCCTTCTGATTCCTCCGTCTGCGTCCGTGATCATGACACATACCAGGCTGAGTTGACATCATGGCGGGATCTCTTGCAGCGTCAACACTGCGTTGTAGCATTGCATGCTGTATTGCAATGGTGTGATGGCGTGGCATTGTGATGGTGTTGCAGCGTGACATTGTGATGGGTCTTGCGCGCTGTGACTGGGTGGCAGAAGTGCAGACACCCATGGCAAAAGATGTATGTGGCGACCATGGGCTTGTGAAGCAATACATAAATCCCCGCAAATATGATGAGACAAACTGGTTTCTTGCTAGAAGCAACTAATGACTTCTGCTTCATTAGGGAGGTTGTGTGATGAACTACTCACTCGGAGTAGTTGATTTGTACACCCGGTTATCTCTGATGGAGATGCGAGGGACGACGAAGATGGAATGGAGGGTGTCGAGGGAAAACTTGGCTTTATACTCGAAGATAACAGTGAGGTTACCCACAACATCCACAGATGCGTTATGAGCACTTATCCAGTCTACTAACTGGAGGAGGTTATCCAAGAGGGAACAGATGACAAGTGGGTATCAAAGGTTTTAACAAGGGAAAGACAAGTGGACAGTCTGAGGAACTATCCAAACTATGGCTAGGTTTATATACATGGGAGCATGGTCTGTGCGTACTTTAGGGGAGGCCTACTGCTTCCCCATGGGTGCTGTGCAATGGAACATTCTGGAAGGCTCTAAATATATCAGCCAATGGGAATAATCATAGACATGGTACGACTGCTCTGCAGTCGATTGCACGATCTTGCGCCATGATGATGTGATTGGTCCGTAGTCCAATCAGAATAATCACAAGGAATGGCATGACTGCTCTGCAGTCCAATAGGATAAATCCAAAGAGTGGTACGACTTTCTGTCATCTGGTGGCTTGGTAATGGCTTGGTCATGGCTTGGTAATCAATGAGTAATCACGTGTCAGATCACGTGACCATCAGAGTACAAAATTGGAACTCCGATCCCGGATTTCCCCGTTAGGAAGTTGATTACATAAAACCGGGCTGACGCGGACCGGTCCTTGATGCGCGAGTCACGACCAAAGTTCCTAGGTTCGTGACAATATCCCCCATTTACGGTTGCTATGCCGATTAGCAACTCTAGGGGCGATGTGCCTTCGTGGAATTCAAGGATCTTGGATGGCTTTTTCTTCTACAGCGGGTTTCATAACGATAGATACCTAGCAACCATTTTTCACACATAGGCGGCATTTGAATGGGTGTTTCGGTGACCATGCCAAGTTTTCTTCCCACACAAACTAATTGAAGTAATTAAATAATGAATTTATATAGCATACTTATCATAAAGCAGAGGCAGTGAGCTCAGGGAGTTGACTCAGAGAGAAAGTAAAAAAATCTCGTGTATTTGATACCCATAGTTACACTGTACTAAGCGTAAGTAAGGGGGCCATCATTGTGGCCAGCGACGTCCCATCGCCTTCCGTTGTCACAGTTGTTGTCAGCGCATGGTTGTCGTAACTGCCGTCTTTGTGTTCGCCTTGCATTGCTGTGGTCGCTCTGGCGCAGGTGTGGTCATTATTGTTGTTAACGTCTTGCTGCACTCATCGTAGTGGCCTCACTGTCGTCGTCATTTCCAACCTGTTGTGGTGGGACTTGCGCATGGGATTTTGCGCGGTGTCGTGGCCATGTTGTGATGGCACTGTGACGTGGCATTATGATGAGTCTTACGCGCCGTGACGGGGTGGCGGACTCCCATGTGGTGAAGGGTGGACGTGGAGGCCATGTAGCAAAGCAGTAGCAGTGAGGAGCACAGCGCAGCGAGCACTTCTTGTAAGTGCTGGTGAGGCTGCACACCCGGTGCGTCGCGACGCATGATGCGTGATAGGGTGGTGATGCCGAAGAGTGGGCGCGGCAGCCATAGACTTGCATGTGGCGAGGTGGTGAGGACTTGAGGGGTGCTGTGAGACAGGGAGAAGTGCAATGAGACAGGGAGAAATGAAACAATGAAAGAAAAAAGACATATCTTGACCACAGGGCCAAAGCCCAGCTCGTCGTCAGGCGCATCTTCAAGGTGTTGAGGGAATAGTGGGTGGGGGGAAATGGGTGTGGCGAGGCGGTGAGGACTTGAGGGGTGCGGCAAGACAGGGAGAAAAGAAACAATGAAACAAAAAAGAAAAGGGCATATCTTGACCACAGGGCCAAAGCCCAGCTTGTCGTTGGGCGCATCTTCATGATGGATGTTGAAGGATAGTGGGTGGGGAAAAGGGGAGGAAGTGATGGTGGATCGACAAAGGGCGACATGGCCGACGCGTTTGACAGGCGATGAGGCCTAGGGAGACGATGGTGATGTGGCAACGTCGCAGGGGTTGTGAGGTAACTTTGTCAGCTATCCCACGGTAGCCCTCAACGTACAAGGTCAGGCTGTCTGCGCTACATCTCCAATAACTTTACAACCTTTCCCTGCAGCCTCATCCCTATATCCTTGAATCTGATTATATTTATGTATGTATTGTATTTACAATGACAAAAAAGATAAATGTCTCCCAGAACCCATATGAGGGCTCTGCACCATTTCCATCATCCTCCAATATTCTGCACTCTGACGCGCCCTTACTCAAGTTCAGTGCATTACCGATGGAGAAGAAATTAAGGCTGCAAGGTCTTGCAACATGCAAATGCATGCATGACCCTCTGCGCTCCAGATCACCATCATGATAGACCCAGGGTGGGCACGCTCCATGCCGAGCAGATAACTATTCCATAACCCTGATTTTGAAAGATAGCTATTTCATAACCCCAATTCTGTAATATAACCCATTTCCAAATAAAGTTTTCCTTCTCTTAATTACGAACCCCGCTCTCATGTTTCAGAAGTCCGCCTATGTATTCGAAATGACGGGTATCTATCATTATGAAACCTGCTGTAAGCCCATGGACTTTGGTCTACACAGTTACGATGCGTAGCATGGATACATGGGTGTTTTCTTGATTTTCTTGGCATAATTGCAGAAGACGCGGAGACTTGTTTCTCCATCTTGTGTGCCATGGACATGGTTGACTCGTGGATGCATGGATTTTCTTGGATTTCTTGGCATGATTGCAGAAGATGTGGAGACTTGGTTCTCTGTCTTGTGTGCCGTGGACAAGGGTTTTTTCTTGGCTTGCAGAAGACGCGGATGTTTGTTTCCGTCTTTGTCTGCCATAGGCTTGGACAGGGTACTTGGCATAATTGCAGTAGATGCAGAGACTTGTTCTCTGTCTTGTGCCATAGACATGGGTTTTTGTGTCATGGATGCAGAAGATGCGGAGACTTCGTTTCTCCGTCTTGTGTGCCGTGAACTTGGACTTGATAACTTGGACATGGTGTTAACTTGGCTTGCAGAAGACGCGGTGTAACGGTAGCTCGGCCTCTGAGTCCAAAACCGCTCGTTTTCAGGCACTCGATCACCTCGGCCACGCGGCCCTTTGTCTACACTTCATTCCTCTTTTATGTTCCCTCTCTATTCCCCTTTTACCTTAGCTTTAGCTACAGGCTCCTCTGTATATAAACTTTTACTTCCTGCTGAATATATTCAGCGCCCGGTCGCCCCCCTTTTCCTCTCTCTTAGAGTCTTAGTGTGAATATCCCAGAAGTTAGGCCCAAACGCGGGCACTCGAAGGACATTCTCGCTATCTCTTATTCTTCCCCTCTTTGGCTGCTTTCCTCTAAACTGTTCCTCCACCCTCTGCCCACGTTTACTCACGCACGCGCTTTCGAGCATGTTCAGCGGATGTTCGTTTCCATCTTTACTGCCATAGATGTGGCATAATTGCAGGTGATGCAGAGTTTCTTCGTTACTCTGTTTTGTCTGTCATGGACTTGGACATGGTTTTGACTTGGCTTGCAGAAGACACGAAAGTTCGTTTCCGTCTTGACTGCCATTGGTTTTTTGACATAACTTGGCATGGGTTACTTGATATGTGGCAACTGCGTCCACGTATTTCTTGGTTTGTTGACATGGGTTTGACTTGGGTGTTTCCATCTTCTAAGTATCCATCCTCTAGTTGAGGGAACGTGAGCCATTTAGAAGGATTTCTAGGGCATGGGTGACATAGGTGGTTCCATCTTCTAGGTTTGTCATAGAAGGATTTCTTGGGCATAGGTGACATAGGTGGTTCCATCTTCTAGGTTTGTCATAGAAGGATTTCTTGGGCATAGGTGACATAGGTGGTTCCATCTTCTAGGTTTGTCATAGAAGGATTTCTTGGGCTTGAGTGACTTCGCATGTTGTTCTTGGGTGCTCGTGATTCGATGTCTTCGATTTGTATTTCCTTGGACTATGGATTACCGTGGACTGTACTGCACGGATCATGGAAAACTTGGTGTCTTGGAGGAATTTTGTAATCCTGGAGCGCATGAAATGAAATTTGTACTTGGTCCTTTCATGGTTTCGTGGTTTCGTGTGCTTATCCCCTCTTCAGCCCTGGATGCCGGACAGGCCCAAGGTACTCGAAAAAAAAAATTTCCGGGGATTTCATGGACGTGGGAGTTACTTGGTTTCTCATGGTTTCATGGATGACATGGATGACATGGAGTTGACTTGATTGTTGGTTCCCCTGCTCTCTTGCTGGAGTCTTACAGATATCTTGGTTTGGGTTACTTGGTTCTCCTGCCCGCTTGCTGGGGTCTTATGGATAACTTGATTACTTGAATGTCCTACCCACTTCCTGGGGTGACAACTTGGTTACTTGGTGGACTTGGTTCGTCTGCCCTCTTCCTGGGGTCTTATGGATGACTTGGTTACTTGAATGTCCTACCCGCTTGCTGGGGTCTTCCGGACAATCGTGGTGTGGAGTACTTTGAACGCCTTGATCAGGGGCATAGGTAGTCCCATGGTGTGGCCCTTGGTTGTATTCTCTTGCCCTCTTGTTGGGGTCTTACAGACGCATGACTTGGTTTACTTGAACATCCTCCTCTTCTGAGGCGTATATGGCCCAATACTTGGCCCTTGGTATTTGTCCTCATGCCCTCTTCCTGGGGTCTTACAGGTGTCTTGACTCGTGGTTACTTGGATAGCCCAATACTTGGCTCTTGGATGTGTTCTCATGCCTTCTTGCTGAGGTCTTATAGATGTCTTGGTTTCTTGGATGTCCTCAACTGCAGAGGTGTATGTGACCCGATACTCGGTCCTTGGTTACTTGATACTCATGCCTTCTTGCTGAGGTCTTATAGATGACTTGACTCTTGGATGTCTTGGATGCCCGACTTCATCGGCATATGTGACCCGATACTTGGTCCTTGGATTACTTGGTGCTCATGCCTTCTTGCTGAGGTCTTACAGATGTCTTGACTCGTGAATGACTTGGATGCCCGCCTTCTGCAGCATATGTGACCCAATACTCGGTCCTTGGTTACTTGATACTCATGCCTTCTTGCTGAGGTCTTATAGGTGACTTGACTCGTGGATGACTTGGTGCTCATGCCTTCTTGCTGAGGTCTTACAGATGTCTTGACTCTTGGAATGTCCTCGTCTTCGGAGACGTGTAGGGCCTGGTCCTCGGCCCTCTTGACAATATCCCCTCTTTACGATTGCTACACCGGTTAGCAATTCTAGGGGTTCATGGCATGGTTACTTGGTTGCTCGTGGTTGCTCGTGGATTACTTGGATACTCGTGGATGCGCGGTACTTGGTGGCTCGTGGATGTGCAGTACTTGGTGGCTTGTGGATGCTCGTGGATGTCTTCATAGACTTCATGGATACTCATGGTGACACGCAGTTACTTGGTGTCTCTTGGTTGTCGTGGAATACATGGATACTTCATGGATACTTGGCGACGTGCGTGTACTTGGTGTTCTCGTGGATACATGGATACATGGATGCTTGGCTCCCCTGGGTACTTGGACTTGGACTTGGGTGTGTTCATGGATAAGTTGCCCTTCCTTCATACGTCGCGTGATACGAAGTCTTGATACTTGATAACTTGGTACTTCCCTAACTGGAAGTATAACTTGGATGTCTTTAAGGAACGTGGATCGATTACTCCAAACTTCCACCGGGTTTGAGTAAGAGGTGTCATGGAAATACTTGATGGGTTTCAATGATAGTGGAGAGTGGTTACTTGCTCTTGTTTAAACGAATGGAATGACTCTAAACCCCTTATATTTTTGTACTACAAAACCAAACTAACTACAACTAATACATAGTTATAGTTCTCATTGGTCTAGTACACATGGAGGGGGTTAGTCACGGGTCGTGGCATGGGTACATGGGCAAGGAACGTGGGGCTGATCTTGGCTTCTTGTCTCCCAGGAGGTACCCCTTCTTCCGTCTAGGAAGACTTGGAACTTGAGGGGTCTTGGATGGGCGGCAACGGCCCGGACATGGGTGACTGAGGTACATGGACTGGGGCTGGTTGTACCAGTCCTGGAGACGGGGGGCGGGAGAAGATGTTGAGTGTGGCGAACTCGGTACTTGATCTACTCTCATACGTGAGAGGGGTGGAACAGGGGGACTGGGGGCGACTCTTGACGATGTTTTCTTCAAAGAAAACAACCCTCTCTCTATACGGGAGAGAGGTGGGACAGGGAGGGGGCATGATGGTGGACGATGGGCGACTTGGGACAGGGGATGCTGGCGCTGTAGGAGCAGCCAAGCCTTGGAGTACGCTGTTGATAGCATCTTGGAGAGCACCTAGCTCATCAGTGGTCAGGGGGGTGTCAAGTACACTTTGAAGAGCGTCATGGAGAGCGTCTAGCTCATTAGGGGACAAGGGAGCATTCAGCTCTTCTGGGGATATGGGGGTCAGGGGGCGTGGGACTGGGGGAATACTCATCCCTTCCGGCAAGAGGGCACGAGTGACATGGGACGTGGGGGAGGGACAATGGAAGATTTGACAAGGAGGGGGGCCCCAATACTGAGGCTCCCAGTCTGTGGAATACGAACTTGAATCGCTGTCCCAGTGCCCGAACTCTGAACTATCGAAGTATTCTGACACTGTCAAGGAGCATCCTGGTCAGGTCTAATGTGTAACGCTCCACCAGGCGTTCTTCTTGTAATCTGGTACAAGGCGCAACAGGAGCCCCTAACGATCACAGCGGATGTCGAAGTTACTCACACGATCGCTTACTAGCTCACTGGAGAGACGTAGTAAGGTGGTCCAAAGGATGCACAAGGCAATAAGGGCGCAAAGACGATAATGATCGTCGGTTGTCGTAATGTCCCATGGTCAACAGACGGACAGAGAGTAGAGGATGATGTGAATGCCCTGTGGTCAACAGACAGGCAGAGGAGATGATGCAGCAGATAGTATTAATGCCCCGTGGTCAACAGACAGGCAAGCCACCCCGTGGTCAGCAGACAGGTGGTACTAAGAGTGGGTGGGATAGTCCAAGAAGTTAAGCTTAGGTCTTCAGCGACCATAAGCCCAAGTATAAGTACACAACTGGGGAGCTTTGAAGCCCAGCCCAGAACTCCGAAACACTAATACAGCGATCCTAGGAATGAGTCACAACGAGTCATATGGAGTCAGAGATAACAGTCAGCCAATGGCGTAAGGCCCTCATGGCATGAGTCAGAGATAAGCAAACACGAGTCGTACAGTCCATCAGAATCAAGGCACAATCACGTACGAGTCACAAACATGAGGCAATCTAGGCTGGTCCAGGCACAAGCTCATCTGGATCCTTCTGGTGCGGTTCTAGCCGGGTCACGTGCCAGGGTCACATGACGGGCGGGCGCTAAAGTCACGTGCGCTATTCCCAAAACTCTTGCGGTTTCTTAGCGTAATTGGGATGACTGTAGTAGTCGGGTGACTTAGCTCGATTTTCTCGGGCGTGCTCTGCCACGAGTCTTCTCACTTGCTCTTCTTCTTTTTGCACCATTTCTGCACGTGTCCTTCTCACGGCGGTGCCAAGGGGTCGTTCAGGGCGCGCTGAGGGATGGGTTGTAACATAATGAGACTGTCCAAGTGTGATGAACTACTCACTCAGAGTAGTTGATTTGTACACCTGGTTATCTCTGACAGAGACGCGAGGGACGACGAAGACGGAATGGAGGGTGTCGAGGGAAAACTTGGCTTTATACTCGAAGATAACAGTGAGGTTACCCACAACATCCACAGATGCGTTATGAGCACTTATCCAGTCTACTAACTGGAGGAGGTTATCCAAGAGGGAACAGATGACAAGTGGGTGTCAAAGGTTTTAACAAGGGAAAGACAAGTGGACAGTCTGAGGAACTATCCAAACTATGGCTAGGTTTATATACATGGGAGCACGGTCTGTGCGTACTTTAGGGGAGGCCTACTGCTTCCCCACAGGTGCTGTGCAATGGAATGTTCTGGAAGGCTCTAAATATATCAGCCAATGGGAATAATCATAGACATGGTATGACTGCTCCGCAGTCGATTGCGTGATCTTGCACCATGATGATGTGATTGGTCCGTAGTCCAATCAGAATAATCACAAGGAATGGTGTGACTGCTCCGCAGTCCAATAGGATAAATCCAAAGAGTGGTACGACTTTCTGTCGTCTGGTGGCTTGGTAATGGCTTGGTCATGGCTTGGTAATTGATGAGTAATCACATGTCAGATCATGTGACCGTCGGAGTACGAAATTGGAACTCCGATCCCGGATTTCCCCATTAGGAAGTTGATTATGTAAAACCGGGCCGACGCGGACTGGTCCTTGACGCATGAGTCACGACCAAAGTTCCTAGGTTCGTGACAGGTTGGGATTGAGATCTGCACGAGAGAAACAATGAATTGCTTGTTCTGAGAGAGATAGAACCACATACCGCAAGCAAACCACCGATCGCGCCAGATACTGAAGCAGCAGAAAAAAGATGGCAGGGCAGATGCTGTACCAGGAGCACACGTACCAGCTGTACATGCAAAGAGAACATCGGGAGCAAGACAGCATGGTGGGTGCATTGTGAGGCGTAATG
Organism: Lactarius deliciosus; assembly: GCA_021525775.1. NCBI lineage: Eukaryota > Fungi > Basidiomycota > Agaricomycetes > Russulales > Russulaceae > Lactarius > Lactarius deliciosus. Next base: position 36,609 of record JAKELK010000325.1, on the reverse strand, counting down.
GGTCTTGCGCGCCATGATGGGTGGCAGTGGCGGTGAGCTCCTGTGAGAGGGAGGAAACCCAGGTACTACAGAGGCAATGGACATAGTGAGAAACACAATGGAACCAAAAGAAAAAAAAAAACTTATCCCAATCACTGTTGGGTGTTGCAAGACTGGTGGCGGCAGGTGTGGGAGGCAGAGCGACAGGGCGGGAACCCAACGGATAAGCTGGTCGGCCTTCTAGATGCCCAAAAAGTAAATATTTTTAAGGACTTTCGGTGGACCCCAGCATCGGGTCATAGAACCACAGCCCGAACCCCCCTTGTCGATGATCTGCAAAACGAACAGCTGAACAAGACCGAACCAACGGCTGATATCAAAGCCTTTTTCACTGCAGTACCTCACATACCAGGTCAAAACAAAGTACACATGCAGTGTGACCCTCAGTAAAAAAGAAAAGTCAGTGAATAGTCAGAGTGTAGTCAGAGTATAGTCAGCTGGAAGTCAGATATTTCACCAAAGTCAGGAGAGAGTCATCTTGTAGTCAAATAAAGTCACCTTATAGTCAGTTAAAAGTCATGATGACTTAGAGAAAAACTTCAATTATGGGATGGGGCCCATGAGGGAGGGGAATATGGAGAAGGGGAATATAGGGAAAGGGGTGGGGGACATGGGGGATGGGGATTATGTAGATGGGGGAGGGGAACATGGAGAAGGGGGATATAGGGAAGGGGAACATGGAGAAGGGGAATATAGGGATGAGGGAGGGGAATGTAGGGATGGGGGATGGGAAGATGGGGAAGGGGATTATGTAGATGGGGGAGGGCAACATGGGGGAGGGGATTATGTAGATGGGGGAGGGCAACATGGGAAAGGGGAATATAGGGATGGGGGATGGGAAGATGAGGAAGGGGATTATGTAGATGGGGGAGTGTAGCGTTTACCACGAACGCTTGCCTGACTTAGGCTTCGGATTGGGTGGCGATCCTCTTGATGACGTAGTTGCGGTTGACCCTAGTTTGAGGGGCGTCGACGGGGTGTACTTGTAAGGCTCCGTTACGATCTTCGTATCCGTGTAAGTCGTCGCCTAGTGGTAGCGATGGCGGGGGAGCAGCGACTATTCGAAGGTCTTCCCAGGTGTCGTGATCGACCACGTATAGGTAGGTGTAAGGGGAGGCGACACGGGGGTTGAGATACAGATAAACGCGATGACAGATACTGCCGACGGGATAGTTGTCCACTGTTCACAAGGGACTAAGTCACGAGGGATCCCTTTGGTCTGAAGGGATATGTCGGACGACTCACTTCAAGGGGGAGGACCCTATAGAGAGGAGAATTGGTAGTGGTATTGGAAGAAGACCAAGATGCCGTTCTTGGTCCTCGCAGTACTCTACTTATACAGATACGCACGGGCTTTCAAGCGCCACTCCAAGAAGTACTAGCCAATAGCGTAAGTAGAGCAAACCCTAGTACAGCTATCCTAGTATGAGTCACATCGAGTCATGATCCGATCCGTTATCGTACACAATCACATGCGCCGGAGCTTACCCGGCTGACTGATCCAACAAGTCCATGACGATATACTGCTGACGCGGTGTCATACCCTTGACGTCAGTGTTCACTTCCGGGCCAAACGTAACAGGGAGGGCAACATGGGGAAGGGGAATATAGGGATGAGGGAGGGAAACATGGGGAGGAGAATTATGTAGATGGGGGGGGGAACATGGGGAGGGGAATTATGTCAATGGGGGAGGGGAACATGGGGAAGGGAATATAGGGATAAGGGAGGGGAACATGGGGAAGGGGATTATGTAGATGGGGGAGGGGAACATGGGGAAGGGGAATATAGGGATGAGGGAGGGGAACATGGGGTGGGGAATTATGTAGATGGGGGAGGGGGAACATGGGGAGGGGAATTACATCAATGGGGGAGGGGAACATGGGGAAGGGAATATAGGGATAAGGGAGGGGAACATGGGGAGGAGAATTATGTAGATGGGGGAGAGGAACATAGGGAGGGAATTACGTCAATGGGGGAGGGAAACATGGGGAAGGTGATTGTGTCAATGGGGGAGGGGAACATGGGGAAGGTGATTATGTCAATGGGGAGGGGATGATGGGGAAGGGGATTATGTAGATGGGGGAGGGGAACATGGGGAAGGGGAATATAGGGATGAGGGAGGGGAACATGGGGAGGAGAATTATGTAGATGGGGGGGGGAACATGGGGAGGGGAATTATATCAATGGGGGAGGGGAACATGGGGAAGGGAATATAGGGATAAGGGAGGGGAACATGGGGAAGGGGATTATGTAGATGGGGGAGGGGAACATGGGAAAGGAGATTATGTAGATGGGGGAAGCAAACATGGGGAAGGGGAATATAGGGATGAGGGGGGGGGAACATGGGGAAGGGGATTATGTAGATGGGGGAGGGCAACATGGGAAAGGGGAATATAGGGATGAGTGAAACATGGGGAGGGGGATTATAGGAATGGGGGAAGGGAACATGGGGAGGGTGATTATATAGGTAGCAGAGGGGAGCATGGGAATGGGGAGTATGAAGGGGAACATAGGGAGGGGGAGGGAAACATGGGGAAGTGAGATATGAGGAAAGAGGAGGAGAAGATACCACTGGTGAATATTATATGTGAGTTGAACAAATAAAAAATCTCTGTTGAAAGATGAGCAGTTTATTTAAGTTAGGAAAGAGTAAATGGATTGTGTTTCAATCAAGAGTGTTGCTTTGCAACAATTCCTGAGCATATTTATGTGTACTCCATGATTGAAGTTTTTCACCAAGTCATTTTGACTTAGAGCTGACTACAAGATGACTACCTTCTGACTTTGGTCAAATTTCAGACTATCATCTGACTACTATCTGACTTCTTGCTGACTTAGATATTTTGTTAGCTCCTTTCTTTCTGATGCAACACAAGTTCCTAGAGAATTGGGGAAGTACAAGTACAAGGCAGCCATTTTTATTTACCCTACTCATCTTCTGCTAGGATCTCTTCAAATCCACATTCTTCTGCACTCAGCATATCCAGTCCTGGATGTCTTCTTAGGATATGAACCCTTGACTCAAACTCCCAAATTCCAATCAGATTCATCAGCCTAGATGTTTCCATCACCCTTATCTCTTCTGACCATCTCCCACACCACCTCCCTACTACACCAAACTCCTCCACCACTGGACAGTAGACCACCAAACACAGGTTGTACTCTGGCACTGAGTAAAATGCAAGTGCCTCTCCCCAAGTAGGTCTTTTTGCTTGTATGTCTCTCTGAGCCTCAAAATATCTTGAGGAGCGTGAGGATTGGCCCCTTAGCTCAGAGATCCTACTTCTCAGAGTGACACCTTTAATTGTGCACTTTCCCCATCTCTGGACTTTAAGATCCCAATTAAAAGGCACATCAAGACATCCACAAATTGCCTTGAGATGGGTATAAAAGTCTGTTCCCCTTTTTTTGTCAGTCTTCCTTATAGGAAGGGACTGAAAAAGGTGCTCTTTTTGTCTCTTCTCCTTTCCAGGAATAGACAAGACTGGGTACTTCAGAGTCAACATCTTAGTGGTTGCCCTTTCAAATAAAATTGTGGACATATTGGCAAATGGTGCCTTTTTAGATCTAATTTTGTGCCCCAGCTCTCCAATTGCCCTCTCTACTGTTGCTTGTGAGCCAAATCTGATTGAGCCATGCCATAGAATATGATATGGGACATGGACTAATTGAAAGATGCACAGTCTACATCTTGAGACCTTCATTGGGTCATCACCAACATATAGCCTTTCAAACTCATGCAGGAAGGAACAAGCTTTTCCATGTAACTCTGCTAAATCCTCTGATGACCTTGGGGAGATGGTCATGGCAGTTTCAACAATGTCTGCAAATTCTCCAAAGTTTTCCAAAACTTCCTGATCAACTTGTAGTTCCCAAGCAATTGGTATAATATACCAATGGAGGAGTGCCATCCATTCATAGACTTTATATTGGCTCTGGCGCTTTTTGTATGGGTTTCTAATTGGCCCACAAAAAGATGGAGGGAGAGTCTTTACAGCCTTCTCAACCTCTTCCCCAAGAAGTTCTGCAACTTCTTTACTGAGGTGGATCCTTTCATCACTGGAACTGTGTGTTACCCACAAGTCCCAGATATGTAGCATGCAGTTCTCATAGAATAGGTGAAATGGATCCAGTGGGAAGAATGATGGATGAGAAAAGGCAGGGCTGGTAGAACATAGTGTGAGGCGTGATATTCCTGTCTCCCTCACAATCATTTGTTGCTCCTTCTTAGTCTTTGCAGATAGAAGCCTATTAATGGTCTTCCAGTAATGACTCTGATCCTGCATTGGTAGGAAGTAAGGATCAATATCAGGGCGAGTTGGATTAAACTTCTCCCCCTGAGGTGGAGAGAGTGGATAATATTGTGCCTTTGCACCCTTCTCTTTGCTAGTGCGTGCACCTTGCACCATACTGAAGCAATCACCATGAAGAGCTGCATGTCCAGCCATTCCATTTAACTTGGCTGAACCCAGCATATCTCCTTTGACACCACAGAGATATGCCTTTAAAACAAAGTAGGATGAATCAATTATATCCCATGTCCATATTCCTTCACTAGCCATGGCCATCTCCTGGAAAAGAGGATATATGAAGGACTCAATATTTCCAGGAGATGAAGGCCCAGGAATAGCAAGGGGGATGATAATATTTTTTGCCCTATATCGCCTCTCTGGTGGGAGATTGAGTAGCACAACAACCAAAAGCCACACATTGGATTGTTTCTTCATGGTGAGCTGAGCACCATCAGTAGAGATTGTAATGGCAGTGTCTCTGGCATCTTTAAATAGCCCCATATTTTTATAGTGATCAACATGATTTGCAGAGTTGGCAAAATCAGAATATGTCTGCCTGTTGGCACCTGAAGCCACTGCAAGGAGTTTCAGAGTCTCCTGCAAGCACCTGTCTCTGTATCTCATCTCTTCTGATGTTTCTGCAACTGAATAGTGTGACTGAATGATGGGAATGATGGGAATATAAAGCATTTGTGCCCTTGGCTTTTGTGAAGCCCTAGGACCCAGCTTTTGCTTATAGCATGCTTCATTGCAAATTTTTCCATCACGAGAGTGTGTGCAAAGGGTTTGAGACTGAAAGTCCCCAGTATAAGCCATGCAACTCCTGGGGCACATGTCAATAAATGATGGTGTCAGCCCAGTAAGCTTCTCTGCCAACTTCCGCACAGCATAAAGGCTGAGGATCTCCACATCTGTGGCCTCTGAAAGCACTTTAGCATGAGAGCCATAGGCTTTTACTGTGCCTTGGGACTCTGTCCATGCAAAGTAGTGCTGAAGGGACAGCACTTCTGCCCTAGATAGAGCGTATTCCCCTGGGGGACCAGAAGGGGGAGGGGGAAGAGCATAGTCCCCCAACAGCTTCTTCTGGAGCTGTACAACAGCCTCTGGCAAAGAGGGACTTGCCCTGCTTGTCTGACTAGACTCCTCCAAAGCCTCAGATAGGGCTGAGTCTTCCATCTCAGCAACATCCTCCGCAAACATATCTAAAAAGTCAGAGTCATAACCCAAGTCCACAGGCTGAGGGGGGGCTTCTAAGATCTCCTCAGCAACCTCAAATAGAGCAGATTGGCCATCAGAGCTAGATAGATCATCCTCAGAGCCAGACAGATCCTCAGAGTCAGATGAATCCTCAAAATTTGCAGAGGCAAGCATAGAGGGCTCCATAGGATCACTATTGTAGCCTGGGAGATCTGTAATTGTGTAGTTTAGATACCAATATATCAAGAGATTTTACTTACCATCAACATCTGTCATCACAGCATCAGCATCTCCCACTGCACTCCCAGCAGCATGAAAATCTGATTTAAAAAATTGAGCTAGGAACCAAAGCACAGTAAAATAGTACCAACCATCAGTCTCCCTCTGAGCCCCTTCTGGGCCTTCCTGGAGTGGTGCTGGTGCAACAGAGGTATTATCTAGATTAAGATCAATATCAAGGCAAATTAGTTTTTGATTAAGGGCATAAAAAAATAAACATATACCATCAGGATGAGAAGATAGGCTAGCTGATTGAGACTCCCCAGCTATGCTAGCAAGCAACTGTGCAGTCTGGTCATAACAGCTCTGCAAGTAGTTGATTGTGTGCTGAGAACCCTGCAAACCAATCTGATCTAGTAGCTGAACTTGGTTCTGCTTAAGATGACCCTGTATTGTCCTTCTGGTGAGATGCTTCATTGAGTTGCATTGGAAGCATGGACAAGGGTACTTTGGCACAACTGAGGCCATAGTACGTGATGTAGATGCGTGAATGAGTGTTGTTGATGGCCCACAGATAGCAATCCTAAGGATCGCGGGAACTTCGGGCCGTCGCTCGACGCACCGAAACAATGTGTAGTAAGCATTGCATTTGCGTGACTTGCTTGTTGGTTTACTCTCGTTCACACTCGTCACATTTTTTCTCTTACCTTTTTTTTTTTTTTTTACAATGTCTCCTCCCCGCTACGACCATTCCGAAGATGAAGATGAAGACCTCTTTGGGGCTGGGTCTGACGGTGACGATAACTATGATACCATGCGCCCTCCCTTGAGTCGCTCGAATCGACGGCCCCCCCACAGCTCCCTCTCCGGCGGCATGGGAGTTTCGTACTCTAAGTTTTCGCAACAACGTGCACATCCCTCGGGTGCCCTTCCCAAACACTCCAGTCTTTCGCCGGACCTCATCGCAGCTCTCACACACGATGAGCTTTATCACAACCAACAGTATCAGAAGACACACCAAAAGGTCACCAAACTCGAGCACACGGTGTCTGAGATGGTATGTGAGATCGTCGAGCTGCGACGCACTTGTAAGGGAATTGGTAAGTCATCGCCTCCCTTTGTTTTTTTCTTCTTTAGCTAATACACTGTTATCCCAGCTTTCTCTACCACTCCTGTCATGAACGATACGTCTCTCACCCCGAGCGACTCGTTTTCACATGTTCTCTCTGGTACCGTCGACTCTCCGCTTCCACCTCCTTCGGCTGGCCCGCAGCCTCTTATCCGCCCCCAGCACCTCCCACAATTGGTCCTCTGGACTACTGAGGACGCCAAGAATGACCCGCTAGTCAGAATCAAAGAGAGCAACAAATCGCGACCACCGATGGAACGGGCCATCCATCTCCCAAACGGAACTGGCATCACGAAATCCCAATGGATGTCGATCTGTGCTTCCGCCTGGGCCATCTTGCGTTCAAATCTTGAAAGACTTCACAGTACCGACCTGCGCTCTATCGACGAACCCCGCAAAAAGAGGTATTTCAAGTCGTTCTTCCTCAGTGAGTGGAACACTGCTATCGCTGAGCTCAAAGCCGCCGCCCCTCTTCTCACTTTGTGTGCGGACCATTGGAAAGCCGACGCGACTCTCGGCGCTGTATTGAGGGACAAGCCTCTTCCTTCACAGCCTCCTTCTTCCCACTCGCTTCCTCCCCAACAATCCCGTCTCTCATCCGAACTGTCGTCAGCGCCAGCTTCGTCGGGCCCACAGACCCAGAAGACGACTGAAGGCGGCAAATCCAAGCGCCCCCGTGCTCGATCCCCGACGCAACGGCCCAACAAGAAGGCAAAGCACGACAGGCAGAAGGGCAAGGAGACGTCTGGGACAGGGACAGGTACGCACACGTTTTATCACATTTCGAAAACACTAACTATGCCGCAGGTGTTTCAGGCAGTCTGCCCCTGTCCCCGTCCCCGCCTTCACCCCCTGCTTTCCTCGCCATGGCTCGAGCTGCAGCGCCTTCGCAACCCCGCGCTCAACCTAGGGCTAACTTCAAGGACATTATCATGTCCCCCTCTGGTATGTTTCCTTTTATCGTTTTTTCTGTCACCTCGCTGATTAATTCTCTACCCAGCTTCCAACTTAATAGGTACGCTCCATCAGGCCATAAAAAAAAACTACTAATTTTTGAATAGATGTTATTACCAACGACTTTTCGACGGTCCCTGATGCCGTGGACCTCCTCCGAGCCATGCACGATGCCACTGATTGTGAAATGCGTAAACTGTCCAATGACGTCGCAGCACTACTCGATCGACTCGACTCTGTGGATCCCGACGCACCGGATGTCGATGATGACGACTCGAACGAGAATTGGGGCCATGCGCAATTCACTGGGGGTGGTCTGACAATTTGGTGGGCTCTCATGGATTGGGAGTCGGTGGGTAGTACCTCGACCACGTTCAAGCTGATCGCGGCCACGGTTAGGACCTGCAAGGTGGCCAGGGCGTTGTGTACCGCGAGAGGGCGGTCCTCTACTATGTACCTGGCCGACAACTATCTCAAACTATTGTTTGAGCAGCTCCAACGCTGCTGGAAGGACGCACAGGTAAGTCTAAAACATAGTTACTTATATTTGCTAACTATTGAACAACTGCCCCGCCCCGTGCTCCTTCAACCCAGTCATCATCTACCTCACCCCTCGCCCTCGCTGCTGCTGCCTCTGGATTGTCAGACGCCAAGCCTGCCCCCTCCAAGTCCAAGCCCGCCCCCAAGTCCAAGCCTGCCCCCAAGCCCAAGGCTGCGCCCTCCAAGCCCAAGGCCGTGCACTCCAAGCCCAAGGCCGCTCCCTCCAACTCATCGGGTACTGCACCCGCCGCGCCCGCCAAACCTTCCTCCACCAAACCGTCAGGCGCCAAGGCCGGCCCATCCAAGTTGTCGGGCACTAAGGCAAGCCCCTCCAAGTCGGCCAAGCACACCGAGCCCGCTGCCACCAAGTCGTCGCCCACCAAGCCTGCCCCCAAATGGGCAACACTCTCACGCACAGCTAAGGCACACCGTGGTGCCCCGATGGATCAAGACGAGTCGACTTCACCAGAAGCCTCGTTGGAAGGCTGAGCCAACTCAGTTTTGTTTTGTTTAGTTTAGTTGTCAATGTCAATTTGATTTCTTTTGGCCATTAATTACTGTGTGAAAAACAAATTAATTCGGAAATCTGTGTGACTATGGAATGACTATGGAATGACTATGAAATGACTATGAAATGACTACAGATGATTTGACTATAACTTGACTATGAAATGACTACAGATGATTTGACTACAACTAAGAAATGACTAATGCCATTCTCAAGAAAACTGACTACAAATTGACTACAAATAGTCATCTAGAAGTCATCTTGTAGTCACTAAAAACGACATTTAGTCATTTTGTAGTCAGTTGACCACCATCTGACTTTTTTCTGACTTTTTTCTGACTTCTGACCGACTTTTCTTTCTTACTGAGACTGACGCCTCAGTGTCCACTGCCTTGGGCAAGGCTGGTGAGGCCCCAGACAGACCTTGACCTGGTGTGTGATCCTAAGAACACAGTGACCAGCCAAGTGGAGTGGCTTGGGCACCAGGGCCCATAACCTGATGAACAGTGCACATAGAGGACTATACTCACAGTGACAAGAGGAGACTGTGGTGAGATATAGAGGGTGACTGGAAGCAGCAACAGAGTAAACTTGCAGTGAAGCAGATGAGAGTGTCTGGCACACAACAGATGAGGAACTGATGTTTATACAAAGGAAGAGACATACCTGGCACACAACAGATGAGGAACTGATGTGGTGCCAGAGTGTACAGAGTACTCTACTTATACTATACAGGGGAGTGACACTAGTACAACAGAGGTAACACAGAGTCACACAATACAAGGGGCGTTGTTCTACGGAGGGACACAAAGGAGTGTGCAGAAGGAGAACAAAAGTGCAAAGAACAATAGAAAGGCTAGACTATGATATCATAGTGACATCACAATAAGGATAGAACAAAGGGAATGAGTACAGGGACGAAATACAATAGGAGTCCAGAGGAGTCCATGATGTCATTGTACAGTGATGTCATAGATAAGAAAGTCCGAGATTGTAAAGATCATAATAATCTAATCTACATAAGTCCAATATATCTAATCTAGAGCAGTCCGTTATCTGCATGTCCATATGAGCCGCTAAGTGCGCGCAGGTCACTTATCAACAGCCCACTGTGTCATAACCGCTGTCGTTGTCAAGCTGCTGTTGTTGTGTTTGGGACAGACTTGCATTGGCGGGGCGGTGGCAGGCATGGCGGGTTGGCGGGTTGTTGCAAAGTGTTGAGCGTGGGAAGCCACCAGCAACGCCCCATGGTAATTCCCAGTCATGCGGTCTGGACCAGGTCCTGACTCAGCCTACAAACTCAGTCACAAAAACTACGAACGCAAATACGATGACGACACCAAGGACGACACACTACAAGTTTGCCAACACAGTTTTGAGCTGCATGAGCTCCAACCGCCGCACCCTGCCAATGCAACCACGACTACGACACTGGCGTGGCAAGGAGGTGGACGCAACCACCATGATGGGGCAATGCCCATTGACCATGATGATGAGGCAATGATGCCCACCATGGACTACAAAGATGAGGTCGATCACGATGACGGGACGACGTCTGTCAACACCACAACAACAAGGCAAAGACGATCAGACAGTCGGACTCAGGCACAAAATGGCAATGGGCCAACACTGGCAATGACTCGGACCACCTGACAACTTGGATGGTGAACATGGGTGGGGTTTTTTATTCATGTACAATACAAGTAGCTAGTAGTGTTAGTGGCCACATGTAATTTATTGTAGCAACTTGTGCAAAAAAGATGGGCCAACTCGAACACCTATGCTGGCCAATAAACAGGTTGTGAGTACACGAGTACTTGTGCTCGAAAAAATACAAACTTGTACTCGTGCATACTCGCAGGCACGAGTACTCGTAGGCATGAGTACTCGTCACATGACAAGTCAAACTCGCAAGTCACTTGTTTAGCTGTAACTTGTTGACATCACTATGCAGTGTAGTGATTGAAAGTCCGGTCCGGTCCGGTTTTTTTTGCCTAATTTGGAAAGACCGGGACTGGGACCAATTCATCGGTTCATCCCCCAAGCCCAAAACCGGACCAAGCCAACAGGAGTCGGTCCCACCTGGTTGCCGGATTCTCAAAAGACCGGTCCTCATGGTCTAAACCAGCTCATCCTGGGTCGGTTGCAACCGGCAAAAGACCAACTGCAACCGCATATGTTGCGGCACACATATTTTACAGGACTGTTGTTTTAGAAGCTACAGTAATTAGAAAACTATCAACTACATATGTATATACAATATCCACAGCTGCGTGAGCTGTCTGAGTCGCCATTGCCATCATCCTCCCCTTTCTCGTCGTTGTTGCAGTCATCTTCTCGGTTGTCAATGTGTTGCTTTTGCAGTTGTCAACATGTTGCTGTTGCGGTTGTCATCATATCGCCGTTATGGAGCGTGTTGTTGTTGTGGCCGACGTCGTTGCGGTTGTCGTCGTGTCATCCGAGTCATTGCTGCTGTTGATGTGGAATGGTCATGGTCGATGGTTGTAGTCGTTGGTGTTGGCGCAGTTGTTCTAGTTGATGCCGGTCCAGAGTTGCTGGCTCGCCACGGTGGTCATTGTGTCATCTAAGTTGTTGTGGGCATTGTAGCTCTTGTCGTAGCTACTGTTGTTGGTGTCACTGGTGCCAGCGTCATTGCAGTCTGTGTCGTTGATGACTTGGAATGATTGTGGTCGATGGTCATGAGTAGCCGGGCCTGAGTTGGTGTTGGCACAGTGTCGTCATTGATGCTGGTCCGACTTCTGAGTCGCCGGCCTGGGTGTTGGAATGCTGGTCATAGTTGTCATTGTTGGTGATGGTGATGTGTCGTCGGGTGTTGTTGGTGTAAAACTTGAGTCTTGTGTGTTGGCATGGTGTTCGTGTAAAGACCGGTTGAGACCGGTCCCAACCGGCCCTGTGGCGGTTCACCCACTTGCCAGATTTGGGTGAACTGCAACTGGTAAACTTCTCAGGCCGGATGAACCGCAACTGACAGTCCAGTTGCCATCGGTTGTGGTCCGGTCCAGTCCTGGTTATTTTCCAGTTCATAGGATTGGACTTTCGAACACTAATGCAGTGCACACATTGCATCCACCATCATCCCACCCCCTCCCCCTCCCCCTCCCCCTTCACCACTGTTGTTGACACCAAGGGGGGGTGGGACTGGAAAAATTGACATCCTGCTTTAGGTTGATGGTTGCACTAAACATAATTGAAAACTGAGGGCCAGTGGCCACACTAAAGTCAGGCCAAGGAGGCAAACACTCACAACTGGCAGAGTTAGGATCAGTTTAAACTGGTCTCAACCAGTCTGAATCAGAACCAGTACTGACCAGTTCAGAACTGACCTAGAACCACACAAAACCAGTACAGGGCAGTTCTGGTTCCAGTTCTAAGATATTTTAGTAATTATGGAACCAGTTCCAGTTCCAGTATTCCATAGCATCAGTAAATGGGCAATTTAGTTTCTGTTGTTTCATTGGTTTTTGCCATTTTTAACAGTTTTCTTGGTATCTGGAAACTTGAAACCCAGAGACCAGGAAACTTGCTCACCCAACTCAAATATTTGTATAGGAAGTCTGGAACAATGAACTAACTACCTTAAACTTATTAGAGTTTTCTACAGTATTTCGGGTTTTATTTCTTATTGCTACAGTAGGTTTCTGTAAAAATTGACTTGGGTCACCAAGTCTCTCAGTATGCCTTGTTTTTGCTGTTTTTTATGATTTTTTGGGTTGTGAAACCCAAAAAAACCTAATTGCCCAATTACAGATAGTGCTTTGAGGTCCAGTCAGGTCCAGTCTTTTGACACATTTTCAAAAGACTGTGACTGTGACCAGTCTAAGTGTTGGTGGTAAACTCAATTTCTTAGACCGGACCACCCCAGACTGGTTATTGCCAGTCCAAGACTGGTTAGTGTCAGTCCAAAACCGGTCACCTTATAGACCAGTCAATAACTGGTTTTGACCAGTTTTACACCAGTTTTCGACTGGTCATTGGCCCGAGTAACCCTGCCCATGCACTCAAAAATCAAAAGATCATTTATTGCCTATCTTTGGTATAGTTACAGTAATGCTACAGATGTACTACTGTGTAAGCTACTGTAGCATCGTGGGCAGGGCACCGCGTCGGTGTCGATGGGCCACGGCACCGTGTCGTTACACTGCGTCGGTGTCGTTACACTGCGTCGGTGTCGATACGCTGCATCGGTGTCAATGGGCCACAGCATCATGTCGTTACACTGCCCCGGCGTCATTATGCTGCCTTGGTGTCGATACGTTGCATCGGTGTTGAAGAGTCATGGCGACTTGTGGGTGTTGAAGGGCCACAACGTCACGTGTTGAAGGGCCACAACACAGCATGGGTGTTGAAGGGCCACAACGCCGCGTTGCTGTCAATGGGCCATGACGCCACGTTGCTGTCGATGGGCCACGATACCGTGTCGCTGTCAATGGGCCATGATGCCATGTCGCTGTCAATGGGCCACGATGCCACGTCGCTGTCAATGGGCCATGATGCCACATCGCTGTCAATGGGCCATGACACCACGTGGGTGCCAGTGTCGAAGGGCCACAACGCAGCGTGGGTGTCGAAGGGCCATGACGCAGCGTGGGTGCCAGTGTTGAAGGGCCATGACGCGGTGTCGGTGTCAAAGGGCCACGACATGGCATCGGTGTTGATGGGCCACGACACGGTGTTGGTGTCAAAGGGCCACGACATGGCATCGGTGTCGATGGGCCACAATGCGCGTCGGTGTCGATAGGCCACAACGCTGTGTGTCAAAGGGTCACGACGTGGCGTCGCTGTCGATGTGCCACAACGCGGCATCACTGTCAATGGGCAACAACACAGCGTCGCTGTTGAAGGGCCACGACACAGTGTCGCTGTTGAAGGGCCACAGCACCGCTGCACAGCGAGGCTCGACACCTGAGGCAGTTATTTGAAACCTAGAAAACAGCAATGAAGTTAGTTGTTAGTTAAATGATAAGGAAAAGAAACTACTTAGCTTCTTTGGGGGTCCCCCTGGGCAAAAGCAACGTGGACAGCGACAAGTGCTGAGTGTCGCGTTGATGACTCATCTAGTCCGGTGACCGCACCTGCATGTCGGTGAAATATTACCAAGCGTCAACTCCCAAAATGGGCATCAAATTCCATTTGGTGGTTGCAGGCAGGTTGCAGGCCAAAATGAACTGAAGTCCAGTCTTTGACTGGTTTAGACTGGTATTTTCCAGTCCTAAGTCTGATCAAGAAAGAGACAGACTGCAGACTGATAACTTCTGAAAATTGAAAGACTGTGACTGAAGTCCAGTCTTCATCAGTCAAAGTCCAGTCCAGTTTCCAGTCTTTTTTCAGTCTATAGGACTGGACCTCAAAGCACTAATTACAGATGTATTTTGGGAAGAAAACTGGAACTGTACTGAACTTTAAAACACTAATCACATTCCCCTTGTCTCCAGTGGGGTTAAGCACTCCCCTCCTGTCCATTGTTGAACAAGTCACTCTCCCCCAAGGCCCAGCTGCTTTTACAGTGCCATCATCCCCTGTCCCCACTCATCCCTCATCCCCCATTGTCCTGTCCCATCACTCCACCCCTCTTTTGTATGGAGAGGGCAGCATTGTCCTCTTGGATGAGAACTACAACCTTGCTGGTTCCTGCTCCCTGTCCCCAGATTTTGACATCTGGACTCAAGTAGCCATTCGATCCGGCCCCCTCATCTCTCACTCCTCATCCCCAGAACTGGTGTACCCAGATCCAGTTCAAGTTTTCCAATCCCCCTTGCTCAGGCCATTGTCCCCCCTCACTGATCTCCTGTCCCCCTCTGTCTGCCTTGTCTCACCTTGTCCTCAGTTCACATCCCTGCCCCCTCACTTCAACTTGCCTATCGACTACAACCATGTAGCAGAAGGTGTCCCACATATTGACACCCCTGAGAATGAGCTCCCCCACGAGAATCAGAAGAATATCCCTCCTCCCTTGCCCCTGATTCACCCCCTGTCCTGTGTCCACCTCACCACCGGTCCTCATCCCCACCAGTTCATCAATGTTCAAACCCCACAAGGAGAAGAGTGGAGGCCTATTTCAGAGTTTTACCAGGTCTCACTAACTCAGATCCCATCCCTTGACCACCTCCTTGCCTACCCCCTAACTTTCCCTGGTGTCACCCCTTTCTGGTTCCAGTCCCCCCACTATCTCCACATCTACCCTCACCATTGTCTCCTTGCCATCACCCTTGGTATTCCCCCTCTCTATGTTTGCTCCCAGGCAATCTTCAACCTCCCCAGCCAAGACTTACCTCTTGGATCCATCAAGTACAACTTCTGGGAAGGACTTTGTTGGGCATTTGCCCCCCTTAATCAAGTAATTTGGCAAGCATATGTCGGCTCCCTTGTCACCCTCAAACTCCAAGACTTCCTAGACAGAAGGATCATATCCACGTATGGATATCTTGTGTTTATGGAAGACCAAATCTTGTCATAGACCAGGGGTACCATGTCAAAGACACTGTTAGGACCAGTCCCCCCCTCCTTTTGTATTGTTTTATGCCTTGACTCCTGACTGACCCCTTCTTGTTTATATCTACCCACTTAGACCAACAGGAACTATAACCACTTACTATACTAGTAAGTAGTTGTAGTTAGTTTGGTTATTGGTTAGAAATAAATGGGGTTTAGTGTCCCATTTCAACCTGGTGATGATTATGACCTACCACCTGAGCCCCCTATTGTAAAAGGGAGAAGCACTCCCCAGCCAGCCGCTGGACCTCCTCCTAGCATTTCTGCTGGAGGATCTGGATTTCAGCTACCTCTGCCTTTACCCCCTGTTCCAGTACCTGGTCCTAGTGAACCTAGGAGATTGGGGGCATATAAGGAGACCAGTTACTCATCCTGATAATGTCTATGGAGACAGGCCTCCTACAGCAATTATTCGTGACATTGTGCAGACTTGCACATGGTGACAATTGACAGAATCACAGCCAGGTAGCTCCCAGCAGCATTCTAGTCAAGATCAGACAGTCTCAGGTGATGTTCCTGATCAAGCCAACTCTGATTCTTCCAGTGCTCAGAATGATAATCCACAGGATTCAGACAAAGTAGATCAGCAATTGCTGATCCACCTAGCTCAGGAAGGGGGAGTCAAATTTCTAGATCTTCTGCTCACCAAAGCAGTTTCACCAACAGATCTAGAGTCACCTGATACCTCTAATATTTGTGAATGGACCTATAAGGACATTCAAAAGATGCCAAGTGAACTCCAGGGGGAGTGGCGTAATGTGTGCAAAGAAGAGCTTGACTCTCTTTACAAATGCAGAGTCTATGATCTTGTTAACCCGCTGCAAGGCAGAAGGGTGATCAAGAATAGATGGGTAATTGACTTAAAGTCAGATGGCTGTAAAAAGGCCAGGCTAGTTGCCAAAGGCTTTTCTCAGGTTGAAGGCATAGATTATGATGAAATATTCTCACCAGTGGTACAGTTTGAGACCATCTGGATGATGCTTGCGCTTACAGCACTGAAGGATTGGCACATCTCTGGACTTGATGTCAAAACTGCCTTCCTCTATGGAGACCTTGATGAGGAACTCTATATGGAGCAACCTGAAGGGTTTAAAGACCCAGCCAACAAAATAAAGTCATGTGCTTGAGGAAAGCTATATACGGACTTAAACAAGCTGCACTCACTTGGTGGAGAGCGCTGGATAAGTCTATGAGTTCCCTGAGCTGCACACAACTTCAATCAGACTCAGGTCTGTTTGTAAATGATGACAAAACAATTGTAGTTATTGTTTATGTCAATGACATCCTCTTCCTAGGAAGAAATAAAAAGGACATTACATCCCTGAAGAAGCACTTCATGGAGATATGGGAATGCAGAGACTTAGGTGATACCAAAGAGTTTCTATGCATGCACATACTACATTCTAAAGGTAGAATCCTGATAGATCAGCAGGATTACCTACAGAAAGTGCTGCAGTGTTTCAAGCTGATTAATGCCAAATCAGTACCTACCCCACTACTGGAAGGGTATCATCCCATCCCTTCTTGATCTTCTACCACCATGTCCTCTTCGGAGCCCATCCCTTCCCCTGCCCCCCAGTGGGTCATCCCTTTGTCCTCTGGCCCCCCACTCACTTCCAGCAAACCTGACCAACCTGCTGTGAAGGGGAGGGCTCAAAGCAATCAGTCTCATCCTGTGGGTGCCAACTTATCGGTCTTTGACATCCTCAACATCTTCTGTCGTCACTGGTTCCTCTCCAGGACCAACCTCTTGGCCAATGTCATCTCTGCCCAAAAAGCAGAGGATGGAATTTCCTGGGTGGAGTTTTCTCCCCCATTCCATTCTCACCTGGTCAAGTGCGCTGTTGTGCTTGTGCCTCACCCCCTCCATGTGGTGAAAAAGGTGATGTTTGTGTATATTTTGGAGCTGCTGAATCGGGAGGGTCACCTGGCCTTCTTTGAACTCCAGAAGGGTGGCTACAAGGCCAACAATGCCCAAAAGGAGAAGTGGTGTCTTGCACGGAAGTGTAGCCATGCTTCTAAGCAGGAACAGGATAGGGAGGCTGCCAAGGCAGCTCAACTTCCCCCCGTGAGTGGGAATGCCTGACATGTGGATGCAAGTTCAAGTCTCACAAGACCGCAAAGAAGCACAAATGTGCTAGGCATTCCAAAGTGGTTTGTGAGAAGGAGGCGGGCACATCAGGGTCCAGTTCACACCTGGCACCCCCTGCCCAGCTGAATAAGCCAGCCCCCCCAATCACTCCCCTTGCGCCCACTACCCCATCATACAGTAGCATTGCCCCCTCAGTAACTGGAGATTTGAGGGACCCCCCCTTCTCATCCTACCCTGCTCTCATTCCTACCATGACCAAGATCCTTGCGGAGTCACCAATGCCCCCCACCTTTAACTCAGAGGAGGACTGGATGTTCTGTTGCTTGCAAAGGGAGCTTGTGCCGGCAGAAATACCAGTGCAGGGACATTTATTAGGATGTTTCAGGAGTGGAGGTGGCAGTAATGGACTAAGCTATACTACTGATACAACCCTGTCTCATATTTACAACAGTTTGTTATGATAACATGTTACAGGGGCCTTCGGGCCCTGCATCACCTCAGCCTGGTAGAGGCAAACTGCGCCCCACAGCCTTGGAGGCTCTTGCTGCATGGGTCCCATCAGATGGGCCATGCATTGACACAACAGCTATTGCCCCCTGGGAGGTCCCCAACTGGGTGGCATGACTAAGCTACATGGGTACAGGACATCCCCAGATGAGAAAAGCCTGGATGTGGGACATCACATGTAATGCGACTGGGTGGAGTATCAGAATTGTCCATGCAATTGGGGTGATTCTCCATGATTGTCACAGTTCACGAAGTGGACACTTACTATACAGTGATGACCCCTTAGTAAGTCGTAATGTGTCATGGACTTTTGTATCAGTCAGCAGACTCATAGTATCACATGCCAATGTGGCATGACACATTCCTAGGACAGTTGTAGTAGGGTTCAAGCTACTTATGCTACTTGTTGTATGGATTCAAGAGGAGCTTTAAAGCATCCTCGCACATGTATAAATAGTGGCTCAATAAGACCAAGATACACCATCTTGGTCTTCTTCAATCACCACTCTCTTCTCATTCTCTTCACGTGTGTGTTCGCTTGCCCCAAGCAAGTTGTCTTCATCAATTGCCTAGTGACTCAGACGTCCTAGTGCTTTTTCATAACTGTCACGTGCCCTCACAAGTGCCATGTACACGTGTTCAAGTCACGTGACTTGTGACTGAGATATTTCACTAAGTCGTGAATGCCCTTTCATAGTCCAAGTCAGACTAACACCAGTGGTGGTGTTACATTAAGACCAAGATCCCTCATCGTGGCATTCACAACTTGAGACCAGTGGACCAACTTTTGAACATACTCCCTTGAACGCAGGGGAGATCACAACATACCAACACAATTTCTAGGAGCTGCTAGGTGGAGAGAATACCAGGGAGAAACTGGCTACTTTGTAGACTTCGCATTGGGACCTACCCAATATCAACCAGTTGAGTTCAACTTTGACAACTTGTGCTGGGTAGAGATTACGTGGAACCCCATAGACAACCAATTCAATGCAGTACGACCAGCAGGAAGGAACTACAACTGCGACATTGACGCAAGAAGCCTACCAACACGAGAACAGTGGGGACGCATCGACAGACAACCAGAAGAGGAACCCAGCACATCTGAACCAAGAACCCCTGCACCATCAGAAACAAGTGGAGAAGAAGAAACCTCCAATGCAGACAACAAATCTGAAATCGAAGAAGTAGTCCAGACAGCTGAGTCACTTCACATAAACGAACCTGAGACAATCCACATCCAATCCCCAGCAGTAATGGCAACCACCGCGATCACTCAAGAAGAAGCTGTCACAGAAGAAGTATAACACATAGCAGAAGAAGCAGAAGCCTATCTGTGACCCATCAACCCCACCATGGGACATCATATGATGGCAGACGACGCAGCTATTTTTCGAGCAGTAGGTCCTGACATGCCAGACCCACCACCAGGAGCAGGAGGCCCCACACCACCCAGAAGGCCAGGAGGGAACTTTGGTCAAGGACCACCAGACCCACCTTGAGGAGGAGGTGGCGGAGGAAGACACCTGCAGTTTGGAGGAGGAGGCAGAGGTGATCCATTCGGAGGAGGACCACCTCCTGGACTACCCCACAGAGTGGAAAGGCTCACTGGAGAAACACCAAATGTGTTCAACAGCAATCAAGATGAGTATGAGTCATTCCTTATGCAGTGGCACATTTACTGGGGGCAAAATGCAGAGGCACCAATTATGCTCAATGTCTATTGGAGATGCCTACTCTTCTTAGGATTTGTCAAAGGCCCGAAAGTAGCCAACTGGACCCTAGGGTTCCTCCAATGGCTCAACAACGAGTTATGTCTGGGAAGAGACAGATACAACCCCTTCCTATGGGATACACTAACCGCAGGGTTCTCAGACCACTTCTCAAATGTCCTCAAACAGGAGCAAGCACAAGCCACATTGGCCAAAGGATTTAAAATGATCAGAGATGACATTGACTCATACATCACCAACTTCGAGCAATTAGCATGGAAGGCTGACTATTGCCTCAACAATCGCCAAACCCTGGACCATTTCACGGTGGGCTTACCCAAGGCACTCTTCACCAAAATCTATGAGCTGGACAACCCGCAAAACTTCAATGAGTGGAAGGAGGCAGCCATGTGCAGACAGAAGCAGTACATCCACCTACGCGCATGACTAAACTTTACCACAACCACCCCGCAAGCCCCTCTACCCTCATGCCCAAACCAATCACACGGATACGTCCCACATTGGGCACCACCACGCTACCCACCACTGCCATGATATGACCCAAACACCATGGATACATCCGTGGATTGAACTTGAGCCAGACTTGCAATGGTAGGAGACCCCAATCAGGCACCATACAACCCAGTCCCACCATTCCCACTGCAAGGAGGCCCAGGACAAGGGAGAGGAAGCAGTCAATGCAGAGACATGAGGGAAGTCATCTGCTATAATTGCAACAACCTGGGTCACTTCTCACAAGATTGCATGTGGCCCAGGAGACCAGGGCAACTATACCAACCTTGCGCAAGCACAAGCCGTAGTGTGGAAACCGACTACTATAGTCAAGAACCTGCAACCGCCAGACATGCAGAGGTCACGCCCGCAGAACAAGCCAGGGGCTGGATAGATAATGTATGAGGGGCCAGTGACGAGGTTAAAGACCTCATATTCAAGGACCTGTGGGACCAGGAGGGTTTTCAGGACGCCTAAACCCATCGGCCTGGGTGAGGGCAATTAATTGTAACTCTGTAATCATGACTCACTTCTGTTTGCTTCGAATTCCAGTCTCAATTCGCACCAGTTACTCTATGGCCAACATTAAAGGGCTCATTGATTCAGGAGCCACCGACAACTTCATAAGACCTGCGTTCGCCAAACGCATGGGCCTCGGGCTGCAAGCCCTAGAGTGACCTAAGAAAATATGGAATATAGACAACACTGAGAATAAAGCTGGGTCCATCACTCACTTCGTCGACCTAGACATCCAAACAAATGGAACTAACAAAACCATGAGGTTCCTCATCACAGACATAGGAGATGAAGAACTGGTCCTTGGATACCTTGGCTAGCTACCTATGAACCGACCATCAGCTGGTCCCATGCAACAATCCATGAAAGCGCACTCCCAGTAGTACTTCAATCGATCAACCCATCCAAAACCCAAACTACTATAGCCAGCGCTATCACACAAGAATAAGCAGAGGACGTCGTACATGAGCTCAAGGAGGAATGCCAGATACGTACCACAGCCATGGAACTAGCCATAGCTGCTAACCAGAACACGGTCGTGCTTGTCATACCTGAACCATATCAACACTTCACCAAAATCTTTAGCAAAGAAGTGTCCCATTGATTTCCACCATCTTGACCATGGGACCACACCATCGACTTCAAACCAGGCACACCAACTAGTATCGACTGTAAAGTCTATCCCATGTCACAAGATGAAGACAAACAGCTCTGCAAATGGTTGGATGAAAAACTCAAGATGGGCTACATACAACCTTCGAAGTCACCCTATGCATCATCCTTCTTCTTCATTAAAAAGAAAGACGGCAAACTATGTCCAGTCCAAGACTACCGAAGAATCAACGCCTGCACCATACATAACCAATACCCACTACCACTCATGTCGGAACTCATCAATGACCTTGGCAACAGACATCTATACACCAAACTTGACATACAATGGGGATACAACAACATACGAGTCAAAGAAGGTGACAAACCCAAAGCTGCATTTAAAACCAAATACAGACTCTTTGAACCCCTTGTCATGTACTTTGGACTTACCAACTCACCCACTACCTTCCAAAATATGATGAATGACATCCTCGGCAACACCATCCTCTACTATGAGTCACGTGGAACAATCATTCGTGTCTATATGGACAACATCAGCATCACCACAAGTGAGGAGGCAGGGTTACAAGCACACATTGATGCAGTCTGCACAGTTCTACAAGTGGCTCTCGACCACGACCTCTACTTCAAACCCGAGAAATGCCAATTCCACCAACTGCGAATGGATTACCTGGGGGTAATCCTTGAAAAGGGGGTAACTCGCATGGACCCTGTAAAAGTTTCAGGCATACATGACTGGCCCTGCCCCACAAAGGTACGCAATGTACGCTCCTTTTTGGGCTTCTGCAATTTTTACCACCTCTTCATTCGCGGTTTCACCACATATGCACGAGCCCTCAACAAACTCACACGCAAAGACACTGAATGGACATGGGGGAAGGACAAAGAAATGGCATTCCAAACCCTCAAGGACCTTGTCACCAGCAAACCAGTACTCACACACCCCAGCCTAATGGACCAGTTCGAACTTGAGGTAGACGCGTCAGGATACACAATAGGAGCAGTACTTTTGCAAAAGAAGAAGGACGGAAAGTGACACCCCATTGGATACTTCTCAGCCACACTGAACGAAGCGGAATGCAACTACGATATCTATGACCTGGAACTCCTGGCCATCATTAAAGTGTTATGACACTGGAGACCATTCCTAGCAGGATCACCACACAAAATCAAGATATTCTCTGACCACCTCAACCTCACGCACTGGAAGTCACCCCAAAAGATAAGTCATCGCATAGCTTGAGAAGTTCTAGAGCTCATGGAGTACGACTTTGAGATCCATCACATGAAGGGTACCAACAATGGCCAAGCGGACGCATTATCCAGATGACCAGACTACAACTGAGGAGAGAAGGACAATGAAGGAGTAGTAGTGCTACCCGAAGAAGTCTTCATACGGAACATGACCACCCAACTCCCAGAAGATCACACACAAGGCAAATCCACACTATGCCCGTGGGTAGACCCATACAAGCTTGTGAAGATTGATGGAACCTGGTACTGACAAGGCGCACAAGTCATCACAGGAGGACAAGACACCATCCACACTATCATAACTAATCATCATGACCCCCCAGTATACAGGCACCCAGGAATCAAACGAACAGCCCAAATCATCGAACGAAGCTACTGGTGGCCACAAATGATAGGACACATAATGGAGTATGTCCAAGGATGCGTGGAATGTCAACACCACAAAGTCAACAATTGACCCATGAAGGCACCATTAATCCCCATCACGCCCATAGCCGACGCTAAGCCATTCGAAGTCATCGCCCTTGACTGTTGAGACGCAACTGCATAAGTCACATGTCTCATGGGATCTGATTGTGTCAGCCCATATACTATATTTGGTATCTGTCCCTTATGGACTCTTTTGGACACTCCAGACTTGTACAGACTGCTTTTGTTTATCTTTATTGTCAGAATCATATATGGCTCTTATTGTTCTCTATTGTTAAGATACCGGTATTGTCTGCTTTTGGCAGCTATTGTTCTCTGCCCTCCAATGGCACTTCTCCCTCTGGCGCACAGACCACATGCATTGTGTTTGGGTCACCAGTGCGCACAGACCATTCTTAGCTAAGCATCCTGTATATAAGGACTGCTGTTTACGCCTTCACACTTCAGAGTTTACTTCCCCTCTGAAGTGTAAGTCCCTTCATATCCTTCTTTACACTACCTTTACTCACAGAGAGTTTGTAGTAACTTGTCTACTAGGTGTGTATATATACAGAGTTTACTTCCCCTCTGAAGTTAACTTGTCTACTAGCTTTTTGCTATCACATTTCTCGCTTGTTAGTTCTGCGCTTCAACATTGACTTCATCACTAAACTACCTGTATCCCAGGGATATGACTCAATCCTCACTGTAACCAACCATGACTGCACAAAGGCATCCATCTTTATCCCCTGCATTGAGGAGATATCTGCAGAAGAAACTGCTGCCTTGTACATCACTCATGTATTTTGGAGGTTTGGATTACCGGCAAAAATCATCAGCAACTGAGACCCGCACTTTGTGTCAAAGTTCACCTGAGAACTGTGCCGGATCTTAGGGATATATCAAAATATCTCCACAGCATATCACCCCTGAACAGATGGACAATCGGAACACACCAATCAGTGGCTAGAACAATATCTGAGGTGCTGGACCAACGAGTGTCAAGATAACTGGGCATGATTCCTACCCATGGCAGAATTCGCTCACAACAGTTGGCCACACGAGGTGACAAGGAAGTCCCCATTTTCACTCATGATGGGATACGACCCACGTGCTGATTGGATCAATAAGCCATCCCCTATCCCCCAGGTACTCACATGACTTCAGCAATTTTGAGAAGTGTGAAAAGAAGCACAAGACCTTATCCAGAAAGCCCAATCACTGTGGGTTAAACACTGAGATACGCCCAAGTATCAAATAGGAGACCAAGTGTGGCTAGAAGGGCATCACCTGCGAACGAATCAGCCAATGGCAAAACTCGCAGCACACCGGCATGGACCCTTCAAAATCACAAGGGTGTTGTCGCCAGTTTCCTATCAACTAGAACTTCCCACGCAGTGGAGTATTCACCCTGTGTTTCACATTGATTTACTCACACCTTATCGCGAGATGCCCCTACACAGAGAAAACTTCCAGCGTCCACCACTGGATCTAGTGGATGGAGAAGAGGAATATGAAATTGAACGCATTCTGGACTCTTGGCACTTCAGCAGAAGCAAGAAACTCCAGTACCTTGTGAAATGGAAGGGTTACCCAGACTCAGAGAATCAGTGGGTCAACAAGAGTGACATCTTCACTAACGAAGCAATAGCAGAGTATGAGCGGAGTCGAACTACCATCAGGAGGCATATAAGCCAGACCAACAACACTAAGTCAACCCCATCTCCCCATCCTGGACACTTTACTCAACCAGCAATGTCTCTTCCCTCTTCCACCGCTTCCACCATTGTCGCTCCCTTCATCGGGGAGTCCCTCACCTATCAAGAGCTCAACAATGCTCTTGCCTCTATTGCCCCTGTCAAGGACGTCAACAACCCCAACACCCCCGAGACCTACTGGCTCCTCAGCGCTGATAGTCAGCGGCTCAATGCTGTCCCCTACTGTAACGTCTACCACGGATGTCTGCCTGACTTAGGTGCTTCGGTGTGCTGATCCTCCTCTGTTGTAATACTGTCAACACAAAAGGTGTGTCAGGTCGGTGGGGTCGTACTCAGTGTTGTGATCTTCATCCCACACGACGTGTTCGAAGGCGTGAACGATGTTGGATTCTTTGAGGATGAAGTGGTGTTGCTGGTTGTGAGTGGCGTAGTAGATGTAGCCCCAAGGGCGTGCGATGTTTGGGTTAGAGTAGAGGTAGACTTTGGTGATAACAGGACTTAGCGGAAACACTGTCCACACAGTGGGTTAGACATGAGGGTAGCCAAAGGCCAAGGGAGTCATGGGGATCCTTGGGGATATGCCGGACTGAGGGACTCACTAAGGGGGGATCCCTCGGACAGAAGATGAGTTAGAAGTGGTAATTGAAGAAGACCAAGATGGCGATTCTTGGTCTTCGCGTGCGAGTTTATATACATATACGAAGTAGCTTTCAAGCTCCTCTCGAATTGTAACTAGCAAACAGCGTAAGTGGAGCGAACCCTAATACAACTACTACTAGGAATGAGTCATCCCACGTCACTATGAGTCATATCGTACATTATCACATGTCAAACCCTGCAGCTGACTGATGCTGCACAGTCCGTGACTAATTACTGCTGACCTCGTTGTCACAGGTGATGAGTCAGAGTCCACTTCCAAGCGAAACGTAACATCACCCCCTTTTCAGACTCGAGCCCCAGCTCGACGGTCCTAGAGGCATTTGGTCATCTTCTGCGCGAGCACTCACCCTCGTCCTATCCTGTCGCGTTGGTCCTCGATGCGGTTGATCGTGTCGGCCCTCTGTAGGCGGATGATGCACATCTTGCAGTCGACGGCGATCCTCTCCAGCTCCTGTACCTTCTGCAGTACCTCCCGTTCCTTGGCCGCGTACCCCGTGCACATGCTGCGGAAGCGGTGCACCTCTGCTAAGAGGGAGAGGTCCTTGAGCTCTAAGAGGGCGCGATCCACTGAGGATCGCAGGCCACTCTCCACGTCGAGGAACACTAGGTTGTCGTTGGAGTACACTGGCGGGTCTGATAGGCACTGGGAAGCGGCATGAACGGGCTTCCCATACTGCTGGGTGCTTCCTCGGCGATAGGCGAGGACGAACGGGTCGTTGGTGAGGATGAGTTGAGTAAAACGGGTGGGCCAAAGTTGTTCGTGAGTGTCGCAAATAGGGAATGGAATGTAATGTGCTCCCCTGTTGTAATGGAACCCTGTTGGTGGAGGCGTCTCCATGCCGCATCGGGGAAGTGGGCTTTGTTCCTGTTCCGGATGGACTCGAAGTGCGGGTCAAGTAACCTCCGGATACGTGAGTGGCTCCCCATCGGTTCCGCATAACGGGGGGGTTTCCGAGTGTGTCGTGGTGAGATGGGTGGCGTAACGAAGATACGGATGCGGCACGAGGTGCTCTTGTGGGTCCCATGGGTCCCCTGGGAGGTCGCGTTCCCCATCCCCTTGGACGTATTGTGGTTCCAGGGTTGGCACTCGAGTGGGGATGTAGTTGGCTGCCAGGGTTCCTCCAGGAAGAGAGGGGGACCTTGGAGGAAGTGGGGATGCCTCAGGGGTAGGCACACAAGTCGTTCCGTGGTAAAGGGATAGGGTAGATTGCAGGGGTGACAATGGCATGGATTGTATTCTGCGTTCACTGGCAGCATCCTCAGCAATGTAGAGGACAGTTACTGGAGTGTGGGACATCAGTCAAGGGAATAGTGGAGAAGGTGGGTGTGGACGTCTCTTGGGTTTTGGCTGTCCTTATATGCGTCTCTTGGTTGGGGTTTGAACGTTTGAACTCCCTTATCACCTTGTCGGCAAATATGTCATCCTTGGAGACCCACTGATTGTCGGAGTCCAGATAGCCCTTCCATTTGACGAGGTATTGCAATTTGTGACTGCGGCCATATTGCCGAGAGTCTAGAATCTTCTCGACCTCGTATTCTTCTTCCCCATCCACCAATTCTGGTGGTGGGCAGTGGTAATTTGGTCCGTGTGTGGGTGTCTCGCAATAAGGGGTCAAGAGGTCCACATGGAACACTGGGTGGATGCTCCACTGCGTGGGAAGTTCTAATCGGTAGTTAACTGCGGACATCACCTGGACTATCCTGAAGGGGCTGTGTCTCCTGGGCGTGAGTTTGGCGGTTGGTTGGTTGGTACGTAGGTGGCGTCCTTCTAACCATACTTGGTCTCCTTTTTGGAATTTGGGCGTATCTTTCCCCTTGGTCCAGCGCTGTTGGGCCTTGATCATCAGTTCCTGGGCGCGTTTGCGTGCTTCTTTGAATTGTTTGATCCTGAGTGCTACCTGTGGGATGGGAGATGGTCTGTCCGTCCAATCTGCGCATGGGTTGTACCCCATGAGGAGGTTAAATGGGGACTGCTTGGTGGTTTCGTGGGGCCAGTTGTTGTGCGTAAATTCCACCATTGGGAGATAGTGAATCCAGTCGTCTTGTCGCTCGTTGACCCAGAATTGAAGGTATTGTTCTAGCCATTGATTCGTGCGCTCTGACTGTCCGTCTGTCCTCGGGTGGTATGCTGTGGAGATGTTCTGTTGGATGCCTAGGATTTTGCATAGTTCTTGTGTGAACTTGGATGTGAATCGTGGGTCCCTGTCGCTGATGATTTTGGAGGGTAATCCGAATCGTGGGAACACGTGTTTTACGTACAGGGTGGCTGTCCCTTCGGCCGTTATCTCTTCTTGGCACGGGATGAATAACATCATTTTCGTGCAGTCATGATCCGTTATCGTGAGGATTGAGTCACAGTCATGGGCGGTCAGGAGTTTGGTGATGAAATCAAGGGCGATGGTTTCGAATGGCATGGCTTCCAGTTTTGGGTAGATGGGTTGTAGTGCTGCTCATTGCGGCCTCGTGTTTACCTTGATCCGCTGGCAGTCTGTTGCGTCAGGCCCGTCCCGACGATGCTCGACTTGAGCGGTGACAGAGTGGCTCGATATGCGAAGGGCGACTTAGCAAATATAAGTACATGACCTCAGGAGGAATGTGACTGCTGCTAGCACTGGGGCGAAGTCCACCAGGCATACGTGTCGCTGGGCAATCTGCCTTACCAAGGCCAGACGCGATAACAGACAAGAAGCGAGGAGAAGGCAGACGAGGAGAGAGACGAGGAGAATTGGATAAGGATTCAAGAAGACCAAGCTAAGGAGCTCGGTCTTCGTACTGTCCACTAGATATACAATTGACGAGGAGCTTTGAAGCTCCTCCTGAATGTAAGGTACCCTATAGCGATAGTAGCTCGAACCCTACTACAGCTATCCTAGGCATGAGTCAAGTCCACACCACACGACATGTGATAACCACAACAAGCTGACTGAGACGACTGTCCCTGACTAATACTAGGGTAGTCAGAACCCCGCGAGAATGCAGTCCATACCAATGAGTCCAATCGCAACATCACCCCCTTTTTAGGTGCGACGCCCCGACGCTCCAAAGCCCTCCTCCTCGTAGCGAACCCACGTACGCTGCGGCTGCTGGGCGTTCCTCTTGCCCCTGCAGGTCTTCTTCTTCATCATCTCGTAGTCCACCATGGTGCCCGCCTCGTCCTTGATGCGCTCCAATGCATTGGCCATCTCCAGCTGGCGCCGACTTCCTGCCACCTTACCTTGAACCTCCCCCAGGGCGGCGATGAGGTCGTCGATGCGCTGGTTAAGGCGCTGCTGCTCCCGGTTGGCAAGGCGGTAGCGATGGACCTCCACTGTGAGGGAGAGGTCATGAAGGGAGTCGAGGCAGCGGTCGACGCGCGCCCGGTCTTTGAAGGCCTCAGTGAAGAGGACCATGTCCGCTGCAGGGTACATGGGTTTGCCACCATACACGTAGTGGGGGGCGGCATAGAGGGGACGAGCATAGACCTTGTCCGACTCGTCGATGATGCCCACCACCAGGGGGTCCGGCCCCATGATTACCTGGTGGTAGCGGGCCTCGCGCTCAACCCCGTCGGGGGAGACGATGCAGAAAGGGAGATAGTCCGCGCCAGTGTTGGCTTTGAAGCCACTGGGGACTTGTGTGTTGATGACGACGAGGGGCTGGTGAGTGGGACCACCCAACACTCCGAGGTCCCGCTTGTACATGGGGGATCCGTCGGTGTTAAGCGAGTAGGGGGTCTCGCGTGGGTTGTCAGTGTCTGTGGTAGAGGAAATGAGGGGGTGCGCAGCTGGGTAGTCGTTGGGAGCATCCTCGGCCAGACCCCAGTCTGGAGTATCATACGCTGATGCTTCAGCTGCTGCTGCCTCAGCTGCGCCCTCCGTAGTTGCTCGTCCCTCCACTCCTTCACCACCTCCTTCCACGGCCGCACGGGCCCGAACTCAGTGTGGTACTTGGACAGGTTCACTGTCACCGTGTCCGTCAGGGTGTGAAACGAGGCTACCTGCGGCCTGGCCCTCGAGTAGGGCACGCTCTTCTTCTTCTGTGACCGCCTCGTAGGCAAGAGGCTGCGCACTGGGGGAGTCAGCGCCTCCTCCAACGGTGGGGTCTGGGAAGGCTCGGAGGACAGTGAGGGCATCCTCGCGGGTGGTGGGCCCATGGGTAGTGGATAGGGCCTTGGTGACGGTGTCGATGGTGGACTGAGACGGGAGCGAGCAGGAAGACATGGTGCAAAGGTAGACAGGATGACGGACTGTAGCAGAAGTTGCTAGGGGACTTAACTTGTGGTGGACCCTTCTTATATGCGTTTCCCTAGCGGGGTTTAATGCTTTGAAGTCCCGGATGGCCTGGTCGGCGAATACTTCGCTCCGGTCGACCCACTGATTCTCCGAGTTGGGGTACCCCTTCCATCTCACGAGGTACTGCAGTTTCCATGTTCTTCCGAACCTTCACGAGTCTAGAATCTTCTCAACTTCGTATTCCTCTTCACCTTCTACCGGATCCGGTGGTGGGCGCTGGTAGTTAGGCCCATGTGTCGCAGTCTCGTGGTATCTGGTGAGAAGATCGGTGTGGAACACTGGGTGGATACTCCACTGTGTGGGAAGTTCGAGGCGATAGTTAACTGGGGACATCACCTGTACAACCCTAAAGGGGCCATGTCTTTTGGGCGCAAGCTTGGCGGTTGGCTGGTTGGTCCGCAGGTGGCGTCCTTCTAGCCACACGAGGTCCCCTTCTTTGTACTTGGGTGTATCTTTGTGTTTGACCCATGACTTCTGTGCCTTGATAAGGAGGGCCTTGGCCTGCGCTCTGGCCTCCTGGAATTGGTCGATTCTCAGCGCCACTTGGGGTATGGGCGATGGCCTATCAATCCAATCAGTGCGTGGGTTGTACCCCATTAGGAGGTAGAAAGGGGACTTCCTGGTGGTCTCATGGGGCCAGTTGTTGTGCGTGAATTCCACTATAGGGAGATAGGTCGCCCAATTGTCTTGCCTCTCATTGGTCCAGAAGCGGAGATACTGCTCAAGCCACTGGTTAGTCCGTTCTGACTGTCCGTCCGTTCGGGGGTGGTAGGCGGTGGAAATGTTCTGCAAAATTCCTAGGATCTTACACAGTTCTCACGTGAATTTAGACGCGAAGCGTGGGTCTCTGTCGCTAATGACTTTGGAGGGGAGCCCAAATCGTAGGAAGACGTGTTTGGCATATAGAGTGGCGGTTCCCTCTGCGGTGATTTCCTCTTGACAGGGGATGAAGACGGCTGCCTTGGTACAGTCGTGATCTGTGATGGTGAGGATTGAATCAAACCCCTGCGACTGGGGTAACTTGGTGATGAAGTCGAGGGCGATAGTTTCGAAGGGGAGCACCTCAGGGTCTGGATAGATTGGGGACAGTGGTGCTCAGGTTGGTCGGTTGTTGGCCTTGTGCCTCTGACACTCGGCGCACCCCTTGACATAGTCTAACATGTCTTGGACGAGGTTTGGCCACCAGTAGGAGCATCCCACCAGTTGCGAGGTTTTGTTAATGCCTGGATGTCCATAAACCGGTGGTGTATGGTGAGCGGAGATGATACTTCTCTTGTCATATAGTCCGCCGGTCACCACTCATCTTCCATCTTTGTACCAAGTGCCTTCGACTTTCTTTAGACGGTGCGCATCTATCCATGGGTGAAGGTAGTCCTCGT
Organism: Lactarius deliciosus; assembly: GCA_021525775.1. Lineage (NCBI taxonomy): Eukaryota > Fungi > Basidiomycota > Agaricomycetes > Russulales > Russulaceae > Lactarius > Lactarius deliciosus. The sequence continues at coordinate 5,575 of JAKELK010000325.1, read as the reverse complement.
CTTGGCGGTATGTTGCATCCGGTCGCTCCATCTCTCCGGGTTCTATCGTCAGGGTGTTCGGCATGACAGCCTCAACTTGCGTGGCTTGCACAAAGAGCGCGTCGGGGAGGACCACTATGTCCTTGTTGTCATTATCCCCTTGGTTGTAGTCCAGTCTTTGGGAGAGTGCATCTGCTCTTCCGTTGGCTGTGCCTTTGATGTGGTGAATCTCAAAGTCGTATTCGGATAGTTCCAGTACTTCCCTTGCGATGTGTCTGCTTATTTTTTGTGGTGACCTCCAGTATTGCAGGTTGAGATGGTTGGAGAACACCTTGGTTTTGTGTGGGGAGCCGGCGAGTAGGGGTCTCCAGTGGCGGAAGGCTTTGATGATGGCTAGTAACTCCAGGTCATAGATGTCATAGTTGTGTTCCGCTTCGTTGAGCGTCGCGGAGTAGTAGCCTATGGGGTGTCGTTTACTGTCCTCTTTGCGTTGCAGGAGTACGGCACCCACCGCGAAGCCTGATGCGTCCACCTCCATCTCAAATTGTTCTCTGAGGTCCGGGTGTGCCAACACTGGTTCGCTTGTGACCAGGGTCTTGAGCTTCGTGAAGGCGTCTTCTTCTGCTTGTCCCCACTGCCACTCTGTGTCTTTTCGTGTTAGTCTGTTTAGTGGTCGTGCGTGCATGGCGAACCCTTTGATGAAGAGGTGGTAGAAGTTGCAGAAGCCAAGAAAAGATCGGACTTGTTTGACTGTGGTCGGCATTGGCCAGTTGCGGATGCCGGCGACTTTGACGGGGTCCATGCGTGTCACCCCCTTTTCAAGGATTACCCCCAGGTAATCGATTGCCGGTGCGTGGAAGACACATTTCTCTGGTTTGAAGTACAAGTCATTGTCCTTTGCGATCTGGAGTATGTCACATACAGCTGCGATGTGGCCTGCCCGGCCGTTTCAGGAGGCGATGCCGATGTCGTCCATGTAGACGTGAATGGTGGTGCCCAGTAACTCGTGCTTGTTGATGGTAGGGCCGCAGAGGGAGTCCATCATCTCCTAAAAGGTGGCAGGCGAGTTGGTGAGGCCAAAGTACATGACGAGTGGTTTGAAGAACCCGTGGCGCGTTTTGAAGGCAGCTTTTTCTTCGTCGCCCTGCTTGATGTGGACGTTGTTGTATCCCCAGCGGACGTCGAGCTTGGTGTAGATGTCCACGTTACCCAAGTCCGTGATGAGCTCCTGTATGAGCGGCAGGGGGTACTGATTGCGCATGGTGAACGAGTTGATCTTTCGATAGTCCTGGACCGGTCGCAGTTTCCCATCCTTCTTCTTGACGAAGAAGAAGGACAATGCATAAGGGGACTTTGATGGTCGGATGTACCCCTTCTCCAGTTGCTTGTAAAGGAATTTGCCGAGGGCGATGTCTTCGTCGCGTGACATGGGGTAGATCTTGCAGTCAATGGCGGTTGGGGCATCCTTCTTGAATTCAATGGCATGATCCCAAGGTCGCGAGGGTGGGAAGCGATGTGATTCCTCTTCGCTGAACACCTTGGCAAAGTCTGCATACTCTTCTGGGATCTCCATTGTGCCGGTGAATTGCTGTGCTTCGATGGCCAGCTCCATGGCAGTGGTGCGTGCCCTGACTGTCTCCCATTCATCGTAAAGTTGTTGCACGGCATGGCGCTTCTCCGCTTCGGTGAACTCGGTGGGGGTGAATGCAATGGTTACCCCCCGCTCCTCTGGGTGTGTGGTTCGAAGGACCACTGGATAGGCGTCTTCTTTGATGACAGCATGTTGCCAGCTGATCTGTGGTTCGTAGGTGGCTAGCCATGGGTAGCCAAGGACGATGTCCTCATTCCCTGTGTCTGTGAGTAGGAACCTCATCATTTTGTGGGTCCCTTTGGTTTGTACGTCGAGATCTGCGCAGTGTGTGATTAGTCCTGCTTTGTTCTCGGAGTTATCGATGTTCCATATCTTTTTGGGGGTCTCTAGCTCTTTGAGACCAATCCCCATTCGTTTTGCGAATGCGGGTTTGATGAAGCTATCTGTGGCTCCTGAGTCCACCAGTGCTTTTACTTCGGCCATGTTGTAATTCGTTCGAACGGAAACTGGAATTCTCAACGATCGATAGCGTGTGATTATTACAGAATTACAATGGAGCACCCTCACCCAGGCCGACGGGTTCAGGCATTTGGAAAACCCTCTTTTCCCCATAGTTCTTGGAGGACCAGGTCTTTCACTTCATCTGGCGCTCCGGCCACTCCTTGGAGCCATTCCTGGGCTTGTTGTTGTGGGGTTACCACTGCGCGTGCCTGCACTCTTGGTTCTTGAGTGTAGTAGTCCGTTTCCGACCTCCTACTGTTGCTGCCCTGCACGTTGTTTTGATGCTGTGGGCAGTCGTGACTGAAGTGTCCCTTCTGGTTGCAGGTGTAGCAGATCACTTCCCTTGCGTCTCAGGGTGGCCCCCTTCCTCTGCTTCGCCCCCCTGGTCCCCTTCTGGGCGGATAGGGTGGCCTTTGTCGATCGAGTATAAACTCTGCTCCGGCGAGTCTTCCCTGTGTGTCTTCTGCTTCTGCACCTTGTGCCCGCATTCTATCTGCAGAGGTGTCCATTGCGTTGGGGTTTTGGTGATGGGGAAGGTTCCTTGGCGTCCATCCGCTCTGGGGGTTTCCCCATGGGCTAGGGCGTGGAGTAGTCCTTGGAGTGGGTGTTTTTAGTGAGTTGAGACGTGCCTGTAGATGCATGTACTGCTGTTGCTTCTTCATCGCCGCTTGCTTCCATGCTTCGAACGTGGCAGGTTCGTACTGTTCGTAGACTTTGGCGAACAACGCCTTCGGTAGTCCTGCTGTGAATAGGTCCAGCATTTGAGGGGCGTCGAGGTTGTAGTCAGCTTGTCGGGCTAGGCGTTCGAAGGTAGCCACGTAGCTGTCAATGTCCCTGTCCTTCATGTGGACGCCCTTGCACAGCTCCGCCTGCGCCTGCTCTTTCTCCATGGTGTTGGTGAATTGTCTGGTGAAGGCGCGAAGGGTCTCTTCCCAGAGGCGCCGAGTGTGTTCGGGGAATCCAGCCTCCGTCTGGCGCATCAGCCAGTTGGTCATATACATCACCCATTCGTTAACTGTCTCTCCCTGGATGTAGCCGAGAAAGAGGAGCGATCGGCGGTAGTAGTTGCGCATGATGTCGCTCGTACTGTTGACTCCTTCATAGAGGTTCCACTGTACTCTGAACTGCAGGGCCTTGGTGCGGTCTCTGTTGAAGACCATAGGCGGGTTGCCTTGGAGTCTATCTGATGATCGAGGTGGGTTACCTATGGGAGCCATTCCTGGGAATCCGCCTCCTCCAGGCGGTCCTCCTTCGCCTCCGTGTCCTCCGCCTCCTCTGTGCGGGTGGCCTCCGCCTGGGCCTCTTCTAGGTGGTCCTCCTCCTTCGGGAGGGTCTGGTTCGTCAGGTCCAATGGCCCTCATGAGAGCCGCGTCGTCTGCGGTCATCCAATGTCCTGTGCTGGGGTTGATGGGGAGTAGGTCTTCTGGGACTCCATCTTGCGGTAGTTGTACCGGGTCCACTTGAAGCGTGTATGTTGGTTCTAACTGGGTGGTTGTCATCTCGTCTGGTGGGTGAACGATGATCTGCTCAGCTTGGGGCGCTTCGTTAAGTGTAATCCCTCCTGCTAGGTTTGCTAGTTCTTCTTCTTCTTCTGCGTTCACCTGGGAGAGGCAATCTTCTTCTGGCTCCTCGCTGCTTTGATCTGATCTGGAGCCCTCTTCTTCTGTGGTGCTTGTGGTAACCGCACCGTTGATGGGTCCCACTCTTGCTTGGGGAACTACTTCACTTTCTAGGATATCGCACCGATATTCTCGTGTGGTTGGTCTGACCACCGTTTGTACTCCTGTGTCGTTTGTTGCAAGTATACACCAACAAGTATGTTCGAAGTTGAACTCAACTGGGTAGAACTGACTTAGTCGGTTAGGGAAGTCAACGAAGTATCCGGCTTCTCCTCTGTGTGTCCTCCACCTAGCAGCCTTTAGATAGCGCGTGGGGACGTTCCGTTCTCCTCTGCTGGGGATGGTATATGATTGGACTTGATTCCAGTCCCACCGATCTCTTGTTGTGGACGCCACTGTGTCGTTGGTGAGGTTAGCTTGGTCTTAATGTTGCGTCAGGCCCATCCCGACGATGCTCGACTTGAGCGGTGACAGAGTGGCTCGATATGCGATGGGCGACTTAGCAAATATAAGTACATGACCTCAGGAGGAATGTGACTGCTGCTAGCACTGGGGCGAAGTCCACCAGGCATACGTGTCGCTGGGCGATCTGCCTTACCAAGGCCAGACGCGATAACAGACAAGAAGCGAGGAGAAGGCAGACGAGGAGAGAGACGAGGAGAATTGGATAAGGATTCAAGAAGACCAAGCTAAGGAGCTTGGTCTTCGTACTGTCCACTAGATATACAATTGACGAGGAGCTTTGAAGCTCCTCCTGAATGTAAGGTACCCTATAGCGATAGTAGCTCGAACCCTACTACAGCTATCCTAGGCATGAGTCAAGTCCACACCACACGACATGTGATAACCACAACAAGCTGACTGAGACGACTGTCCCTGACTAATACTAGGGTAGTCAGAACCCTGCAAGAATGCAGTCTGTACCAATGAGTCCGATCGCAACACAGTCAGCACAGCCTTTGACGTAGTCCATGACTTCTTTTTGGAGTCCCAGCCACCAATAGTGTTGTTCGATGAGTTGTATGGTGTGGTTGATGCCTGGGTGTCTGTATACTATGGGATTGTGGTGAGCTCGTATAAGACTGGTTTTGTAGTGGAGCCCCCCTGTTACGACTCGGCGTCCTTCTTTGTACCAGGTGCCCTCGATTTTCTTGAGACTGTGGGGATCAACCCATGGATGGAGGATGTCTTCGTTTTGGGCGTAAATGGGTAGAGTCACTTCCATTTCGGATACAGGTATGATCCGAGTGGTGCGCATGGGTTCTTCTGTGGTATCAATGGTAGTGGCTCTGACGAATACGTCATCTGGTAGTACTGTCACCTGTTCGTTGTCCCTGGTGCCTTGATCGTAATCTGGGCGTCTATATAGTGCGTCGGTGCGTCCATTGGCCGTTCCCTTGATATGGTGAATCTCAATGTCGTATTCAGATAATTCCAGTACTTCCTGTGCGACTTGTCTACTGATCTTTTGGGGAGATCTCCAGTACTGAAGGTTCATGTGGTCTGAGAACACCTTGATTTTATGTGGGGATCCCACGAGGTATTGGTGCCAATTTCTGAGCGCTTTGACGATTGCGAGGAGTTCTAGGTCGTAGATGTCGTAGTTTCGTTCTGCCACATTGAGGGTGTTGGAATAGTATGCTATGGGGTGTCGCTTGTTGTCTTCTCCCCTCTGGAGGAGTACCGCTCCTACTGCGAATCCTGAGGCATTGACTTCAAGTTTGAATTGTTTGTCGAGTTTCGGGTGTGCCAGGACTGGTTCCGAGGTTACGAGCGTCTTAAGTTTGTCAAATGCCTCTTGTTCTTCTTTTCCCCATTGCCACTCCATGTCCTTCCTTGTTAGGCAATTGAGAGGTCGCACGTGTGTGGCAAAATTTTGGATGAA
>JAKELK010000324.1:0-65695 GCA_021525775.1 Lactarius deliciosus | reverse complement strand
CTGGTCGAGAACGAAGTCCGGGAGTTGATGGAACTCCCGCCCGTTCGCAGATCCGTTGAGTCGTTAATTAAAAGAAAGAAGGACGCACCGTGCAAAGGTGGCCATGGGATACACGCATATCCCAGATATGAAACCTTCTCGTATGTTGTCGCGTGCGTTGAGTTGCTGCATTGGCTTCCGGCGTCGACTACGCTGGAGGACTGGCACAAGAGGGTTGTGCAGTCTGTGTCTCAAGGGCGTGCTCAGGAAAGACTTACGAGGTTTCATGTTGCTGGACAGGGGGGCTCGGGTTTGTGTCCATCGCCTAAGATGGCGTTGTACGGCCTCGAAATGGCCTCCCGCGCGTGGAAATTCGGTTCCACGGAGTTCTTGAGGGCCGACTTCACGCGGAAGTTCAACGTTCAACGTTCACCAGTGCTGGTATGTGAGTCTTCCCAAGGCGGTCGCGGATCATCAGATGTTGACGACGGTGCACTATGGCACCCAAGAATACACAGAAACTGTCAAACTTTTCATTTACTTAGCAGTGACGAACACACGCATATTACCTCCTTCGTTGACTCGGAGGAGCTGCTCTCCGTACCGTCCGTACCGCTACCTTCAAGTTTTTCTTTTCGGCGTCATCCTTCTTCTTGCGGTAATTGCACTGGTGATGCCCCTTTTCGTTACAATAGCGGCATGTGATATTTGAGTTCCTGCCGGCGCCGCCGCGTTAAGGGATGCCGACTCATTGAGGAGATGAGCGGTAATCCCGCTGTATTTCAAGGAAGACGCAAGCCCAGAGGCAAGGAGCGTTGACGCGACTACTTCGTAAGAGTCGGGTAGCGCATTGGAAGAATAAGGAGTATTGCACATCGGAAACGCATACCGGCGTTGAACAGTTTGCCAAGTTTTGTTAACTGGCCCACCTCAACCCGGCAGCTCCGTCATACCAAGGGTGATCGAGTTGACTGAGCATTTCACAGTCCATCGACGCTCTACGACAGGGAGGATCACCCCAAAAGTAGCTAGGTCCAAGTCCAACACGCATTGCAACGACCACATCAACGTCGTCAAAATGCATACGCCTCGTCTTTGGGTCGCAAGTACCCACCATCCACTCAGGATCTTCGGAAAGCCGATGACTTTCCTTAAGGTAGGGCTGGATAGCGAAACGGGGTCGTTTAGAAACATGGGGAATCGGATAACGATTGCGATAAGAAAAATGGACAGACCAGGGACCAGTTAGTGTTAGTGTCGCTCCCACGACCATTACCATAAGTCCACCGGCCGGGTAATGATGGAGGCGGGAAAAGTTATACCTAGTGCTCGCGGCTTGTGGCTCAGATATCGCGAAACGAAGCTCTGTGACGGTGCGAGGCCCCGTCGGGGACCGGGGTGGCATGTTCGGGTGACTGGTGGTCACGCACGTAGATGCGATTGTTGAGGCTCACTAAAAGCGTGTTGGAGTACCTGAAACGTTTGTCAGCATTCTGGCTCGCGCGCAGTGTAAGTTGTGTGCGCTCACACTTTCCCCAAAAGCTCAACTCTTTTTTTCACATTAGCTGGAAAAGTGGACCGCGACGGATGAACATACGGGTATATGTAGTATAGCCTATTCTGTGGATGAAGTGATTGGGTCAAAAACTGAATCGTGGTGTATCTCGGTCCGACTTACGGGGAAGGTGACATAAAGCACAAGGGTTGCGATGACCAACGCAGCTAAACAGGAAGTTAGATGCACGGCTATGTGGGGTTTCCCGAGAGACAGGTACCGGTCAGGGCATTTGTCTCAATGGTAAGTCGTACTACCCGAATTAACACAAAATTAGAAAAGTTGCCACTTGCCCTTCTGAGCTGTCAAAGATATCTCGGTCAATGTAGTAAAGGATCCAATAATGTGATGGCGTACCAGCAACGTCATCGCGATCGCGATCAGGATGTCCGCCAAGGCACTCGATATCGCCCATAACTTTCACGACAAAGTATGAGGTGGTAGGGCCAATCAAACCAAAACGAGTGTGCATACGTATACTGCTGCCTTGGGGGCCGCATACTTCGCAACTGTGAGTGGCTAAACGCGTGTGAGAAGGACGATATGGTGAATGTGTGTAGTACCGACTTTTGATGCTCGCCCATATCCCTCCGGCTGATTGAGTCACCGCGGCCTGTGTTCTGAGTCAGGAAGATGCCAGAAGCTCAAAGAATGTGGGGACAGTCCGATACACATACGACGGCAATGATCCAACAGATCCATGATGACCGTTTGTTCAGCACCCAAATTCGATAACAGAAGTATGCTTGAACGATAAACGAAATAACTGCGCCAATGATGGGAACGTTTACAGGGGTGAAATGGGGATTCCAGAGGCGCTCCACATTGCCGAATCCAGCAACAAACCAATAGTAGATATCGGCTCCAGTCAGCGCAGTTTGAATGGTATCAAGCAGGAAGACGAAATAAACTGCTCAAAGTTCGCCTTGACATCATAGAGCTTCCGAGTAATCTCGAAGACAAACCTAGAGATTTCAAGGGTCGTCTGTCCCTTGGAAAATTGTAGCTATATACATCTGAACGTGGATGAGTGAAATAAGGTGGGGTCGAGAGAGAAGGGCCCCGTACAAATCTGGACGCAGAGAACGCCATAGAGCGCCCAGTTGAATACAGGACCGAAGAGCTGCCGGAATTGTTAAGTATACCTGTCGTGTGGATAGCAGAACGAGAGCCAAACGCACAAGTGGGGCAGCTCTGTGAAAAGATCAGCGTGTGAGGGAAACCGCTATGGCAGAACCACCAAACTTACATTTTGATGGCCTCCGCGGAAGTGGTGGGTGACTCAGAGGACTCAGCCATTAGTGCTGTAGATGTCAAGAAGTGGGAGGGGAGTAGCGTCACGAAACAGTGGGGACAGCGGGGTCGCAGGCTACGACGAGGGCTTTATAATCCGATTTTTAGATTGGGAGTATGAGCGAGATCAAGGCGACAGTGTGGTTGATGTATCATAAAAACCTCCGTCACTGGCGCGGAGATTTCTCCCGTTCCAATCGCCTGCGTTCATAGCCGTGAGACAGGACCAGGTGTAACTTAGAAGCGCGAGTGGCTTCCTCCCAAGAATCCAAGTACACGCAGGTGGCAGTTCTCACTGCCTGCGCCGTAAAAATACATGGCCACCATCGTGACTGCACTGTTCTCATCAGGGATGAAGCACTACCCGCAAGTTCGATAACTAGAGTGCCAAGGGTCGGTGGATCCGCGGGACATTGCTTGATGCAAGTCTTGATCATGATAACAGAATCAAAAGATGGCAAACCCCTGATGACATTTCGGTTGTTACTTCAGTACTTCTCTGCTTTGTTGCGTGATTCGCCACACCATCTTGGTGACAGTGCTATAAACGGGAGTTGAGGCCTTGGAAGTTGGAGCCCACCCGAATATCATCATATCATCATCATCATCATACGGACATCACTCTGCGCCCCGCGGGCATTCCTGCAGTTTCCTGACTTGACAAACCTTCCCACGCTCTCTATTGTGCGTCTTTCCGTAAACGCTTCCCACTTTCGCCCGTGCCCTCCCTCTGTTTTCTTTTTCCCCCATTTCCCACCGGAGACATTCTTTTTCGCACTTCATCGAAGCGATCGGGCTGGAAGCGAAATTTCACGTGTCATATTTTTTCCGGCGTTCTCCGAGTCCGTCCCCATCCAGTTCCTTGCAGCGCCTTCAGCGCCTTTCATGTCGCCTACATCTACATTCAGGCTTGGACTACGTGATTTATGTCTGCCACACCGTCGTTTGCACTCTCTGAATCTCTATACGAGGTTCGAGTAAACGTAATGATCGGTTTACCTCCTCCACCTTCATTTGCGCTAGAAAGTGCAGACCACGAGCCGATTTTCTCGTTGCAATGTGCCCGTCGTAACAACACCATGATATAACTAGGGTCATCCTGCAAAGCTGAGCGTGCGCTTGGCTGGTGCACTCATGTCACAATGCCCATAGCGAACCTTCCGTGCACGCCTTAACGGCATTCTCGTTTTCGCCCTATATCGAGGTGGCAACCGCACTCTCTTAAGCTGTCAGCGTGAGCTCTCACCAGCTTGACGTAACATGCCGCAATGTTCGCGTTAAGGACACTCCGCGCTTTCGCACACTCACGCTCTAGTGGCGAAGAAGAATTGGAATCGAGAGAAGAGCCTAATGCGAGAGACTCTTCGGCATCTGTAGAAGGAGTACCCTCGCCCTCAGCTGAGCGTGAATGGCTCTTCTCGCCTGTGCCAGGCTTCCTCCTCTCTCGGAGTCGAGCCAAGCCATTCCGATAGCTTTGCAATGCGTCGTCCCACTTATCAAGACGAAATAAATTGTTCCCTTCTTGTTTAAGCTCGTCGGCCTCCTCGAGTCTTGCCTATATCAATCAGTAGTTATGATGCCAAAAGGCTGTCACGATGTACCTGCACTTTTTCAAGGGATCCGGAGACTATTTCTTCCACTGGCGTCCCTTGGGGAGCTTTGGGGTAACTGCGACATGATCGGATGACTCTACACTCCTGCCAGTCTTCCCACCTTAATTTGCGCGGTGGCACCATGGCACCAGTATGGCACAGTTATGGCACCTCGTTCACCTACGGGATGTGTCGGGCCGCTCGACTACGCCTGCACTAGTCCTGTTAGAGAAATCCAGGCAGAAGCAGACACTATCATTGTGGCAAAGGCTGACAACGATTGTGCTTTGATTCGCGACTCGAGTGAAACTGTTTTTTACAGTAAAAAGAGAGATATAGGCGAAAATATACCGCGATAGCAATTGGTGCCCTTGTCATTAACTGGGACATCGAGGACAGGCTGGAAAGAGGCGAGAACGCGCTTGAGAACGCGCGTGGTAAATCCAATATCAAAAAGTGGACGATATATGATTGTGCTAGTTGCCTGCAGCTGGTTGCAGAACGAAAGAAAACACGTATTGTGAGAGGGACATGAGAAACTCGTGACTACTAGATGTCCGTATAAGTTATGATACATCACTACGATACTGAGGACTGTCCGCTCATCACTCGCACTGGAGTCGGCAGAGTTGGGAGATTAGAAGCCACTCTGAATTACTTGCCAGCTGTTGTGACGTGGAGTCGAGCTAGAGAGCAAATGAGAGGCACGGCGTAAAATGCATAGCCCACCCAGACCACTGCGCGACGCGTGAGATGATGAGTTCGAGATACAGAGCAGATACACCCACTCGTGAAGCCGTTGGCCGTCTGAGCGATGAGGTGAGGCGCGCCGCTTCCACTCTGCGTGATGGCCTTATTGAAGTCCTCCACAGCCTTGCCGAACCACATCCGAATGACTAAGAACGCGGTCAAGCCTTTTTAATGCAGTTGATACGTTAGAGCGAGTCTCTGAAATAGCGAGAAAAAAAACCGGACCTATCATAAAGCCGAGCAGCCCGACCCAGGCAGACGCGCGGTGAAGCATAGGGCGGTCCAATGCCGCGGCAAGTCTCGCTCCGAGGTTGGCTCGAAGCGAGATCAGAGTAAAGATGACGAAAAATACAATAGACAACCCTATTGCGATTGCAATGAAAACCGGAGTGGTAGCAGTTGGCGCAGTGAGGAGGTCTGGGGAATTTTGAGGAAGTACGGTCAAGTCTGCATCGACATTAATACTTGTCATAGAACGACATCATTATCGTACCATATGTCGGGGACACTGTGGGTGGTGTACACGTCACTGAGCCCTTGTCATTAGGACGGGAGCAGGACCCTGAAGCAGATCAATTAGGGCTGACACAATCAGGTGACTGGGCAAGTACCAAGAGCACCCAAGAAAACTGTGGGCCCATCAACCCCTTGCGACGATGATGAGTTTGTTAATTCTAACGATGGTGAAACCACTAGAAGGGCAACTTTGCTGTGAAGGAGTAATGTGGGTGCCGTATACGCGAAGAGTATGAGGAGCAAGGAAGTTAAGGAAAGGACAGGAGCAAGATAGAGAGTGACGGCTTTTGATAGGCCAGCGATCATGATGACTTGGAGGTCTGTGCAATTAATAGGTACTAGCTAAAGTAGTCTTTGAGTGTGGAATGCTGCCAGCAGCTGGGGACCAGAGTATACGCGGAGAAGGGTACGAGCAACATGAGCAAGCTGGTAGACGTATTTAAATCGTCAGCGCGTGCGAGGAGTCTAGACTGATACAAGGGCTATTGTTCTTGCTCTGGTGGTTGCAATGACCTGCGCTTCGTCAATTTAATTACTACAATGACAAGTCTCAACAACAAGGACTGGTGTGGAATGGAAGCCCGGTGCGAGAACAATTACGGCACTCTCCGCTCCACAAATTTTGTGCCATGACCGGCGGTTCAGATCTTCCGAGTCAGCCGTTGCCCACCTCATTTCACCAATTATCCTCGCTTTTGGAAGCTCAACCCGACTCGTTCATCTTCGGAAACAAAGAAATACAAGATGCCGCTCTCCGGGCAACGGAACACGTCTTAAACATCGGTTCGCTGCGGCTCTCCTCAGTCGCGGAACCCGACGCTGACCAGGCCTGTGCAGCCTTAGACCCCGAGAAGCAGGCTCAGCCTTATATCTCAGCGTTACTGGCTTCATTTAGCCCTACTCAGGCACCTGTGACGCGTTCGCAGTCGGTCGCACATGGGAAACGACAACGCAGCCCATCTCCACCAAAACACACGCTCGACGTACACCATTGACGAGTTTATTTGTACAGGATCTAGACAAGGGGGTGTGGTTGGAACTCAGATCTCAGAGCTCAACACCTTTGTAAAATGCTGGAATGTGTTCTCGATGGTCCTGGGAGCCCGCCAAATATTCTATCTCTTCGACAACGACAACCGACAACATGGGACAGACATCCAGTGATGAGGGTGGACCCGATTGTCTGAGGAAGTAGGCGGGTCTGGCGACGAGGTCATGGAAGAGTGTGTCGCTGAACTGAGTCCGTTGACAGGGACGAGGCCGTCGCTTTCTCCCCTCTTCTACGAGGACGAAAGGTAGCCGCTCGGGATTGGACGACGGCTTCTTTGACTTGGCCGAGTTCAACGCAGAAACAGAGGAGGCGGAAGCTGGATTTGTTTCCAACGGGGCGCTCGACGCTAACTCAGATACATCTTCAGCTGAAGACGAGATCGACTACTTCGGGTCCATCGGTGGACAGTTACAGGATGACCATGGTAAGTCTGTTGTCCCGTCTGTACTCAAGCTGACTCCTGGTCTCGTCAGAGTTGCGCTACGCTGACTTTTTCGATGCACCCAAATCTGGAGCCGCAAAGAAGAGTGAGGATCCCTTCGCCTCGGCCCATTCGAAAGTCCGTTTCCATGACGAAGTAAAAGTCAAGAGTATCAAGGCCAGGGGAAAGGGACTTCCTGTCTCGACGATGCGACTTCTTGACGATGCGTCCGACGACGACAGCTGGGAGGTTGAAAGCAAGGACGAAGATGAGAACGACCTGGAAGGCGCCATCTGGGATCATGTACTCGATGGGGATTCGGACATGGTCTTCGGCGGGGGTGGACGAAAGTGGTGAAGGCAGTTCTACATTCGATGGATATCAAGCCATCAAATGGTCGCAAGATGACCTCCTGGTAGACTAGGATGAACCTGACGATGGCACGTTCAATTTTAGACGTCACACTACTCGATACACTAATATTTTTGGCCACCAGGTATGTATACCCACGAGAAGCGCCTTGCTTCCCTTCAGCGATAGATTACGGCCCTGGACGTCGAGGATATCGCAAAGAAGGACTGGACTTTGACGGGAGATGCGACTTCTCGCATTCGTCCTCACGATTCACTTCTCGAAGAAGATCTCGAATTCGAACGAGTCATGAAAGCAGTTCCGGTTATCACGGAGGAAATTGTGTCGGGTTTGGAAGACAGAATCAAAGCGAGGATTCTCGAAGGTCGTTTCGATGACGTGGTGCGCAAGCGGCCCGTGGATGATAAGCCTTTCCTGCCATCTCGTTTTCTCGAGCTTCAAGACACGAAATCAAAGCAACCTTTGGCTCAAATTTACGAAGAAGAGTACACTGCCGCCCAAACAAGAGGCGTTTCAGGGGAAGACAGCGATGGAGAGCTGAAATCAGAGTACGATGAAATTATGAGGAGATGAGACGATTTATTCAAAGCTGGATGCATATCAAATGCTCAAAAACTGTAGGTGTGCGTGACATCGGAGCGCTGCAAGCATGCGACTATCTCGATCGCGGCGAATGTATCCTCGACCAGCCTAGAGTCAACACTACCTACTAGCAATACGTTCGCTAGCATGCTGGCCCCAGAGGAAATTTACGAACGCCCTGCAATCGATCCCCGTGCACATGGGAGCTTTCTCCGAGAGAAAAGCGGACAGCGCGGGATAAACTGAAGAAGGCGAAAAAGAAGGGGAGAGACACCCTTTAAAGCAGAGTTGGTGCGAGAAGGAAGGTAAATGAAAGACGTGAGAACCTCTTTCCTGTTTTGTAAACACGACCAAATGCGGTGACTGGCAACGGCAACGCTTTCACCCGCAACACAACATGTCTTGGTTCAGCAAACGCAAGGAACAGAATCAGATACCCCCTGTCACTGAGACTCAGGGCTCTGGCCCGACAAGTGACCCGTACAGCAGCAGGTCTGCTCCCTCAGGGGTCCCCTCCACCGACAGCGTCCGTGATCGTTATCATCGAAACAACCCCATTGATGCCTATTCACGAGGACAAGGTGACATCGATAGCGACAGGAATGCACTCTTCTCTGGTTACAATCCAGAGAAGGTGACTGGTCGTTTCGCTCATGATGGACCGACGTTGCGCGAGCCCGCGCCTGGGGAAGAAAATGAAGAGGATGTTGAAGCCATCAAGCAACAGACACGCTTCGTTAAGCAAGACAGTGTTAATTCCACACGAAATGCCCTCCGCATGGCTCGTGAGGCGGAAGAGACCGCTCGGGGCACTATCAATAGGCTGGGCAGTCAATCAGGTTTGTCGACCGCATTAGTGTACTGATCCCTCGATACTTAACGTGTTACGATTGTAGAGAAGCTCGCCAACACCGAGCGTCATCTCGATGTGGCCAAAGGTCATTCCCAACGCGCGGACGATAGGACCGACGAACTTAAGCAGCTCAACCGCTCGATCTTCCGCCCTGTGATCACCTTCAATAAAGATGCGAAACGCGCTGCGCAGGAAGCAAAGGTGCTACAGCGCTACGAGGAAGAACGCGAGGAGCACGAGAAAGCCATGGGCGACATACGTGCGACCCAAAATCGCTTGGGTCAGGCGTCGACTTATGGTTCCAGGGATGGCTCCCAGGAGGAGGAAATCAGGGCGGGGCCAAATGTGAGGCGTACCGGCGCTCAACAGTCGCTCCAGAAGGAACAGAGGAAGCGCTATCAATTTGAGGCGACCGCATCCGATGACGAGTTGGAAGATGAACTCGACGGGAATCTCGACGAAATTTCGGACGTGGCGAAAAGACTCAAGGCACTGGGATCGGCGATGGGTCAAGAGCTTGATCATCAGAACAACCGCATCGAGCGCATTGAGGAGAAGACGGTCAACCTCGATAATCGGGTCTTCAGGAATACGGAGAGGGTACGTCACTCCGTACACTAACATCCGCTCGAAAGAAATCTCATTATGCACCTACAGCTCAAAAAGATCAAGTAGTTACTACTCGGAACCCTTTGTGTTCGCCGCTCCTCGTACATCGCACCTACACTCGAACTCTACCTATCCCCTCTACCCCTCCCACTTCCTCACGTCTCGGAACGCATACGGGCCCGCATGCATATAAACTCTGACTCACAATGGACGTTTTGTTTTCTGTGCTAGTGTGCCGCGCCACGCTTCGGTCAGCTGACGCCATTTATGGCGATCAAACGGACCAGACAATAGTAGTGGAGACGCATGCAATCGTTTAAAGTATGATAGTCAAATAACACGAACTTGGAATGAGAGATTAAACCGCAACACGAAAATGCGAGATGACACGACCAATAACGCTCAGGCTTTACTCTTCCCCCTCGTCTCCGCTCCCGTCGCTGTCCTCGTCGCTATCGCTGTCCTCGTCGCTATCGCTATCCTCGCCCTCAGCGACGTCGATCGAGTCCAAATTGATATCGCGGTCCGCGCCGACGTACGAGTCGCAGACGACGTAGAGCTTGAGCGCATGCTCGCCCTTGGGGGGCGTGAACCCGAGCTTGACGTTCAGGTTCTTGGAGACGGTAACGCGCTTTATCGACAGGAGCTGCCGCGTGCTCTGCTCGCCCAACCACGACCCACCAGTTCACCATCTTCTTTGCGGGGAAGTGGGGCACGACGACGAGGTATCGCCCTCATCTTCCTCGTCATCTACGTCGCAGCTGAGAGAGATCTGTAGCACGATCGGGGTGCTGGACGTATACTCTCCCTTGACGAATTCGTGTGTGACATCGAGCGTGGGGTACGACCTGCGGATCCGTTTTCTTTTGAGTATCGGTAATGCATAGACTCACCCCCGGTTCGAAATGCGGGATTTGTTGTAAGGGCGAGTCTCTGTCCCACACCGCTTGCACGCACATTTGTGACAGGTCCATAGCGCCGAGCGCGTTGAGCCAAGCATTCGAGGACATGACATCGACACAGACAAAGAGAAGGTTCGTCACTTTCTCCAATACTAGCGCTTGATTTGCCGCAGTGCCACGAGGTCCTGCGGTAGCTGAAGTGGGCTTGGAGAAGGAGGAAGGTCTTGAATTGAGGCGCCTCAGAGTTGACCTGATCAAGTTTGGCAGGGACACGATCTCGTGTCGACGAATGGGAACCGATTCAAATTCTGCTGAAGACGAAACAACTTCGAGAAGGCCATTGAGTTTTGGGCGCTCCATCAACGAGAGCGTATAGACTTCGACAGTGACGTCTGAGAGTTTGATGGTCAGTAAGTACAGCGAAAGGCCAAGGAAAATGAGACTGACAAGAGATGTTGTAATGTGCCAAGGTTGAGAGGTGATGCGTCCATTTCGTCCTCTGCATATATAGGTCAGAGTGGAGACTGAAATTACTAGGTGCGACTTACCGATGACGATACACTTTGAGTTGACAAGATCGCTCAACGTATTCTCAACGAGTTCCGACAAGTGGTCCGAGAGGTGCTGGTGGTTGACGTTGTGCAGATTGTAATAATTCGGGTTTTGTGTCATCCGCCTATAGAAGGACGTCCACGTCAAGATATGCTTATACCTAAACGTACACGCCTGTTAAAGCGTGCACCAGACACGGCAGTTCCAAAAACAGAATTACGAGACGTGTTGGGAGTATACTAGATGAGCAGCTTCTCTAGTCAAGTTTGGCAACCCCGCGTTTCGGGATTAGAGATCCGTACACAGCAAAAGGTTCCAGCTAGGAATCCCTCTTGTCAGGTCGTACTATGCCACCCCTGGTGCGGGAATCCCGTTCCGCCCCCTTGATGAGCGACTTTCAGAGGCATACTTGGGCTCAATAATGCATATGTGACAGTCATCTCTCCATGCATATCTAAACCTTTCACACATCGTGTAAAATTATTAATGGAGGTACTACAGTCAACTTCAAGAAACCGTCGAACGACAATAAGACCCAATTTTCATTTCTCTGGAAAAACGTACAACATCTTCGATTCCATCTTACAAACCATTGATTCATGTATTCGCCAAGATATTCCCTTCGTTCCCCACGTCAATCTGCGATGGTGTACGGAATTGACCTCATGCAGTCAAACTCCGAGTCGCGAATGGGCAACATCATTACAGGGTTGCGCCGCCTTGGCTCCTTGTATGACCCAAGATGCATTATTCCATGGACTGCGTTTGAAATGACCTCGAATCTCGCAGAATATAGATGGCTATAGACACTGGCGTTATATTCGTCTTCTTCGTCGCCCATGTTGTCAACCTTATTAGGAGAGTCCAATCCCCGCACCAAGCGATACTCGCCTATCATGGAATAACGGAGGACACGTTCTGCAGCGGACTTACACCCCGCTGAAAACCATGCAAGCACAAGGAGGTCGATTGGGTCATAGAGTTCAAGGGCAACGTGCTCCCATATCTCCTGAGGGAGGAGTTGTCCGATGCGACCTCCACCAGGCGGTTCCATTACGCCCCTCGCGTGACCCATAACTACATCCGTCCTTGTTATGGGCTTGATGAGCCGCAATGAGTTAGGTAAGTCGACAGACCAGCGCACATGAGCGCGGGCAACCCTCGATATGACTTCAACATCTGAATTGTAACCAAGACGAGCCAGAGCTGTGATGCCTGGCGTAGAAGGTGTGTCGGCATAAAAAGAGGGCAGGAATTGCAGTGCATCGCTGTGCTCGAAGGTGAATCCACTTTGCGTATTGATGCGCACAATAACGCAATGAAAGATGGAAAATGCCACTCCGTAGATGATGCCTCTCGAGTTGTCCGGACACTTCATTGCATCGGCAACAAGACCACCAACTGCAGCCTGCAGATTCCTTTCATCGTCAAGGTGCGTGGCGAGATGAACGCATAAATTCTGTCGTCGCCACTGCGTCTGGGATTTGCATTGGGCCATCTGCTTGGCAGAAAAGATTTGAGGATCAATGGCGATGTCGAACAGGTACCCCGCAAGAGAACGCTCCTGTATAGATAAGTGGCTATGATCTGAGACTTGGGCCAACCCCTGCACCAACAGATCAATATGATCGACACGCATCAAATTGCCGATGATAGCTTGTAGAACCTGGACATGGACTGCCTCCTTGTCGCTCATGCGTTCAGGGACCGCAAGTAGGTCGCTAAGTGCCGCAGACCCGACCACGGCCTGACTTTTATATAGTTCCAGTGTAGCATCGGTCACGATGGGCGGCGGTGCATTCCAACAGTAACGATATTCTGAAGGAGTGGAAGATCTGCAGGCACGATGACCATAATGATCGAACCCAATCCACCCGAGAAATTGGTCGTCATTTGGAAGATGGTCCAAACGGAAGAGTGGGCGTGAGTCGACATGGAACACCAGTCGGTCAAGATCAATCGTGTATATCCATTCGATGAACAGATCATTAGATGGCACTTCTTTGGTGATAGTCACGGTAGTGACATCATTTTCATCTTCGTCAAGTTCGGATTTATCGCGCGCTTCGAGAATTTCGTCGAAATGCTGTCTCATTTCGGCCAACCACGCTTGAAAGCTTTTCGAATCCTTTGGAATTGTGGCGAGAAATTGAAGTCCCAAGCCACTCGGGTAACTATCAAAGTGACTGAAAATAAATATAAGATTCAGTGGGTGTCCATGATGACGAAGAGGCAAGGCACGCACTTGTAATAGACAAAATACCAGCCTCTCCATCGATAAACTTTGTAACCACGGGTCCCCATGTCTGAACAATATTGTCCAGCTGCGTACAACGACCGGTCACAGTTATGTTATAGTGGAGCTCTTCAAAGAGTTGATGAGTTGAAGTTCAACTTATAGAGGTTTGCACAGGGGTTTTATGAGGAGGATTCCCGAGAAGGGAGGAGTAACTGTGGTAGAGATGAGAGCGGACGCTCCTATTTCGCAGCCCGTCCAAACTCGTACATGCGCGTGTCCGTAGCTTACTAATACATGCTTGGTCTCATTTATGAACGTCCCTGTAATCGATCCCGTACACAAGGGGAGCTTTCTCCCTGAGAGAAAAGCGGACAGCGCGGAACTGAAGAAGCGAAAAAGAACACTCTTCAAAGCAGTGTTGGTGCGAGAACTAAGGGAACTGGTGGCGTGAAGGCGCAGAAATTGGCCGCGCTCTGAAGAGTGGGAAGGGTGCACTAGTAACCGTAATGAGAACCTTCCTGTTTTGTAAACACGACCAAATGCGGTGGCTGGCAACAGCAACGCTTTCATCCGTAGTCATGTCTTGGTTCAACAAGCGCAAGGAACAGAATCTGATACTCCCCGTCAGAGACTCAGAGCACTGGCCCGACGAGTGACCCCTACAGCAGCAGGTCTGCTCTCTCAGGTGCCCCCTCCACCGACAGTCCGTGATCGTTATCATCGAAACAACCCCGTTGATGCCTATTCACGGGGACAAGGTGACATCGATAGCGACAGGAACGCACTCTTCTCTAGTTACAATCCAGAGAAGGTGACTGGTCGTTTCGCTCATGACGGACCAACGTTGCGCGAGCCCGCGCCTGGGGAAGAAAATGAAGAGGACGTTGAAGCTATCAAGCAACAGACACGCTTCGTTAAGCAAGACAGTGTTAATTCCACACGAAATGCCCTCCGCATGGCTCGTGAGGCGGAAGAGACCGCTCGAGGCACTATCAATAGGCTGGGCAGTCAATCAGGTTCGTCAACCGCTTTAGGCGTACTGATCCCTCGATACTTAACGTGTTATGATTGTAGAGAAGCTCGCCAACACCGAGCGTCATCTCGATGTGGCCAAAGGACATTCCCAACGCGCGGACGATAGGACCGACGAACTTAAGCAGCTCAACCGCTCGATCTTCCGCCCTGTGATCACCTTCAATAAAGACGTCAAACGCGCTGCACAGGAAGCAAAGGTGCTACAGCGCTACGAGGAAGAACGCGAGGAGCACGAGAAAGCCATGGGCGACATACGTGCGACCCAAAATCGCTTGGGTCAGGCGTCGACTTATGGTTCCCGGGATGGCTCCCAGGAGGAGGAAATCAGGGCGGGGCCAAATGGGAGGCGTACCGGCGCTCAACAGTCGCTCCAGAAGGAACAGAGGAAGCGCTATCAATTTGAGGCGACCGCATCCGACGACGAGTTGGAAGATGAACTCGACGGCAACCTCGACGAAATTTCGGACGTGGCGAAAAGGCTCAAGGCACTGGGATCGGCGATGGGTCAAGAGCTTGATCATCAGAGCAACCGCATCGAGCGCATTGAGGAGAAGACGGTCAACCTCGATAATCGGGTCTTCAGGAATACGGAGAGGGTACATCACTCCGTACACTAACATCTGCTCGAAGGAAATCTCATTATGTACCTACAGCTCAAAAAGATCAAGTAGTTACTACTCGGAACCCTTTGTGTTCGCCGCTCCTCGTACATCGCACCTACGCTCGAACTCTCTACCTATCCCCTCTACCCCTCCCACTTCCTCACGTCGCGGAACGCGCTGTGTACAGGCCCGCATGCCTATAAACTCTGACTCACAATGGACATTTTGTTTTTCCCCTTTCCTGTGCTAGTGTGCCGCCACGCTCCCGTCAGCTGATGCCATTTATGGCGATCAAACGGACCAGACAATAGTAGTGGTGTTGTATGCAATCGTTTAAAGTATGATGGTCAAATAACACAAGAACTTGGAATGAGAGATTAAACCGCAACACGAAAATGCGAGATGACACGACCAAGAGCGCTCAGGCTTTACTCTTCCCTCTCGTCTCCGCTCCCGTCGCTGTCCTCGTCGCTATCGCTATCCTCGCCCTCAGCGACGTCGATCGGGTTCAAACTGATATCGCGGTCCGCGCCGACGTACGAGTCGCAGATGATGTAGAGCTTGAGCGTGTGCTCGCCCTTGGGGGGCGTGAACTCGAGCTTGACGTTCAGATTCTTGGAGACGGTAACGCGCTTTATCGACAGGAGCTGCCGCGTGCTCTGCTCGCCCAACCACGACCCACCAGCTCACCATCTTCTTTGCGAGGAATTGGAGCACGACAACGAGGTATCGCCCTCATCTTCCTCTTCGTCTACGTCACAGCTGAGGGAGTATCTGTAGCACGATCGGGGGTGCTGGACGTATACTCTCCCTTGACGAATTCGTGTGACATCGAGCGTGGTGTACAACCTGCGGATCCGTTTTCTTTTGAGTATCGGCGACTAATGAAAATGCATCAAGGCTCACCTCCGGTTCGAAATGCGGGATTTGTTGTAAGGGCGAGTCTCTGTCCCACACCGCTTGCATGTACATTTGTGACAGGTCCATAGCGCCGAGCGCGTTGAGCCAAGCATTCGAGGACATGACGTCGACACAGGCAGAGAGAAAATTCATCACTTTCTCCAACACTAGCGCCTGATCTGCCACGAGGTCCTGCAGTAGTTGAAGTAGGCTTGGAGAAGGAGGGAGGTCTTGAAGTGAGGCGCCCCAGAGTTGACCTGATCAAGTTTGACAGCGACACGATCTCGTGTCGACGAATAAGAACCGATTCAAATTCTGCTGAAGACGAAACAGCTTCGAGAAGGCCATTGAGTTTTGGGCGCTCCTTCAACGAGAGCGTATAGACTTCGACAGTGACGTCTGAGAGTTTGATGGTCAGTAAGTACAGCGAAAGGCCAAGGATAATGAGAGACTGACAAGAGATGTTGTAATATGCCAAGGCTGAGAGGTGATGCGTCTATTTCGTCCTCTGCATAGTATACCATGGGTTAGAGTGGAGACTGGAATTGCTCGGTGCGACTTACCGATGATGATACACTTTGAGTTGATAAGAACGTATTCTCAACGAGTTTCGACAAATGGTCCGAGAGGTGCTGGTGGTTGACGCCGTGCAGATTGTAATAATTTGGGTTTGTGTCATCCGCATATAGAAGTACGTCCACGTCAAGATATACGCCGGATCACCAGTTGGGATTAGAGATCCGTACATAGCGAAAGGTTCCAACGAATGACAGCTGGGAATACCTTTCGTTAAGTCGTACTATGGACAGGCGTGTCGCCGATGACAGTATCATTAGGAAACAGATACTCGCAAACAATGCCATGAGGTGGTAAGAACTCCGTTTTGATTCTGTCGACCGAGAGGGAGTAATTGACGCCCCACTGCAGCAAGGGATCCGCGTGCCATCTGGCCAATCCGGCTACGGCGCCGGGGCGCACTGAAGCCTTGGGCTTGAGCACCATTAAGAAAGGAGGATCCGGTGGACTATTTAAATCTCCACCATCGCATTGGGGCATTTCTTCTAATTTGACAGTCCATCGACACTACGACAGGGGAGGGTCACCCCCAAAAGAAGCTAAGTCCAAGTCCAACATGCATTGCAACGGCCACATCGAGATATCATCAAAATGCATACGCCC
The DNA here is from genome assembly GCA_021525775.1 of Lactarius deliciosus. Lineage (NCBI taxonomy): Eukaryota > Fungi > Basidiomycota > Agaricomycetes > Russulales > Russulaceae > Lactarius > Lactarius deliciosus. Next base: position 48,713 of record JAKELK010000324.1, on the reverse strand, counting down.
CGTCCTTTGGGTCGCAAGTGCCCACCATCCACTCGGGATCTTCGGAAAGCCGATGACCTTCTTGAAGGTGGGGCTGGATAGCGGAACCGGACCGTTCAGAACGTGAGAATCGGATAGCAGTTACGATAGAGTCAGGAAAATGGACAGACCAGGGACCAGTCAGTGCTGGTGTCGCTCCCTCTACCATTATCCAGGTCCACCGGGCGGGGAATAGTGGAGCGGGGGAATATGACACCTAGTGCTCGCGGCTGCGGTTCAGGTATCGCGAACCGGAGCGTCGTCACTGTGGTGGCTCGAGCCCCATCGGGGACCGGGGGGGCGGCAGAATCTTCATGTTCGGGTGATTGGTGGTCACGCAAATAGACGCGATTGTTGAGGCTCACTAAGAGGGCGTTGGAGTATCTGAAACATTTGTCAGTGGTTTGGCTCGTGCGCAGTGGGGTATATGTGTCACTCACACTTTCCCCAAAAGCTCAACTCTTTTTTTTCACATTAGCTGGAAAAGTGCACGGCGATGAACCAAAAGAACGTACGTGTATACGTGGTATAGCCTATTCTGTGGATGAGGTGATCGGGTCAAAAGATGAATCGTGGTGTATCTCAGCCTGACTTACAGGGAAGGTAACATAAAGTACAAGGGATGTGATGACCAAAGCGGCTAAACAGGAAGTTAGATGCACGGCTATGTGAAGTCTTCCGAGAGATAGGTACCAGACAGGGCATTTGTCTCGATAGTAAGTCGTACCACACGAATTAACACGAAGCTAGAGAAGTTGCCACTTGCCCTTCTTAGCTGTCCAAAAGGATCTCGGTCGACGTAGTAAAGATCCAATAATGTGATGCCGTACCAGCAACGTCATCGCCACCGCAATCAGGAAGTCCGCCAAGGCACTAGATATCGCCCATAACTAACACGACAACGTATGAGGTGGTATGGCCAATCAAACCATATCGAGTGTGCGTACGTATAGTGCTGTCTTGGAAGCCGCAAACTTCTCAGTCGTCAGTGGCTAAACGCTGTGTGAGAAGGCCGATTTGGTGAATGTGTGTATAGTACCGACTTTGATGCTCGACCATATCCCTGCGGCTGATTGAGTCACCGCGGCCTATGTTCAGGAAAACGTCAGAAGCCTGAAGAACGCAGGGACAGTTGTGTATACATACGACAGCAATGATCCAACAAATCCACGACGATCGTGAGTTCAGCACCCAAATTCTATAACAGAAGTATCCTTGAACGATAAACGAAATAACTGTGCCAATGATGGGGATGTCTACGGCGATGAAATGGGAATTCCCAAGGCGTTCCAGATTGCCAAATCCGGCAACAAACCAATAGTAGATATCGGCTCCAGACAGCGCAGTTTGAATGGTCTCCACCAGAAAGACGAAATAAACTGCTCAAAGTTCGCCTTGACGTCACAGAGCTTCAAGTAGTGTCAAAAGACCAACCTAGAATTTTTAGGGATCGTCTGTCCATTCGAAAATTGTAGCTATATGCGTCTGAACGTGGATGAGTGGAATAAACCAAGTTTCGAGGGATAGGCCTCGCACAAATCTGGACGCAGAGAACGCCGTAGAGCGCCCAGTTGAATACGGGGCCGAAGAGCTGCAGGTATTGTTAAGGATATCGGTCGTTGGAACGGGGGGCAAACGCACAAGAGGGGCAGCTCTGTGAAAAGATCAGCGGATGAGGGAAACCGCTACTGTAGTATCACCGAGCTTACACGCTGATGACGTCCAGGGAAGCGGTTGGTGACTCAGAGGACTCAGCCATTGGTGTTATAGGTGTCGAGAAGCGGGTGGGGAGCGTCACAGAGCAGTGAGGACAGCGGGGTCGCATGCGACAAATCGGGCTTTATAATCCGATTTTTTGGTTTGTGAGTACTGCATGAGCGAGATCAAGGCGACAGCCAGGTGTGGTTCAATTGATGTATCATAAAAACCTCCGTCACTGGCGCAGAGATTGCTCCCGTCCCAATCACCTTCGTTCATAGCCACGAAACGAGACTAGGTGAGAATTAGAAGCATGTAGCTTCTTCGCAGAAATCCAAGTAGTACGTGTAAACGGCAGTTTTCACTGCCTGCGCCGTAAAAAACATACAAGTGTGACAGCGGCCGGCGCTGTGCTCACTGGAATCAGGGTCGAGGCAAGTTCGATAACTAGAGTACCAAGAGTCGGGGCGCAGGACATTGATACTTGATGCCAGTCTTGATCATGGCGACAGAATTAAAAGATAGTAAAACCCGGCGGCCCCCTGATGATATTTCGGTTGTTACTGTACTTCAGTATTTCTCTGCTTTGTTGCGTGATTCACTGCATCATCTTGGTGACGGTGCTATATCAGGATGAATCCAATGAATGGGAGTTGAGGCAGTTGAGGCGCTGGAGCCCACCAGCCACCAGAATATCATCCACAACAATCAGGCATCGCATTGTCACGGAGTTGTCTGGCCTCGAACCTTTTTTCTCGCTCATCGATTTCCGCGTCATAGGTCCTTAATTTACACCCACTTTGTGCATTTATAATCCTTCTTTGTTCCTTTTTTTTTGGGACACGCAATGTCTCATACAGAGCAACAGCGTGCGTTGGCGGGCATCAATTTCGCCACTTTGGAGTATGCCTTCCAAGCAGTTTCCCAAACGATCACATGTCCTTACATGACCGGGCCGTTGCTGGCCTCGCGGTTTGAGAGCGCATGCTCCTCTTCCCGAGATATTATTCCTTAGATACAGTAGTGCCGCCGCGAGTTATAGAGTCCACACCGGTGTGAACTCTAACTCGGGAGTTGGCCCAAAATGCCCCGCAAAATTCTCCTTTGTTGTAAACTTGGTATCAAGATGCGTTATGACAATTATGACTGGATCTTCAAAACGCATACGCCCCGTCCTTTGAATCGCAAGTGCCCACCATCCACTCGGGATCTTCGGGAAACCGATGACATTCCTGAAGGTGGGGCTGGGTAGCGGAACCGGACCGTTCAGAAACGGGGGAATCGGATAGAAGTTGCGATAGGAGAATGGACAGACCAGGGACCAGTCAGTGCTGGTGTCGCTCCCTCTACCATTATCTAGGTCTACCGGGTGGGGAATAGTGGAGCGGGGGGAAATGACACCTAGTACTCGCGGTTGTGGCTCAGGTATTGCGGAAAGGTGCGTCGTCATTGTGGTGGCACGAGCCCCGTCGGGGACTGGGGGGCTGGCAGAGCCTTCGTATTCGGGTGATTGGTGGTCACGCAAGTAGATGCGATTATTGAGGCTCACTAAGAGGGTGTTAGAGTATCTGAAACATTTGTCAACATTTTGGCTCGTGCGCAGTAGAAGATATGTGTCACTCACACCTTCCCCATCATATAGAGTCTTTTTTTTCACACATTAGCCGGAAAGATGCACGGCGACAGACCAAATGGACATACGTGTATACGTAGTATAGCTTATTCTGCGGACCAGGTGATCGGGTCAAAAAACGAATCGTGGCGTATCTCGGTCCGACTCACGGGGAAGATTGCATAAAGCACGAGGGTTGTGATGGCCAAGGTAGCTAAACTAGAAGTTAGATGCACGAATATAATTTTCCGAGAGATAGGTAGTACCAGTCAGGGCGTTTGTCTCAATGGTAAGCCGTACCACACGAATTAACACGAAGGTGGAGAAGTTGCCACTTGCTCTCCTCAACTGTTCAAAGGATCTCGGTCGACGTGGTAAAGGATGCAATAAAGTGACGGCGTACCAGCAGGGTCATCGCCACTGCAATCAGAATGTCCGCCAAGGCACTCGATATCGCCCATAACTAACACGGCAAAGTATGAGATGGCCAATCAAACGAAACGACTGCGCGTACGCATATTGCTGCCTTGGGACTCGCATAATCCTCAGCCATGAATGGCTAAAGCTGTGTGAGAAAGACGATTTGGCGACAGTGTGTAGAGTACCGACTTTGATGGCCGCCCATATCACTGCGGCTGATTGAGTCACCGTGGCCTGTATTCAGGAAACGTCAGAAGCCTGAAGAATGTGGGGACAGTCAGGTATACATACGACAGCGATGATCCAACAGACCCACGATGACCGTTTGTTCAGCACCCAAATTCGATAACAGAAGTATGCTTGAACAATGAACGAAATCACAGCGCCAATGATGGCAACGTCAACGGGAACGAAATGGGAATTCTCGAAGCGTTCCACATTGCCAAATCCGGCAACAAACCAATAGTATATATCGGCTCCAGTCAGCGCAGTTTGAATGGTCTCCACCAGAAAGACGAAATAGACTGCGCAAGGTTCACCTCGATCACAGAGCTTCCGAGTAATGTTGAAGACCAACCTAGAAATTTCACAAATTGCCTGTCTGTTCGAAAATTGTAGCTATATACGTCTGAACGTGGGTGAGTGAAATATGCCGAGGTCTCGAGGGACAGGCGTCGTACAAATCTGGACACAGAGAACGCCGAAAAGCGCCCAGTTAAATACGGCGCCGAAGAGCTGCCGGCATTATTGAGGATACCTGTCATGTAGACAACAGAAGGAGAGCCAAACGCACAAGAGGGGCGGCTCTGAAAAGATCAGCGGATGAGGGAAACCGCTACTGTTGTATCACCGAACTTACACGCTGATGACGTCCAGGGAAGCGGTTGGTGACTCAGAGGACTCAGCCATTGGTGTTGTAAATGTCGAGAAGTGAGTGGGGAGTAGCGTCACAGAGCAGTGGGGACAGCGGGGTCGCAGGCGACAAATTGGGCTTTATAATCCGATTTTTTTAGTTTGTGAGTACAGTATGAGCGAGATCAGGGCGAAGGCCTGGTGTGCCAGTGGTTGATGTATCATAAACACCTCCGTGACTGGCGCAGAGATTTCTCCCATTCCAATCACCTTCGTTCATAGCCACGAAACGAGACCAGGTAAGAATTAGAAGCATGTAGCTTCTTCGCAGAAATCCAAGTACGTGTAAACGGCAGTTCTCACTGCCTGCGCCGTATAAAAAAATGCGAGTATGACAGCACTGTGCTCACTGGTATCAGGGTGAGGTAAGTTCGAAAACTAGAGTGCCAAGAGTCGGGGACCCGCGGGACATTCAAGTTGATACTTGATCTTGATCATGAATCATGATGAATTCAAAGATGGTAAAACCTGATGATATTTCGGTTGTTACTTCAGTACATCTCTGCTTTGTTGCGTGATTCGCTACAACATCTTGGTGACGGTGCTATATCAGGATGAATCCAATGAACGGGACGCTGGAGCCTACCAGAATATCATATCATACAAACGGAATGTTACTCTGTGCGCCCCACGGGTTTTCCTCACTTTACAGTAAAGCTTTCTCACGCTCTCCGTTGTGTTCGTAAACGCTTCCCACTTTTGTCCGTGCCCTCTGTTTTCCTTTCCCTTTTCCCCCTTTCCCGTTTGTTCACTTCTAAATTTAGTTCAGCCACCCGATCGGGCTGGAAGCGAAATTTCATGCAACATATGTTTATGTTTTCCGGCATTCTCCGTCCCCGTCCAGCAGCAGTTTTCGATGTCGATGTGTCCTTACAGCGCCTTTTATCGATATCTTCCTGCGTCTCCTACCCCGTTCTCTTTCTTTCTCACTCCTCCACATCGAATCACGTGATTTATCTGCCACACTGTCGTTTGCACTCTTTCAAGTTGCTCCCGCACACGGTTCCGACGTCTCTCACTGGCACAAACTGATGGATGTGCTCGATCGATGCCTCTTCCACTGCCAGGGCAATTTTTTTGACTGGAAAGCCAGCCTTACAAACAGAGGAGAGCTACCGGAAATCTCAAACTGTTTCATTTGCGAAGCAGCGATTTTTAGAGAAGACGCTTCACAAAGCATAGCATCTATGTAATATGTGGCTCTTCCGGTATGATTTACAGGCGAAACAACTACCGAGACCTGAAGGGATATACAACATCGCCGCGAAAGTTGAGTACACCCCTCCCAGAAAACACAGAACCGCTGACTTCACAATGCAGATTGCCGGCCCCTACCACTTTGAACCCACCGTCCTCACAAATCGAAAGGCCCGAATTCACACTCTCAGCATACCCTACGTGCCGTTCTTCACGTCATGTGTTCACTGCCAGTCACTGTCCCCTTTCAAACCGATCTGGAGAGCGGCCTGGCACACAGTTTCCTTCATAATCCATGCATGTCAACAAAGCGCCAGTGGTCTTGCAAACGACGATATAGGTATCTCTGCGTCTTTCCCAGTGACATCGACCGATCTTAACTCGTCAAACACTGTCGACTCTCATAATTTTCTCTGGGAAACCAACCCGTTGCGAACGTGTTATCCTCACAAATTGCACCAAAGATACTTGTGCCGCTATCACCGTCGACAGATCACGCGTAATGGTGAACGATGACCAAGCCATGACGGACATTCGTCCTGTTTTCATTCGCATTTCACCTTTTCGTCTCACCGTTTCCAGACTTTCGCAGAAGTTGACATTCCCGTTCACCACCTTGGCTCTTTCGACAAGTAGTGTCAGCATTACGGCGCTTTCCACTGGATGGACTGCAGAAGCTATCGGTTACGACGAATATGGAGATTATTCGTAAAGTTCGTTGACCCTCGTCGCACGATGTATTCGTATGTAAAGGCAGTCAAAACTGTTGTCAGACTTCCCATCTTGCCTTATGTTTCTATCCACGTCTTCCATTTCTTTGCAAATACGCACCGGACTCTATAATTCACCTCTCTACGTACGCTATTAAAAATTGAACGCTTTCGCGGTTGAAGCAAGCTAGGGCCCCATACTCATTAGGGCTAAGAAAGGAGGATTTGGCAGACCATTTTGCATTGGAGCATTTCTCCCAATCATCAAACTCGAGCGACTTGAACGTTCCATTGCCGCACCAGAGAAGTCCACCCTGAGGTCTAACCCATATTGCAACGGCCACACCAATATCCATTATAATCTATACACCTCGTCCTTGCGGCCGTAAGGATGGGGCAACATGCCCACCGTCCACTCGAGATCTTCGGGAGGTAAATCGTATTTCCTAGGGTGTGTCTAAACAGCGAAACCAAGCCGTTCAGAAACGCGGGAATCGGAGAGCAGTTGTGACAGAAAATTGCACAGACCGGGGGCCAGTCAGTGCAGTGCTGGTGTCGTCGCCTCTACTATCATCTAGGTCCGGGAAAAAATTACGCGATCAATCTTTAGTGCTCGCGGCTGGAGCTCAGGTGTCACGAAATGGAGCGGCGTCTCTGCGATGGCGCGAGCCCCGTCAGGGACGGCCTTATCTCCATGTTCGGGTGATCGGCGGTCATGCAAGTAGATGCGGTTGTTGAGGCTCACTAATAGGGTGTTGGAGTACCTGAGGCGTTGGTCAGCGTTCCTAGGCTCGCGCGTAGTGAGTTATGTGTCACTCACACTTTCCCAAAAATCGCAACTCTTTTTCACATTAGTCGGAAAGGTGCAAAGCGACAGATTAAAAGAACGTACGTGTATACGCAGTATAGCTCGTTCTGTGAACGAAGTGATCGGATCAAAAGATGGATCGTGGCGTATCTCGGTCCGACTTACGGGGAAGGCGACATAAAGCACAAGGGTTGTAATGGCCAAGCTGGCTAAACAGGAAGTTAGATGCAAGACCACGTGATGTTTTCCGGAGGACTGGTACCAGTAAGGGTATTCGTCTCAATGGTAAGCCGTACCACACGAATTAACACGAAGCTGGTGAAGTTGCCACTTGCTCTCCTCAACTGCTCAAAGGATCTCGGTTGACGTAGCAAAGGATGCAATAAAGTGATGGCGCACCAGCAGCGTCATTGCCACTGCGATCAGAATGTCTACCAAGGCACTCGATATCGCCCATAACTTACACGGCAAAGTATGAGATGGCTAATCAAACTGAAACGAGTGTGCGTACATATAGTGCTGTCTTGGTAACCACATACTTCCCAAGCATGATTGGCTAAATGCTGTGTAAAGACGATTTGGTGAATGTGTGTACAGTACCGACCTTAATGCTTGCCCACACAGCTGCGATTGATTGAGTCACCGCGGCCTGTGTTCAGGAAAATAATCAGACGCTCAAAGAATGCGGGGACAGTCAGGTATACATACAACAGCGATGATCCAACAGACCCACGACGATCGCGAATTTAGCACCCAAATTCGATAACAGAAATATCCTTGAACAATGAACGAAACCACTGAGGTAAGGATGATAACGTCTACGGGAGCGAAACGAGAATTCCCCAGGTGTTCCACATTGCCAAATCCGGCAACAAACCAATAGTAGACATCGGCACCAGTCAACGCAGTTTGAGTGGTCTCCATCAGAAAAATGAAATAAACTGCTCAAAGTCCGGCTTTGACGTCACAGAGCCTCCAAGTAATGTCGAAGACTAACCTAGAAATTTTAGGGATCGTCCATCCTTTGGAAAATTGTAGCTATATACGTCTGGACGTGGATGAGTGGAATAAACCAAGTTTCGAGGGATAGGCCTCGCACAAATCTGAACGCAGAGAACGCCGTAAAGCACCCAGTTGAATATGGTGCCGAAGAGCTGTAGACATTGTTGGGGAAATCGGTTGTGTGGACAGCAGAACGAGAGCAAAACGCACAAGAGGGGAAGCTCTGGTAGTGTGAAAAGATCAACGAATTGTAAGGGAAACCGCTACTGTAGTATCACCGAACTTACAGTTTGATGACCTCTGGGGAAATAGTTGACGACTCAGAGTACTCAGCCATTGAAGGTGTAAATGTTGAGAAGTTGGTGGGGACTATCATAGCGCCACAGGAAAGTGGGGACAGCAGGGTTGTGAGCCACAAGGAGGGGTTTATAATGGGATTTTTGGGTTACTAGTATGGGCACAAGCAAGATCAAAGCACCGCTGTGGCTGATGTGTCGCAAAAAACCTCTGTTACTGGCACCGAGATTCCTCCTATTCCAATCACCTTCGTTCACAGCCATGAGAGGGGACCAGATGGTGATTAGAAGCTTGCAGCTTCTTCTCAGAAATCAGTATGTAAAAGTGACGGTTCTCACTGCCTACCCGTAAATAAACGTGACCATCATTGTGACAGTACCATGCTCATCAGGGATGGGATGGGACACATCCGTGGGACATTGAAACTTGATGCAAACCCTTGTGCAAACCTGATGCCGACAATCAACTTGAAGGGGACATCCTGAGATTCGACAGAACTTGAATCAAAATATGGTATAACCCCTGGTGATATTTCAGCGATAGTACTTGCGTGATTCGATACCTGGGCATCCTTGGTGGAAGTGCCACATCAGTACTGCCAGTGTATAAACCAAATGAATGGGAGTCAGAGCACTGCCACCAGATTGCGCTACTACGCTGACGGTCACGGTAGTTGCAGCGTCACGGTGCTGTCCTTGGTGCTGTCAGGTTGCCGTGAATGTCCGAGCCAAGGTCCGAGCGGCATCCCGAGCGTTTGGTTTTCTGCGTCGTCGTTCGCGGCTCCTCCCACCACATATAATAAAACACAGCAAAAATAATACAGCACCCTCACAACTTACCACCGAATCCTAATCAGTGTTGGGATTCACAGTCAGACACCAAAGTATTAGATAATCGTAATATTACCGTTGTTAAACGGTTATATATGAATAATATTGATGAGATAGGAGCATATACATCCTACTCCGAAACACCCACGCGTTCCTCACATATTCGACTGCCCGCCGCATTTAATCTCTACATATGGTGCTAACCCACATAGGCTCCTACTTGGTGTATTAATGACACAATAGTCGGCGGCATTCTCCCCCAGGTGGCCAGTAGGTTCCACGGACCCCAGGATTATTCATACACGTTTAGTACTGACCAATTTGCCGTGGCGATGCCTTTGGTTGCCCCTTCACGTTCAGACCCAAAAGTAGCCAAGTCCAAGTCCAATCCACATTGCAACGACCACAACGATATCTCATCATAATTCATGCACCTCATCATTTTGGTCGTGAGGATGGAGCGACATGCCCACCGTCCACTCGGGGTTTTCGGAAGGCAAATGACATTTCCTGGGGTGTGTCTAGATAGCGAAACCGAGTCGTTCAGAAACGCAGGAATCAGAGAGCAGTTGTGACGGGAAATGGCACATACCAGGGGCCAGTCGGTGCTGGTGTCGTCGCCTCTACTATTATCTAGGTCCATTGGCCAAGAAATGATGGAGTGGGAGAAAATGTCGGTGTCTTTCTTCAGTTCTCGTGACTGTGGCTCAGGCGTCGCGAAACGGAGTGGTGTCTCTGCGATGGCCCGAGCCCCGTCGGGGACTGAGGGGTAGGCGCTATCTCCATGTTCGAGTGATCGGTGGTCACGCAAGTAGATGCGATTGTTGAGGCTCACTAAGAGCGTATTGGAGTACCTGAAACCGTTGTCAGCGTTTTCAGGCTCGCGCGCAGTGCAAGATATGTGTCGCTCACATTTTCCCAAAAATCGCAACTCTTTTCACATTAGCCAGAAAGGTGCACAGCGATGGATCAAAATGACGTACGTGTATACGTAGTATATCTCGTTCTGTGGACGAGGTGGTCGGGTCAAAAGATGGATCGTGGCGTATCTCAGTCCGACTTACGGGGAAGGCGACATAAAGCACAAGGGTTGTGATGGCCAACATGGCTAAACAGGAAGTTAGATGTACGACCGTCATGATGTGGGGTTTTCCAGGGGAGTGTTACCAGTAAGGATATTCGTCTCAATGGTAAGCCGTACCACACGAATGAACACGAAGCTGGAGAAGTTGCTACTTGCCCTTCTTAACTGCCAAAGGATCTTGCTCGACGTAGTAAAGGATGCAATAAAGTGATGGCGTACCAACAGCGTCATCGCCACCGCGATCAGAACGTCCACCAGGGCACTCGATATTGCCCATAACTGACACAGAAAAGTATGAGGTGGGATGGCCAATTAAACCAAAACGAGTGTGCGTACATATAGTGCTGTCTTGGGAACCACATACTTCCCAAGCATGATTGGCTAAATGCTGTGTGAAGACGATTTGGTGAATGTGTGTATAGTACCGACTTTAATGCTTGACCACACAGCTGCGATTGATTGAGTCACCGCGGCCTGTGTTCAGGAAAATGACAGACGCTCAAAGAATGCGGGGACAGTCAGGTATACATACAACAGCGATGATCCAACAGATCCACGACGATCGCGAGTTCAGCACCCAAATTCGATAACAGAAATATCCTTGAACAATGAACGAAACCACTGTGGTAAGGATGGTCACGTCTACGGGAGCGAAATGGGGATTCCTGAGGTGTTCCACTTTGCCAAATCCAGCAACAAACCAGTAGTAGAGATCGGCCCCAGACAGCGCAGTTTGAGTGGTCTCCACCAGAAAGATGAAACAAACTACTCAAAGTTTGCCTTGACGTCACAGAGCCTCCGAGTAATGTCAAAGACTAACCTAGAAATTTTAGGGATCGTCCATCCTTTGGAAAATTGTAGCTGTATACGTCTGAACATGGATGAGTGGTATAAACCAAGTTTCGAGGGATAGGCCTCGCACAAATCTGGACGAAGAGAACGCCGTAAAGCACCCAGTTGAATATGGTGCCGAAGAGCTGCAGGCATTGTTGGGGAAATCAGTTGTGTGGAGAGCAGAACGAGAGGCAAACGCACAAGAGGGGAAGCTCTAGCCATGTTAAAAGATCAGCGGATTATCGATTAAAACCGCTACTGTAGTATCACCAAACTTACAGTTTGATGACCTCTGGGGAGGCGGTTAGTGACTCAGAGGACTCAGCCATGGACGTTGTAAATGTTGAGAAGTGGGTGGAAACTAGCGCCACGGGGCAGTATGGAGGGTCGTGGGCCACAAGACGGGCTTTATAATGGGGGGTTTTATTTTCGGACTGTGAGTACGAGCGGGGGTCAAGGCGCCAGTGTGGCTGATGTGCTGCAAAAAACTGTCACGGGTGCAAAAATTGATCTGGTTCCAATCACCTGTATGCTTCGTACGCGGCCACAAAACCAGACCAGGTGTGGATTATAAGCGTGCATCTCCAGTACTTCTCCCCAGAAATCAGCACGTGCCAGTGCAAGCGGCGGTTCTCACTAAGTTACCCGCGCTGTAAACAAACGTGGCCATCATCATGACAGAGCTGTGCTCATCAGGAATGAGGCACCGCCCGCCAGTTCGATCACTAGAGCGCCCAGAATATGGAATCCGTGGCAGGTTGCAAGCTTCATCTTGATTCTTGAGCTTGATGCATGGCAGAGTTAAGGACAAAATCAAAGATGGTATAAACCCCAATGGCATTTCGGCGACAGTACTTGCATGATTGTTGTATGAACCAAATGAATGGGACTCGGAGTTAGTTGGACTCCGAGGCATGAATATAATGCATGAATCTCCGGTCCGGGCCGCATTCCAGTGAGTGGACTTACTGTGGACTTGTGCCAGTGGCGTGGACTTGCCAGTGACCACCCTCATATAACTTAGTTAATTCACCACCGAATTTTAAAGCCCTCATAATAGGCTCATATGGTGCTGACCCACATACTGTATAATCTCCTATCAGGTATCAAGGGCGCAGTAGCCGACGGCATTCTCCTCCAAGTGCTCGGTAAGTTCCACGGACCCTCACACCGATCAACATGCCGTGATGACGCCTTTGGTTACTCCTTCACTTCACACGTTACGAACTTGAAGCTTGACGGGGGAAACTGGTGATGCACTCGTTGGATGACAGACCACTTGCATGCGCGGATCTCTTGCCTGAAGTGAAGCCTCAATAACCGCCTCTCTTTAAAACGGTGTTCTGACCACCTCACGGCATTCAAGTTCACAAGAAATTTTCATTTCCGACTATGGCTCCCCATATGGCTTCCCCACTACTGCTGACAATTCCAGTGGGACTAGTTGTAGATCGTGACATAGATAAGTACTAGTTGGTGCCGATGAGATGGGCTATTACGAAACCCAACGGGCTCGCAGAAGTCAAGCATCCTTGCAAGCATCGAGCACCTATCAGGATTAAGTTTAGTGGACTATTTGAGTCTCCACCATTGAATTGGGGCAGTTCTAGAAAGCATGGGCACACGGCAGAGGGTAAGGAGAATAGAGATCATATTGGTCGCGAGAGAAGCTGGCGGCCTAGTCTGAAGTAGGCACAGCTACCGCTCACATCTGGTAATAAAATCTTTGGAGACATGGTGTAGCGAGTAATGGACCCCGATCCGAGGGGGCGCGTAGATAGAAGTAAGAGGAAATCGAAACTCGAATAGGAAACAAGGAGACACAGAGATGCAGATGGAGAAGTGGACGTGGACGCAAACGGAAATCGTTAATGCTTGCGTTGATGCAAAGGTGAAGACATTAGTATTAGGATTAAATACAATATGTGCGTAGTAATCGGGGAGCTAAGTAATATGTCATAACAGGCCTAGTGAGGACACCGTCCTTACAATGGGACGTTCACGGTCTACGTGGATTATAAGTGAAATGTGTCAAACAAGGATTCATGCGCTCAGCGCGACACAAGACCAGACCAGCCAATCTCTGTTGCCGGTGCAGTAAGGGGCACGCCAAAAGTAGCCAAGTCCAAATCTAACCCGCTTTGCAATGGCCGTCTCTCATAATCCATTTTCCTCGTCCTGTTGGCCGTGAGAACTGAGCGACGTGCCCACCGTCCACTCGGGATCTTCGGGAAGCAGATCACATTGCCCGGGGTGTGACTGAATAGCGGAACCGAGCCCGGGCGGTTCAGAAATGCGGGAATCGGGGAGCAGTTGTGAAAAACTGCACATACCGGGGGCCAGTCAGTGCTAGTGTCGTCGCCTTTATTATGATCTAGCTCCACCGGCTGGGAAGTGATGGAACGGTGGGAAATGACATTCACTAGTGCTCGCAGCTGCGGCTCGGGTTTCGTAGGATGGGGTGGTGCGCGAGCCCCGTCAAGGACAGGGACTGGGGGGAAGACATTATCTCCGCTTTCGAGTGATTTGTGGCCACGCAAGTAGATGCGATTGTTGAGGCTCACTAACAGGGTGTTGGAGTACCTGAGGCGTTTGTCAGCGTTTTGACTTGCACACAGTCGTGAGTTATGTGTCATTCACACTTTCCCCAAAATCTCAACTCTATTTTCACATTAGTTGGAAAGGTGCACAGAGACGGACCAGAACCTACGTGTAAACGAGGTATAATTCATTCTGTGGACGAGATGATCGGGTCAAAAGATGTCGTGGCGTATCTCGGTCCGACTCACAGGGAAGGCAGCAAAAAGCACAAGGGTTGTGATGGCCAAGGCGGCTAAACAATAAATTAGATGCACACCTATGTGGGGTTTCCAAGGACAGGTACCAGTAAGGGCGTTTGTCTCAATGGTGAGACGTACCACGCGAATTAACACAAAGCTAGAGAAGTTGCTACTTGCCCTTCTTAGCTGTCCAAAAGGATCAACGTATTAAAGGATCCAATAAGGTGAAGGCGTACCAGCAGCGTCATCGCCGCCACGATCAGAATGTCCGCCAAGGCACTCGATATCGCCCATAACTATCACGACAAAGTATGAGGCGGTATGGTCAAATAAACTGAAATGAGCGTGCGTACGTATACTCCTGTCTTGGAAATTACATGATTCTCAGCCGTGAATGACTAAACGCTGTTTGAGAAAGACGATTTGACGAGAGTGTGTTTAGTGCTGACTTTGGCACTCGCCCACATCGCTGCGAGTAATTGGGTCACCGCGGCCTGTGTTCAAGAAACGTCAGAAGCGTAAAGAATGCGGGGACAGTCAGGTATACATACGACGGCAATGATCCAACAGATCCACGATGACCGTTCGTTTAGCACCCAAATTCTATAACAGAAGTATCCTTGAACGATAAACGAAATGACTGTGGTAATGACCGCAATGTCTATGGGGGTAAAATGGGAAGTCCCGAGACGTTCCACATTGCCAAATCCAGCAACAAACCAATAGTAGATATCTGCTCCAGTCAGCGCAGTTTGAATGGTATCCAATAGGAAGACGAAATAAACTGCTCAAAGTTCGCCTTGAAGTCTCAGAGCTTCCGAGTAATGTCAAAGACCGACCTAGAAACTTTATGGATCGTCTATCCATTGGAAAATTGTAACTATAAACGTCTGAACATGAATGAGTGGAATGAACCAATTTGGAGAGACAGGCTTCGCACAAATCTGGACACAGAGAATACCGTAGAGCAACCAGTTGAATACGGGGCCGAAGAGCTGCAGGCAATGTTTAGGAAATCGGTCGTACGAACAGTAGAACGAAAGTCAAACGCACAAGAGGGGCAGCTCTGTCAAAAAAAATCAGCGGATTACGAGGGAAACCGCTGTTGCGGTATCACAGAACTCACAGTTTGATGACGTCTGGGGAAGCGACTGGGGAAGCGACTGGTGACTTAGAGGACTCAGACATTGATGTTGTAAGTGTTGAGAAGTGAATGGACAGCGAGGACAGCGGGACCGTGAGCCACAAGGAAGGCTTTATAAATAATATGATTGTCCGGATTGTGAGTGCAACCGAGACCGATGTGGCTGAAATGTCATGAAACCTCTATCACTGTCGCGGAGATTACTCCTGTTCCAAGCACGCGCAAGCGGCAGTTCTTGCTGCCTACCGGTGCCACGACCAGCAAGTCCAATACATAGAATGTCAAGAATAGGGGACCCGAGGGACACCGATGCTTGATGCATCGGCCAGCATCAAAAGATGATCTCCTGATGATATTCCCATGATAATATTTTAACCTTACCTACGCAGTGTATGGTTTGTTGCGCGATTCGTTACCCTGGTTATCGTCGGTGACAGTCCTGTCCCCGTATGGACTGAGTGGATGCGTGTTGGAAATTGGAACACCGTTGAAGCCTGGATGTCACCGAATGCGCCACTAGTTCCAATCACAACGGCGGCACTGTGGTAGTGATCATGAGCCAGAAGATGATATTCAACGCACATGTCATCATTTTTGCTACTTGGGCGGCGCAGAAATGTCACCAGTCAATTGTTGGGAAAAAAAAGAACTGAGTCACGGTATTGAATACGTTGAGTACCCGGGCCGCGCTACAGTTGTTGCGGTGTGGTGGGCAGCCCACAACATATAACTGGAATGGCGAAACACAGCAAAAATAATACAATATTCTCGTAGCCTACCCCCGAATTATAATCGGGGGGAGGTTATGCCTTCAAATGGTACTGACCCAGCCAACGTGGACATAGATAAGTAGTTACTAGTTGGTGCTGATGAGACATGCTGCGGAACCCAACGGGCTCGCGGAGGTCTTAAGCACCCATTAGGGTGGGACATTTCAGCGGGGAATTCTCCCAATTGTGTGGCTTCAACGCCCCATCACCGCTCCAGGGGGGTCACCCAAAGTAGCTAATCCAGATCCAATCCACATTGCAACGGCCACACCAATATCCGTCGCAATTCATACACAGCGTCTTTTCGGTCGTAAGGATGGACCGACGTGCCCGCCGTCCACTCGAGATCTTCGGGAAGTAAATGACATTTCCCAAGGTGGGTCTTGACAACGAAACCAAGCCGTTCAGAAACATGGGAATTGGAGAGCAGTTGTGACAGGAAGATACACATACCAAGGGCCAGCCAGTGCTGATCTCGTCGCCTCTACTATTATCCAGGTCCACCGGTTGGGAAATGATGGAGCGGGAGAAAATGTCAATGTCATTCTTTAGCGTTCGCGGCTGTGGTTCAGGTGTTGCGAAACGGAACGATGTCTCTGTAACGGCCCGAGCCTTATCGAGGACCGGGGAGGCGGGCGCTGTCTCCGTGTCCGGGTGATCGGTGATCACGCAAGTAGATGCGATTGTTGAGGCTCACTAAGGGGGTGTTGGAGTACCTGAAACGTCGATCAACGTTCTTAGGCTCGCACGTAGTGAGTTATGTCACTCACACTTTCCCAAATATCTCAACTCTTTTTCCACATTAGTCGGAAAGGTGTACAGCAACGGACCAAAAGAACGTACGTGTATACGTAGTAATAGCTCGTTCGGTGGACAAGGTGATCAGGTGAAAAGATGAATCGTGGCGTATCTTGATCCGACTTACGGGGAAGGCGACATATAGTACAAGGGACGTGATGGCCAAGGCGGCTAAACTAGAAGTTAGACGTACAACCATATGGGGATTTCCGGGAGACGGGTACCAGTGCAGTGAGGGTGTTCGTCTCAATGGTAAGCCGTACCACACGAATTAGCATGAAGCTGGAGAAGTTGCCACTTGCCCTCCTCAACTGCCCAAAAGATGATCTCGGTCGATGTATCAAAGGATGCAATAAAGTGATGGCGTACCAGCAGCGTCATCGCCACAGCAATCAGAATATCCACCAAGGCACTCGATATCGCCCATAACTATCACGACAAGTATGAGGTAGTATGGCCAATCAACCGAAACGAGTGTGCGCACGTATAATGCTGTCGTGGGAACCACATACTTCCCAAGCATGATTGGCTAAACGCCGTGTGAGAAAGATGATTTGGCGAGTGTGTGTATAGTACCGACTTTGGTGCTTGACCAAATCCCTGCTACTGATTGAGCCACCGCGGCCTGAGTTCAGGAAAATATCAGGACCCTAAAGAATGCGGGGATAGTCAGGTATACGTACGACAGCGATAATCCAACAGATCCACGACGATCGCGAGTTCAGCACCCAAATTCGATAACAAAAGTACCCTTGGACGATGAACGAAACAACAGTGGTAAGGATGGGAACGTCTACGGGAGCGAAGTGGGAATTCTCGATGCGCTCCACGTTGCCGAATCCAGCAACAAACCAATAGTACATATCGGCTCCAGTCAGCGCAGTTTGAACGGTCTCCACCAGAAAGACGAAATAAGCTGCTCAAAGTTCGCCTTGAGGTCACAGAGCTTCCGAGTGATGTCAAAGACCAACCTATAAATTTTATGGATCGTTCATCCCTTGGAAAATTGTAGTTATATACGTCTGAACGTGGATGAGTCGGATAAACCAAATTCGGAGGGATAGGCCTCGCACAAATCTGGACGCAGAGAACGCCGTATAGCGCCCAGTTGAATAGGGGGCCGAAGAGCTGCAGGCATTGTTGGGGAAAACGGTTGTGGGGACAGCAGAACGAGAGCCAAACGCACGAGAGGGGCAGCTCTGGTAGTGTGAAAATATTAGCGGGTTACGAGGGAAACTGCTATTGCAGTATCACAGAACTTACAGTTTGATGACGTCCGGGGAAGCGGTTGGTAATCCAGGGGACTCAGCCATTGATGTTGTGGATATCGAGAAGTGGGTGGTGACTAGCGTCACGGGGCAGTGGGGACAGCTGGTTGTGGGCCACATATGGGCTTTATAACGGGATTTTTCGGATTGCGAGTACGAGAGAGATCAAGGTGCCACTATACGTGTCGCAAAAAATCACTGTCACTAGCGCAGAGATTGCTCCAATTCCAGTCACCTCCGCTAACAGCCACAAGTCCGGACCAGGTATGGACCCGGATTAGAAGCACGCAGCTTCTTTCTCACTGCCTGTCTGCCGTAAATAGACATGGTCGTCGTTGTGACAGCACTGTGATAATCAAGGACGAAGCACGACCAGCAAGTTCGATAACTAGATGTCGCGAGGTAGGGAATCCGTGGGACTTCGATGCTTGATATGGCATCAAAAGATGTCCTGACTTACGTATGGTTTGTTGCATGATTCGCCATCCCAGAGATCGTTGGTATCAGACTATCAGTACGAAGTGAATAGGTGTTAGAGCATCATTGAAGCTTCGACGCCACCGAATACACCACAGCTAGTCTTACTAGTAGTTCCTAGTCACAACGGCGGCATGGCGGGGGATGGTTATTAGCCAGACAACATTCAACTCGCATATCATGGTGCGCTTGATGGTGCCACGAGCACGAGCCTGAGTGAGATCGGATCGCCACGTGAGCATCCGGGCCGCGCCCCCGTGAGACGATATCGGAGTCGTTGGCTGGAAGCGGCTACCACCTCATATAATGACGAAACACAGCAAAAATAATACAGCATCCTCGATATTCTCATACGCAGAGCGCAGGAAGCTTGATTATGGGACGAGAGGGGTGCGTCTGTTTGCAGTTTCGTTCACTTTACTCCAATGATCATCGGTTCGGCAGCAACGTCTCGGTAATGAGTCCATGCGAAGATTCGATGCGTGCGCCTTGTGTCTGCAACGAGCAAGAGACCCAGTAGCCTGCCAGGATGGGCACCTCTTCTGTAAAGAATGTGCTTACACGGATCTCTGTGAGTTCGTGACTGGTCATAGCTCAATTTCGAGATGTCAAACCCGTTCAGTGACACAGAAGAAGGATATAAAGCGACAGAAGGAACGATTGGACGCATTAAAGAAGGAAGCGGAACAAGAAAAGGCGAAGGCCAAGGAGGCTGCAAGAGAGCGTGTGTTATCAGAGTTCGAGAAAGGGCAACTGGGGCTTGCCGCCGTCGCGTCAGTCACAACATCTGGTACCGATGCTCCAGGTAATGGGGTTTCCCTTGTTATTCTCGAACAGCATTTACATTTTACAGGGCGTGGAACCAAGCGAAAATTCGCTTTCGATTCCACAGCGGCGGAAAAGTTGGCCGAAGAAGCCGAAGAGGCAGCACTGCGTCAAATCGAGCGTGAGCAGGCCGCGGCCCTACGCAGCAAGCTGCCCGATTTCTGGTTGCCCTCGTTGACACCGACTTATTCATCAAACGGGCTACCCTCTTCACTCGCAGACGTCAAGGTGCAAACGACCTGCCGTGGCGGTAATCCACCACATCCCATCGCGTAAGCCTTATTCTCGATACACCGCCTTCTCCTGACGCCCTTGTGCAGGTTGAAGAACTTGATTGCCGTCAACTTCACTTGGCAACCCCATTCTTCTAGATCGCAGTCGACGGACTCGACGCCTGTAAACGGTGCTGTTCCAGAACAAAAGGGCGAGGAGCGGGATGCGATGTGCCCTTCTTGTAAGAAGGGACTCTCGAACAGTGTACGAATATATGGTAAACTGCCAAGCTCTGTCGACGCACACCTTTCACACTGATCGGAACCGTTAGTCCTGAAATCATGTTCTCATGTAACGTGCAAAACGTGCACCGACACGCTTGTGCGGCCAGCGAACCAGTGCGTTGTGTGCGACAAGCAACTAGCAGCAAGCGATATCCTCGAGCTCAAGCGAGAAGGTGGGTCCTTGTTTCCGACCCGATGTCGCACTCTCTCAACAATTTCAAGGCACTGGTTACGCTGGTGGAGGAATGGCCGAGACCAGGAAAAAGGGGGTCGCGTTTCAGGGGTAGAGGGTAGAGGGTAAACTGTTAGATTTTTCCATGTAATGACTGCAGTGCTGTTATCTTCGGGTCGATATCACCACGCGTTCGCCACGCTGCACAGGGTCAGAGACCCACGAGGTCGAGGTCGAATGTATTGTCTCGTCAATGTTCTCGTACGCGTCGGTTGCGATAGATTGGTTGCTATTACGTGTCTCGCTAAGTGTTGCCGAGCGAGTTGTATCCAAATGGCGATAGTTGATAAGATAAGGCAGCCAGCCGAGATAGTCCGTCTGCGTCCAAAGCGTTCTGTTCTCCATACTCACTCCCTTCAGCACTTTCAGTACTCCAGTAACCATATCAACACCGATGGAACTTTCTTCAAGTCTGGGCAGTGCTAGTCTCTATACCGTTCGTGAGGCCTACCTACCCGCCCTCGACATTTCCGCCCGCGTTTCCCAGCCCTCATCTCCGCGCTCCAGCGCTCTGCCCAGCCCCCCCGGTAGCCCCGACTCCATCTCATCCTTTCCATCCCTCTCATCATCGTTTTTCTTCTCATCCGCCGCCGCCAGTCCGCCATACGCCCACGCTCACATAGAGCAAGATCGCGAGCTCACCCAGGGGCTCATCATCCCATCGCTCGCCTTACCCGCCGCGCTTCGTCAGCCAACGCCGTACGGCAAGACCCTCGGCGACGTTCGCTTACTCACTCTTGGCAGCGCTGATCCTGCTGCTTCTCCTCTTGCGGACATTCTTCTCGAAGGGAACGAAGACGTAGTCGACGTGGGGCCGTCCGAAGTTACGAATCATGGGCTCGTGATCCGAGCTTCCACAGACTGGATTGAGCACAACGATGCGCACGGGTTGGAGAAGTTCGAACCGACCCGCAACGTGGAGATACTCGACGTTTCGAGGCTTGCCTCAGCCGGCGAGGTGCGTTGTGAATTATCGCGTAATTCTGCATCTAACCACTTTCTATGGCCGTCGGTAAACAGACCGATAACGCCATCGCAAGTATCCTATCCATCATTCACGAACCCTTCCAAGACGTGCTGCAAGTCATAGATCCTACGTGTCCGCCATCTACGTTGCTGTCCAACCTAGTTTCCTCACCGGCATCCCCTCTCTATACTGCACTGGTCGTGTTTTCCCCATGTACGCGTCTCGCATCTCCGTCGCCAACAGGAACTTACCTCGTTTTTTTCTAGCCCTTTCACACAGAGATCGTGCCATTATCGACGGACTCGGCGCTCACATACCCGTCATCCTACTCCCAGCAGGGCCACGCAGTCTACACTTACCCGTCTCCGCCTTTCGTCCCTCGTCCACTCACGCGCTCCGTGCCGGGATATTCCACTCTCCAGAAACCCTCAATCTCCTTCGCGGCGAAGCCGCCGACCGCTTCCTCCGCTGGCGCGAGATCGAGCGCGCCGTGCGCAGCGTGCGCGAATCGCGAACGGACGCGCGTCCCCAGAACGGTGTGGCGTGGGACAAAGCCACGTGGGAGACAGAGTGGGACGTGACGCTGTCGCGCGATGTCGCACGGCGGCTGCGGGAGGGCACCATCACGGCCGGGTCCAGCGGCTACTACGTTCCTGCCAAAAGCAGCACGCACTGCACTCCTCCGGCGGTGGTCCTCGATCCGTTCCACATCCCTTCCCTCGTCATGTTTTCTCTCTCTTTATTCGCACCTTTGAAAGACAGCATTTCTCAGTTGAGCTTGTCCGGCCGGCGTCTGGGCATTGTATTAGTGGGCACGCTTTGTGCGGGGGTTGGGGTCGGACTTGCGCTGCGCGCTGGCTGTTGATGGACTAGTTGCTGTATGTATGTACAATCTCCGGTGGTGTAATTGCATGCGGAATGGGTGGTATCCACATTGACAGACGTCTGCGGCTCCAGGGGCCGTCGGAGCCCTGGACACACTCTACGATAAATACAGTACTGTAATGGAAGGTGCACGATGGTGATGTACGATGCACGATGGTGCGCGTTCTAGCGTCCTTCAATACCCTCAGGACCGGCCGCAACATCTCCGCAATTCAGATTTAGGGTCGCACCATGCCTCGCTCGCCACCGCAGAAGTAGCATGAGTGACATTGGGCGGTGAGCTTATCAGCCGCTAGGTCCTCCAGGTTCCCAAGCTGTGGCCAGTCAGAGTTCATGTCAGCTGATAAGAAGTGACCTTTAGGGTAGTACGCCAGTAGATTTGGTGAGCACGAAGACAATGATGGCTTCTAAGCGAAAATAACGTAATAGATGTACTGTAGGCTCAAGTTAGGACAGTGGAAGAATTCTTCTCGTCGAATTGAAGTCATTAGATTCAAAAGACATTTATTGCAGATGTAATTACAATCAGCGATGTTCATGATAGTGGGCGGGTATCACAACCGCGTTGTACAACTACACAGGTGAAAGTGATACATGAGGGAATTTGCCCTAGGTGCACGAAAAAAAACAGGTGATGTTCATGTAAATCGTTCAATCCTCTCACTACGGTACGTCATCGTTAAGTTCGTTAATGCGTGTAGAGAACGTGAGGAAATGGTATAGGCGTGAGTCATAAAAAGCAATAGGTCAATGTTCATGAACGCCTGCGAAAGAAAAAGTTGGCTGGCCCGCGAATACGGAAGATATAAGTCATGGCAAAGACGGCAAATACCTACGCGTTGCATATGAGCAGGCTGAACGTGCGTGACGCTGTGAAATGAGGACGTACGTTAAATCCAATGTATATCCACATGAACCCGAAGTCGCGCCATTGATGATTCCAGAATATATTCGAGTTGAACTGTAAGAACTCGTCTGTGGTCCGGTACGAACAGAACTGGCAATTATCCGTGGCGTTCGGGTTCGTAACGTAGCCACCTGTTGTGCTAATGAATGTGCTCAGGTACTGCTGGCACGTTTGGGCCAAGGGTGGCCTAACAGTAACGAATTCGATTGGTGCGCAATTAATCTCAGAGTGGCCAATTGCTGAAGGTGCAGTCAGTATGGAATGACAGCCGACGAGACAAGAGTGATGTACCTCGTGCTAACAACCCTTCGATGACGTAAGTGTAAGGTGACAAGCGATACATCCATTTCCACCAGCCAAGATGTTTGTATGGTTGGAATACGCCATTGCTACCATCAGGTCAGAGCGAGTCCAGGTTTAAAGTAGAACACAACTGACAAAGTAATGACAAAGCCAAAGAAGAAGCCAAATAGTTGCGCGGCAATTTCAGCGGTCGGCGACATGGCAGCAACCCATTGGGCGAACGTGGTGTAGTACATCGGGTACACAATCCCGACCATCAAATACGGGTACCCGGCACGACTCGAGGGGAATCCGACGAGCCAGTACCATATGACGAAGAACAGAGAAGACCCAATGATGTTGAGGGGGATCTCGCCAAGGATTTGCGCGGTAACCAGAGCCGTCCAGCTATATATTCGGCTTGGCCGTTCACGAATCTCATAAACCCATCTCGTCTCGATGAAGGGCCCTTGGATCTGGTTAGATAGGGGCGCGCTCATGATCATGCATATGAACATGGCCTGTTCGCAAACGTCGATGAGCCAGCATTAGAAGGGAGCTGGCGATCGGGACTTACAAAGATCTTATTCTGAGTACCCTGGATACTATCCTTGGCCTGGAAGAAAGTGAACCCAATCAAGAGCGCTCCAACCAGGTTCAACGCAATCTTGGCCATCACGTATGTCGGATCACGCCAGTGGCGGATGATGTCGCGTTCCCAGAGCGTCTTGACTTGGAATATCCACGATGTTGAGAACTCCGAGTGTTGCTCTGTGTCTACCGCATGACGCTTTCGTCCGTCCTCCAGGAGAGTCGCGAGCTCATCGTCGACTGTTTGGGCCTGCGGAGAGGCCTTCCATGTGCCATGCCAGTCAGTATCTGTGGTCGCAGTGGCACCTGCCCCAATGACGTCCAGGATATATTCAGCCCTGCCACAACAGTTAGATGAGGTATCACTTCTAAGATACTCACTTACGGGTTCGCGTCGGGCGGACAAGGATATCCTCCATTTTTCTGGAAATAATCGAGCAGCGTCGTAGCATTGCTTCCGATGTCGCCAAAGTAGACAGTCTGGCCTCCTTTCCGGAGCAACAGAAGTCTGTCGAATTCTTGGAATAGTTCCGCTGACGGCTGATGAATACTAAAATCCGATCTAATGTTAGCATACAAATACAAAACGGCCATAGTAATCACAGGTGTTGGTCTCACGTGCATAGAATCGCCTGACCGCGATCGGCTAGTTCCCGCAGGAAGCTAACAATAGCCCAAGCGCTCCGTGAATCGAGTCCAGACGTCGGTTCGTCCAAAAACAGGAGCAACTTAGGCTTTTGGGATCTCATTATTAATTAACTTTGGGTTGGGATCCACGTTACGTACCTTGGCAGCGAGTTCCACTCCGATGGTCGTCCGTTTCCGGTGTTCGACGCCGAGAGAGCCCACAACAGCATCAGCATATTTCTCCAGACCGCACATTTTAAGCACCGTGTCGACGCTAAACACAGTCCGTCGATACTGGCTCAGAGATCGTTCTCAACGATCACTCACTATGCCTCTTTCTCTCTCAGAGGTACCGTGGGTGGCTGTCGTAGCTTTGCGGAGAAGAGCAGCGCCTCGCGCACGGTGGTCTGAGCCAAATGTGTGTCCATTTGTTGGACGTACCCTCTATGGCAACCCGGCGCGTCAGAATCAGAACGAACGACGGGTCGGCGTTCGAGCTCACGTCTGTGCTTGGAAATCGCTCGGCAAGGGGAAGCCGTTGACCAGCCTCTCGCCACCGACAACACCAGCCGCCTGGCGCTCTGCGAGGACATTCAATAGCGTGGTCTGAGGAGAAATCATGAGCATAAATTTGAGTTGTCGTCGTATTTCGAGACCACCAACCTTTCCTGCTCCAGATTCTCCCATGAGCGCTGTGAGTTTGCCTGGTGCAACGTAGCCAGAAACGTCCTCCAGGAGGCGGCGCGTCTCGCCCTTCCCTAGATGAACGTCATATTCGAGGTGCCTCCACGTGAATACGTCCGACATCATGGGAACAGTGACGTCCGTCCCACTCTCACCGCGCGTCTCCTCTATCACATCTCGTAACTCTGGGGCGCCTTTCTCCTCATCATCCGCGCCGAGTTTCTCTTGGGATCCGCGCACGACCGGAGCCTTCGCCCCTCGCTTGAAGAGGGTGACGTTCGTCTCGCCGGACAAACGCGTGTTGTACTCCGTGAAAAAGAGAAGTGCTGCGACAAATGCAATGCCAAACCCGACGAGAATGCCGTAGTTCTACTCCCATGTCAGTCGCTATGAACATTGATGCTCTAAACGTCACATCACTTACCCGCCAGAGATGGCTGTAAGAATAGTCGTACGACAATGAGATAAAACGATTGCCATCCACGGTGCTTTGACCGGGGATAGAGCCGACAGTCCCGCAAACCTGGTTCGTGAGCGACACGTTCTCATATCCAGTACCGCTCGGTACAAGGTTTGAGCATGTTCCATGAAGCGTATGGAACTCGTTGGATATTAGTCCCTCGAAGCCGTACCGGATCGGCTGTCAAGAGATAAGGGCAAGTAAGAGCTTCCACCGACGATCACTCACGTTGATGTATGTAATCCACCTCAACGCGCCAATCATCGACGGCTTTGGGATTGTATATCCAGTGTAGAGTACAAGTATAAGCTGCACGAGGCCGCCAAGTGTCTGTGCAGGAGCAGGGTCTCCAACAGCTGCTGCCACGGAGCGGAACATTGCCTTCATGACCAATGCCATGGTACAGACGAATAAGAAGAACGTGCTATAACGGATTCATGAGCCACTGAAACGAGACAAGACAGAAACAGCTACTCACAAAAATTGGCTCACAGTAGATTGCAAACCGACCATGAAGTAGAGAATGATGGAGAATATCATGATCGTGACAAAGGTGATTGGCACGTCAACGATGGTGAGAGCGGCAGCTTCGATAAACGGATGGTACATGGCAGCTCTGGCGTGCTTCACCACAATGGGCCGCTGTACGAAGAGAGCCGGGATCTCAGCCATTGCAGACAAGGCCGTCCAAACTAAGGCACTAGCGAGATGGGTTAGTTACAGGTGGACACAACCTTATGACGTGACGACGTACAAGAAGAGAATGCTCCCGCGCGAGAAGAACTGTGCCGTTTCATCTTTCAACCTGAAAAAGACTGAACCACTGACAAAGGCCTGTACAATGAAAGCACTATCTGGGATTAGTACAGAATATTGGCTCGGCCCGTTGTATGAGAATACGTACATGATGATAATCACTTCAGCAGCGATGTGGCCGCGCAGAATTTGTAGGCGGCGCAGCATGACGACGCGAGCTTGCATGGGGATAGATATCGTGTAGGGACTCTCCTTGCACTGCGTAGTTGCGTGCTCTGCCATTGCGCTCTGCTTGTACGCGAGCGCACGCTCAGGATGGCCAACAAATTCCTTGAGGTACGCGTCCATATCCATGCGATTCGCTACACTCGCTTCAGATGCCAAGAATGCAGAGGCGAACTCTGCAGCCGTCTGCGGGACTGGTCTTTTGAAGTCCTCGCGGACCATGCGCGCAAGAGGATCCGTGACTAGAGTAAATGAGATGTTGAACAAAAAAAAAAAAAGATGAATAAAGGCGCAACACACCAGCAGCAAGGAAATCTGAGGTGGTCTGCCGGTGAGCAGGTTCGAACCCAAGATCGATGAAATATTGACGAGCTTGATCTGCCCGCCCAAAGTACGCCATCCTGCCTTCATAAATCACACACACTTTGTCGAAATGCTGATACAACGACTCCGCAGCCTGATAAATTGACACGATGGTCGATATACGCGCCACATCGGTTACTGTGCGCAATGCACGAACAAATTCGAGGGCCGTCGAAGCATCGAGACCTCGAGTGGAACTGTCATAGGAAACGATATCAAGTATGCCCGAGAAGTGGTACACGAATACGTACTTGTCCCATGCGGTGATGCTGGAACGAAGGGTCAATGCCTCGCTTATTGAAACACGCTTTTTCTCCCCGCCAGATACTCCACTGATTGCGGCATCGCCAACAGGCGTGTTCTTCACGTGTCTCAAGCCGAGAGTTGTTTGCGTAATGTCCGTTATGTTCTTCACGTAATAGCTACGCGGATAACCCTCAAAGCGATTGTGCGGTGCACGCATCTTGGCCGCAAAACGGATAGTTTCATCGACAGTAAGCGTGGGGAAATGGATATCATCTTCGGAGGTATAGACGACATCGCCGCGGTAGTGCTTGGCAATGTGTTCCGGTGTGAGCGAGTCGTAATGCACTTCGCCTTCCACAAGATGATACTCGGCGCGCTGATTCGTGAGCGTTTTCAGTAACGTGCTGCACCCTGACCCTGGGTTGCCCAGGACGACTAAGATCGATTGAGAAAAACGTGTCCGATACATGGCAAAAGTAAAGAATACATACGTAACATTTCCCCTGGCCGAACAACGCCTTCGAAACCACTGAGGATATCGCGCAAGGGTGGGCGACGTAAGGCCAGAATATTCTCGATGATGACCCTAGGGTTGAAGAAAGAGCCAATGGTAGGCTGGTAGCTGGTGGCAGCGCCCAAGCCGACGACGCGGAGGTCCCTAAACATGACGCCAAGCTCCCGCGATTGAATACCTGCACGATCCCGCCTAAGGTCCCATTTAGCGATAGCACCGACAAAACCGAGGCGAGGACGTACTTCTTCATAATAGTGCGAAGCGTCTTCCCGAAATCAAAGGGCCCAGTAGCAGGGACCGAGAGCGTCTCCGATGACTCCGAGAGCGCAGTTCCAGGGCCGGGTGTGGTGCCCTCTTGGTCGGATGTGACGCCCGAATGTGAGGAACTCGCATTGGGTTTGATCATCTGAGGAATGATTGATGGAGGGCCAATGACTTGCGAGTTTTCGGGGGCAAGTGGGAGAGAGCTGGTGCTCCGGTCACGCCGCGCGACACCCTGTACGTCGGACATACAGGATATTGGCTGCGCGGGAAGGTGAGTGCAGTTTGGAGGGAGGAGTGGGGGAAGAGGGAAGTTGAGTTAAATAGGGATTACGGTGAGGCAGCACCATGGCTTCTGAACTTCTCATGGCGTCTAAAGCACCAAACCATCGTGACGACTCGTCTATGGGCGCGAATACGAAGAACAACCAAAGCCGACATTACCGCATCTGGTATCAGGGCCGCGACGGATTGGCGGATTGTCAGGTTTTGCACCAATGTTCGGCACACAGTCACTCACCGAAAAGGGTGAATACCAAACAAGTCGTGCTTTCCAAGATGCCATTGGTCGGTCTTTGTAATGATGAAATGCGGGCCTTCCCACAGTTGTGAGAACTTCTATTTCAGCGTTGACCAAAATGGACATCTGATGGGGTGTTTTAATGGTGGCTGGTTTCATACTCTGTCGGTTCCTAGCGCGAATGCAACAACAGTTTACGCAAAGACCTCGTGGTCGGTCTTCTCTGACTACTCAACTTTGCTTTCCTTGAATTTCTTTTTGTCTTTCATATTTTATTCTACATAAAAATATAACAAACTCCTACCAAGGGGTGGTAGGACTGGATTCCAGGAGCCTGCGGAGGTCCCCAAAGTTTAATTTGGACTTTCCTGATCAGAAGAAGTGATCTATGATCCCCCTGATGGGTGCAATGGTGCGGCGTCCTTGCGGCGTCCCTGGTAAAATCCTCGAAATAATCCCCTCCGGGTTGCCTTTTATCAAGCCTTTTATCTCCGGTGAAGGAAGTGTGGTCAAATCTTCTGTGATCCAGTCGTACAGTAATCTACTTGGTAATCTATGTCTATACATGATGTACAATATATAAAAGCGATCCGTGTGTTTTCGCTTAGTCTGTCCTGCGCTTCTCCTTTTCCTATGCAGCCCAGACAGACTGAGACAGTACAATCCGAGGCCTGTAGAGACCCAAGTATTAGATAAATTTTAGATTACCATAGTTAAATGTTAAACGGTTATCCATTAATAATATTGCAGAGAATGCTCCGACAAACCGCTCACACATCCCTGAAATACGAGTTTCCCGCTGCGCTGATTCACGATACACATAATGATGCACAGCAACCACTGGCAATAATATAATTCTGTTCGCTCAGCTCCCACTACCTAAGTCACCCTCTCGATTTATGTCCATTCACACTTGGCAAAATGTATGCGAGCAGGAGTTCAGACCTTTCAGGAGTTGACTCGAGTTTGAAGTTTTTGCTCAAATATACGCATGTGCACCCGAGGAGGGCCCTGGGCACTCCTCGCAACAACTAGTTACAGTAATTACAGTGTGTGCATTCAAAAAATCTTCTCACAGCGCCCATGTGGACCTCCATTGATGCGTCTATAAAAGAAAAGGCACGAGCGTCGCGCGCGTGAGCGCACTCCAGTTCAACAATAGCACCATATATACGTAGTTATAGATCAGACAGATAACGAATGTCTACGAACGCCTGCGAAAGAAAAAGTTGGCTGGCCCGCGAATACGGAAGACGTAGGTCATAGCATAGACAGCAAATATCTACGCGTTGCATATGAGTTGGCTGTACGTGCTCTGAAATGAGGACGTACATTGAACACGACGTATATCCACACGAATCCAAAGTTGCGCCAATGATGACTCCAGAATATATTCGAGTTCGACTGTAAGAACTCGTCTGCGGTCCGGTACGAGCAGAACTGGCAATTATCCGTGGCGTTCGGGTTCGTAACGTAGCCACCTGTTGTGCTGATGAATGTGCTCAGGTACTGCTGGCACGTTTGGGCTAGGGGTGGCCTGACGGTGACATATTCTATGGGTGCGCAGGTAATCTCAGTGTGCCTAAGTGCTGAAAGTACAATCAGCATGGAGTGACAGTCGACGAGACGGGAGCGACGTACCTTGACTCAACAACCCTTCGACGACGTAAGTGTAAGGTGACGCGCGATACATCCACTTCCACCAGCCAAGATGCTTGTATGGCTGTAGTATGCCATTGCTACCCATCAAGTCAGTGCGGGTCTATCACTTTAAAAATAGAACACTACTGACAAAGTGATGACAAAGCTGAAGAAGAAGCCAAATAGTTGCGCGGCAATTTCGACGTTTGGTGACATGGCAGCAACCCATTGGGCGAACGTGGTGTAGTACATCGGGTACATGATGCCAACCATCAAATAAGAGTATCCCGCGCGGTTTGAGGGGAATCCGACTAGCCAGTACCATATAAGGAAGAATAGAGAAGACCCGATGATGTTGAGGAGGAGCTCGCCAAGGATTTGCGCGGTAATAAGAGCCGACCAACTGTACATCCGGCTTGGGCGTTCACGAATCTCATAAACCCATCTCGTCCTGATGAAGGGTCCTTGGATCTGGTTGGATAGGGGCGCGCTCAAGACCAAGCTCATGAAAATGGACTGTTCGCAAACGTCGATGAGCCAGCATTAGAAGGGAACTGGCTATCTGGACTTACAAAGATCTTATTCTGAGTACCCTGGATACTATCCTTGGCCTGGAAGAACGTGAACCCAATTAAGAGCGCTCCAACCAGGTTCAACGCAATCTTGGCCATCACGTATGTCGGATCGCGCCAGTGGCGGATGATGTCGCGTTCCCAGAGCGTCTTGACTTGGAATATCCACGATGTTGAGAACTCCGAGTGCTGCTCTGTGTCTATCGCATGATGCTTTCGTCCATCCTCGAGGAGAGTCGCGAGCTCATCGTCGACTGCTTTGGCTTGCGGAGAGCTCTTCCAAGTGCCGTACCAGTCAGTATCGGTGGTCGCAGTGGCACCTGCCCCAATGACGTCCAGGATATATTCAGCACTGTGACAACAGTGAGATGGGGATATCACTTTTGATAAATTCGTCACTCACGGGTTCGCGTCGGGCGGACAGGGATATCCTCCATTCTTCTGGAAATAATCGAGCAGCGTCGTAGCATTCGTTCCGATGTCGCCAAAGTAGACAGTCTGGCCTCCTTTCCGGAGCAACAGAAGTCTGTCAAATGCTTGGAATAGTTCCGCTGACGGTTGATGAATACTAAAAACCAATCTAATGTTAGCATACAAAACGGCCACATTAATCACAGGTGTTGGTCTCACGTGCATAGAATCGCCTGACCGCGATCGGCTAGTTCCCGCAGGAAGCTAACAATAGCCCAAGCGCTCCGTGAATCGAGTCCAGACGTCGGTTCGTCCAAAAACAGGAGCAATTTAGGCTTTTGGGATCTCATTATTAATTAACTTGGGGTTGGGATCTACGTTACGTACCTTGGCCGCGAGTTCCACTCCGATGGTCGTCCGTTTCCGGTGTTCGACGCCGAGAGAGCCCACAACAGCATCAGCATATTTCTCCAGACCGCACATTTTAAGCACCGTGTCGACGCTAAACACTATCCGTCGATACTGGCTCAGAGATCGTTCTTAACGATCACTCACTATGCCTCTTTCTCTTTGAGAGGTACCGCGGGTGGCTGTCGTAGCTTTGCGGAGAAGAGCAGCGCCTCGCGCACGGTAGTCTGAGCCAAATGTGTGTCCATTTGTTGAACGTACCCTCTATGGCAACCCGGCTCGTCAGAATCAGAACGAACGACAGGTCGGCGTTCGAGCTCACGTTTGTGCTTGGAAATCGGTCGGCAAGGGGAAGCCGTTTACCAGCCTCTCGCCGCCGACAACACCAGCCGCCTGGCGCTCTGCGAGGACATTCAACAGCGTGGTCTGAGAAGAAATCATGAGCATAGGTCGTCGTATTTTGAGTCTACTGACCTTTCCTGCTCCAGATTCTCCCATGAGCGCTGTGAGTTTGCCAGGTGCAACGTAACCAGAAACGTCCTCCAGGAGCCGACGGGTCTCGCCATTTCTTATCCGAATGTCGTACTCGAGATGCCTCCATGTGAACACGTCCGACATGATGGGAACAGCGACGTCCGTCCCACTCTCACCGCGCGTCTCCTCTATCACATCTCGCAACTCTGGGACGCCTTTCTCCTCATCAGCCGCGCCGAGTTTCTCTTGGGATCCGCGCACGACCGGAGCCTTTGCCCCTCGCTTGAAGAGGATGACGTTCGTCTCGCCAGACAAACGCGTGTTGTACTCCGTGAAAAAGAGAAGTGCTGCGACAAATGCAATGCCAAACCCGACGAGAATGCCGTAGTTCTACTCCCATGTCAGTCGCTATGAACATTGATGCTCTAAACGTCACATCACTTACCCGCCAGAGATGGCTGTAGGAATAGTTGTACGATAATGCGATAAAACGATTGCCATCCACGGTGCTTTGACCGGGGATAGAGCCGACAGTGCCGCAAACCTGGTTCGTGAGCGACACGTTCTCATATCCAGCACCGCTCGGCACAAGGTTTGAGCATGATCCATTAAGCGTGTGGAACTCGTTGGACATAATTCCCTCGAAGCCGTACCTGACCGGCTGTCCAGATATAAGCGTGGGAAAGAGCATTGACTGATGATCGATGATCACTCACGTTGATGTGTGTGATCCACTTCAAGGCGCCGATCATCGACGGCTTCGGGATCATATATCCAGTGTAGAGGACAAGTAAAAGCATCATGATGCCGGCAAATGTCTGTGCAGGCGCCGGATCTCCAAAAGCCGCTGCGACGGAGCGGAACCATGCCTTCAGGACCAATGCCACGGTGAAGATAAATAAGAAGAATGTGCTACGACGGAGTCCATGAGCCACTGAAACCATATAAGGCAAGAATAGTCGCTCACAAAAATTGGTTGGCAGAAGCTTGCAAACCAACCATGAAGTAGAGAATGATAGAGAATATCATGATCGTGACGAAGGTGATTGGCACGTCAACGATGGTGAGAGCGGCAGCTTCGATAAACGGATGGTACATGGCAGCTCTGGCGTGCTTTACCACAATGGGCCGTTGTGCGAAGAGAGCTGGGATCTCAGCCATTGCAGACAAGGCCGACCAAAGAAAGGAACTAGCGAGATGGGTCGGTTACTGGGTAAAGGCGAGGGCAGGATGTGTGATGACGCACAAGAAGAGAATACCCCCGCGCGAGAAGTACTCTGACGTCTCATCTTTTAACCTGAAAAAGACTGAACCATTGATAAGAGCCTGCACGATGAACGTACTATCTGGAATTAGTACAGGATATTTGCTCAGCCTATTAGGAGAATACGTACACGAGGACAATCGACTTAGGTGCAATGTGGCCGCGGAGAATCTGCAAGCGGCGCAGCATGACTGCGCGAGCTTGCATGGGGATAGATATCGTGTAGGGGCTTCCCTTGCGCTGCGTAGTCGCGTGCTCCGCCATTGCGCTCTGCTTGTACGCAAGGGCACGCTCAGGGTAACCAACAAACTCCTTGAAATACGCGTCCATGTCCATACGATTTGCTACACTTGCTTCGGATGCCAAGAATGCAGAGGCGAACTCGGCAGCCGTCTGCGGGACTGGTCTTTTGGAGTCTCCACGGACGGTACGCGCCAGGGGATCCGTGACTAGAGCATACGAGGGAATGTTGAGCGAATATATATATATATATATATATAAGGACGCGACACACCAGCAGCAAGGAAATCTGAGGTGGTCTGCCGGTGTGCAGGTTCAAACCCAAGATCGATGAAATATTGACGAGCCTGATCCGCCCGCCCAAAGTACGCCATCCTGCCTTCATAAATCACGCATACTTTGTCGAAGTGCTGATACAACGACTCTGCAGCCTGATAAATTGACACGATGGTTGACGTATGCGCCACGTCGGTTGCAATACGCAGTGCACGAACAAACTCGAGGGCCGTCGAAGCATCGAGACCTCGAGTGGAACTGTTGTAGGAAACGATATCAAGTATGCCCGAGAAGTGGTACAGGGATACGTACTTGTCCCATGCGGTGATGCTGGAACGTAGGGTCAATGCCTCACATATTGAAACGCGCTTCTTCTCGCCGCCAGATACTCCACGGAGGGCGGCATCGCCAACAGGCGTGTTCTTCACGTGTCTCAAGCCGAGAGTTGTTTGCGTAATGTCCGTTATGTTCTTCACGTAATAGCTACGCGAATGCTCCTCGAAACGACTATGCGGTGCACGCATCTTGGCCGCAAAACGGAGAGTTTCATCAACGGTAAGCATGGGGAAATGTATGTCGTCCTCAGGGGAATAGACGACATCGCCGCGGTAGTGCTTGGCAATGTGTTCCGGTGTGAGCGAGTCATAATGCACTTCGCCTTCCACAAGATGATACTCGGCGCGCTGGTTCGTGAGTGTTTTCAGTAACGTGCTGCACCCTGATCCCGGGTTGCCCAGGACGACTGAGATTGGTTGAGAAAATCATGTCCGACACATAGCAAAAGTAAAGAATACATACGTAACATTTCCCCTGGCCGAACAACGCCTTCGAAACCACTGAGGATGTTGCGCAAGGGTGGGCGACGTAAGGCTTGAATCTTTTCAAGGATGACCTTAAGGTTGAAAACAGAGCCAATAGTAGGCTGATAGCTGATGGCAGCACCCAAGCCGACGACGCGGAGGTCCCTAAACATGACGCCAAGCTCCCGCGACTGAATACCTGCACGGTCCCGCCTAAGGTCCCATTTAGCGATGCAAACCGACAAACTGAAGTAAGGACGTACTTCTTCATGATAGTGCGAAGCGTCTTCTCGAAGTCAAAGGGCCCGGTAGCAGGGACCGAGAGGGTCTCTGACGACTCTGAGAGCACAGTTCCAGGGGCCCCCGCGGACTCAGAGAGGTAGGTGAGAGTGCGTCGAAGCTGGTTTACGCCCACTTGGTCGACGTGGCCCACTGAAACGTGCGAACGTGATGAGTTTCCATGGGGTCTTGTTATCTGAGGAACGATTGGTGAACGAGGGCCAATGACGTCCACGTCCTCAGGTGTAAGTGGTAGGGAGCTGACGCTCTGGTCATGCTGCGCGACTTCCTGTAAGTCGGACATAGGGTATTGGTTGCGCAGAAATGAGCGGGGTTTTTAAAGGGAGGGTGCTCATTTATTCCCGGAGGGGAAGAGGGAGGTTTAAAGGTATACGAAGTGAACAACGGCACGGCGACATCCCGTTGCGTCGTCCCGAACTTCGCCAACGCATCAAATACTGTGATTACACACTCGTCCAGGGTTGTAAAGGATCGAATTTCAATCGATCGAAGGGATCTTTACCGTATCTGGTAAGAGGACGACACAAGCCGGCGACGGACCACTTACGCCTCCTTGCGGCTTCCCAAGGTGCGGCTAACATCGTAATATCGATGATGTGGAGGACACGCCTGTCGCAGCTCAATTGTGAGGCTCGATCGGAATGCCGGCTCGCCAGGTCAGTCAGGTCCTCAGTTCGGTACATTCGGGACAGTACAAGGGACAGTAAGTTACGCGCTGACAAAGGTGCGCCTAGAAATCACGTCATAATCGAGGCTCACCGACGTTTCGGATTTATTCTTAGTATTCTTAGAAAAAGAGTCTTCCCTTGATACACGGTGGTACTGCGCATCACAAAGCGGTACACGAATGGGGCAGGTCGGGTACAGTAGACGGAGGTGTCCGCTCGATTCGCACGTGAACAGGGACGAAGACTGGCGGGCGGTCACATGATCCGACGCGAGTCGCGTTGGACTCGAACTGAATCACCTTCTTTGATCTTTCCATGAAATGAACAAGGCGACAAAAAAGCAGACTTCAAAGCGCAAGTCAACCGGCGCACTTGAAGACACTCGCAGCGCAAAGCATCCCAGACTGACAATTGATTCTTTTTTTTCGCCCAAAGTCACAGTACAACTTGGCTCGGGACTCGACGGTGTAGCCGGGGGTGTCCAAGAGAAGGCACTCGATGTGGTATCGAGCGACGAACAAATGAGGGTAATGAGGATGGTGGTGGAGGAAGGAAAAAACGTCTTTTTCACTGGCTCGGCAGGTACACTTGACTGCATTTTCTCTTATCGTTGCGAGGACGGTGTTGACGGTGCCACGGTACTTGTAGGAACTGGAAAGTCATTGCTTTTGAAGGCTATTATTGCAGCGCTCAAAAAGAAACATGCAAAGATGACCAATGTCGTCTCGGTCACTGCTAGCACTGGTATGGCGGCTTCCAACATCGGAGGTACGCGCTTCACTGAATCAGATCACCAGTCGCTAATTTTTGTTAAACTCTACAGGCATGACACTGCACTCGTGGGGGGCGATCGCACCTACTGTTGACAACATCGACAAGCTCATCCGCTCCATTAGGACCGCACGTCCCGCTCTCCTTCGCTGGAAGACGACTCAGATACTCATAATCGATGAGGGTGCGTTATTCGCCGAGTGAGTGACGGAGTTCCCACTAAGTTGGAGGCAGTGTCAATGGTGGATGGTCACTTGTTCGAGAAAATAGCTGCCATTGCCACTCAACTCAGGAAGAAGACAGATAGGCCATTTGGAGGCATCCAGGTAAACCCGCTTTCATCAGGAACGTCTAGCTATCATGCTGACAGTCATGCAGCTTGTTGTCACTGGCGACTTCTTCCAGCTACCCCCCGTGACCGGAGGTGGCAAACAACCTTTCTTCGCATTTGAGTGCGACGCGTGGAAGGCCTGCATTGAACACACTGTCTCACTAACACGAGTCTTCAGGCAGAAAGACAACAGTTCGTGTTCCTGTACTATTGCCTGGTGTCGTAACTCAGCTTTCATAGAGTTTGTTCAACTCTTGAACGAGCTGCGTCAGGGCTCTATCACTCCGCTCGCGATAGAGTCCTTCCGCACACTTTCCCGCCCCATCGTGTCCAACGACACTATCCTTCCGCCAACCGAGCTCTTCTCCACACGCCATGAAGTTGAGCGTGCCAACTCCACTCGCCTTGCCGCGCTGCAGTCACCACCTGTCGCCTTCGATGCGCGTGACTCGGGTTCTGCGGCACCAGAGAAGCGCAAGGCAGTGTTGGCAAACATGAGGGTGCCTGAACGTCTCATCCTCAAGCAAGGTGCACAAGTCATGCTCGTCAAGAATATCGACGACCGACGAGGACTGGTGAACGGCGCAGTCGGGCGCGTGCTAGGCTTCTTTGCAGCTCCACGTGGCAGGTCAGAGGGCGTGATAACCAACGTAGAAATCTCGGAAGACGGTAAGAGTGTGGTGTTCGCGGGCGCGGGAAAAGAAAACGTGAAACCCGGATCCGCTGCTCCTGCGAACGTGCCCAAAAAGGAGGGCAAGAAACCTGCTGCGGATGCAGAGCTGTTCCCCCTTGTGGAGTTCCCCACGCCGACGGGCAGAGAAACGGCGCTCGTGACTCGGGACGAATTTCGCATCGAAGACAACGAGGGCGTTGTTCTAGCCCGGAGAGTCCAGGCAGGCGTTCCTTTTGTCTTGCAATAGCGATGCCCAATTACGCATATACACAGGTTCCCCTCATTCTTGCATGGGCCATCTCCATCCATAAGAGCCAAGGTCAGACGATACAGCGCGTCAAGGTCGATCTCGGTCGTGTATTCGAGAAAGGACAAAGTTATGTTGCGCTTTCTCGCGCTGCGACGATGGAGGGTTTGCAAGTCCTCCACTTCGATCCTAAGAAGGTACCTTTTCCCCTTTACCTTCGTTGGGTTATGACATGGCTGACGCTAGTCGCTCGCACCGGCCCAGGTTTCTGCGCATCCTAGAGTCATCGAATGGAACAAGACGGTAGAGAATCTCGCGTGATGATTGATGTTGCAATGTTTGTTACAGCACAGACAAATGATACCCGTAGGTGTTCAATACTTACACCCAAAACCGAAAGCTCATTGGTGTTGACGTATAGGCCTGGTCGCATTATTTTTATATTCAGAAGACTTGAAGACAATATCCCTCGACCCCGATCAGTGGGCCCTTGTGTGTAATTGTGGTGCTTTGTATCCGCTGGCTCTTCGAGGAAGAGATTTGTACACTTTCTTGGTCTTGGAAGCTCGCGCACAAGACATTGTATCTGCGTACAAACCTTGTATCAAGCGTTTAATTACAGTACACTCGAGAGTTCTTTCTCAGGCTCTCTGTGCCGAGGCTAGCCATTCAGTCGTATCTGTTTTTCCCGAAGTGGGGTCTGGGACGACAATAGCAGACGTGAGAACCTGTAACGAGCTCGTACTAATAGTAGCCCAAGCGGCGCGCATGACTCGGATACTGTAGGTGAGAACAATGCATCTATGAAAGCTCGCCAGCGATACACAGATCCGAGTCCTTATTCTGAGCCTGTTCTGCGTTCGGGAATCGTTGGTTCGTACGCAGTCAGGTTTCACTCAACAATCGTGGAGCCCATCGGCGCCGCGAAGAACACAGGTACGTCGTCACTTCGCTCGTTGCCCGGGACGACTCACTCTCTTCAAGTTCATGCCATTTTCAACACCATCAAATGGTGTTCTTATTGCTCTCGAACGCAATATTAGGACCGCAACAAGGTAAGCATGAAACGACGCGGATAGCCGAGTGCATGGGGTGCCGGATACTAATACAGCAGTGGATGGAACCGCGTTGACTTGGTGTTGGTGTCACGGACGATACAGATATTCTCGAGACCGAAGGGAGTATGAAACGAGTCACAAAATCTTATTTTGTTCCATGAATGTACACGAAGTGGGAACCAAATATCTCGACCATGTTGTGAATACGGTGTGCAGGAAGGCCTTGTTTCGCTTTTTCTACATTCCCGGTCAACCTACCATTTTCCCTTTATCCTTTCTGCTCGCTCTTCGGCGCGTCCGCCTACCCCTTTTTGACACCGTTGGCTCAACAACCGAGAGCCCTGTTGTATCGACCGCCATCGGAGTTTCTAGCAGGCGCTCTTCGTCCTTATCTGCAGATCCTAGGCTCGTGTCAGTTGTTGCGAAGACGCGATGCTAATGCAGGTCACTGACTCCTGGGCCTCTTACTCCCCCTGTCTGCGCTTCTGTCCTTGCTGCTCGCCGGATCTGCCTGCTCCGGGCGCAGATTCTCCCAGATGACCGGCGCGAGATCATACGCGCGATACAACTGGAAGACGGCTTGCTCCTTGTCCTTGGCCACGATCATCAGGTCGACCCACTCTCTTTCGCTGGGAGCACGCCACCACCAGCCGGCGCCTTCTGCCTCTAACTCTGTCGGGAGCGCGTCACAGCGCCGCGCGTGCGCTCGCTTTTCCGCTATTGTTGATGCACCTGGTCGTGGAGACGACAGATGCTGCTTCGGCTTGATTCCTTTCCTGTGCCAAACCTCATTGATGCGTGGGATGAGACTTTTCAAGGGTTCGGACGATGGCTGACACGGAGAAAGTCAGCTTTTGCGATCAAGAGGTGTACCAAGGTAAAACTTGCATAAATCCAATCGTGATGATAGTCGAGCTGGTGAAGTCTTTAGCTGTAGTTCTCGTCGGGTGTAAGAGGATTCACAACGATAGGCAGGTCTAGCTCTTCGCTTATAGGGAGAAGGTCGTCGACGTTGTAACACATCTTAAAGGAATCATAGAGTGAACACGGGT
This sequence comes from Lactarius deliciosus, assembly GCA_021525775.1. Lineage (NCBI taxonomy): Eukaryota > Fungi > Basidiomycota > Agaricomycetes > Russulales > Russulaceae > Lactarius > Lactarius deliciosus. The sequence goes on along the minus strand of JAKELK010000324.1, from coordinate 9,026 downwards.
TTATCTTTTGTAAGGTCCTGAGACTGACTTCGTCGTTCTCAATAACTAGGCGCGCCTTGATGTCATCGGAGAGCAAGGTCCTATAGTTCTCCTTGAAGCGAGCCAAGGTCACGTCTTTGTTACCGTATACACCCTGCGTCTCGGGATTAGTCTTCTGCGCTCTAGGGTGACCCAATACGAACACCAGTGTGAATTATGATGACACCGTCCCTTCCGATACCCATATGATTCAAGAGGAAACAATGGTCTGAGAATCGTGTGTGGGCCGCATCGAAGAGTAAAGACATTTCAAGCACACTCACAGTGCAATTCCCGAACAGATGCGTCCACGACGTTCTGTTTGGGAGAGCCGATCTGAGTAAACTACAAGGGGACAACTGTGAGGGGACGATCAAACCAAAGCTGCTTGGCGATTAGCCCACCTGACCAGGGTGCAAAGTCATCCGGTGGCCATATAGGTTCGCAAGATTGCCGGCGGTCTAATCAATTCAGCCTTCAAGATCTTGACGACGTCGAACAGGCGAAAGCGCGCTCACCTTCAGTTCGGCGGCGGCGTAGTCCAAATCATATCCGTATTTATCATGGGATGCAAAGGGAAAGAGGTCCGAGGAGATGCGCATGAAACGAATCCTTGACGAAACCGTCAACATTTTACCAGGGGAAAGTGAATGTGATGGTTAACCCGTTTTCTTCGTTCCACTAAATGGGCAAGTCGTAGTAACATTAAGCAAAAGCTGGCAGAGCCCACCTGAATAAGCTTTGCGAGATCTTTGACATTTCTAATGCCAAGATCTTTGGCAAAGTCGAGGCCATGTTTGTGGATCGTGTCTATTCGGCAAGTTCTGGTGGACTTAGTAAGTACTATGCGAGGGGCAGCACGAGGTATTTGCTGAGACAGTAACTGACCGACTACAGAAAATAGGATCGCGTTTCGAGCTTCGGAGTATCGTGTTAAGACAGGCCTTTTACATCACGTTCGATTAAAAACCGGAGGCTAGTCGGGCAGCAACACTGGCAAGGTACGCACGTAGCCAAGACGCCCTGAGAAAGAGGACGTTTTCAGCTGGTAATACGAAAGGTAGGCGCTATGAAACAAGACCTCGGTATGTAGTCGTCCTCGACTCAACAGGAGGAATGTCATAGACGACTGGCTCGACAACCTTGGTCTTGCGACGGCGCTTTCTTGGGGGCGATTGAGGTTGTTGTTGGTCTTCGGATTCGAGCTCTGTCAATGGGCTTTCTGAGCGCTCGCTTCTTTGCGAAATTCTCCTAGTCTGCATGGCGGCTAATGATGTCAATCTCCTTGTCCGAGGCGCCATTTGGTTCGGTTGACAGTTGGAATGATGGATTTGTTGTTCATTTCGATCTTAGCCTCAGTGATCAGAGCCCCTGACGCTTTCCGTGACCACCAGCAGTCCCTGCGATGTGAAAGACCGGTCATGATTACCCTCACGTCGAAATGTGGGATCTGGATCACATAGATGACCAAACAAATCTCAGACCCCAGACAAAGAAGTACAAATACATTTCGTTCAAACTTTTTGGCGTCGTCTTTGCGCAACCAAGTCAAAAGAACAGCTTGCGTTTCCGTAAAATTTTCTGTAAATACAAGTCACCGACCTTGGAACAGCTTGCGTTCATGTAAATATTTCTGTAAATATAACTCATCAACGTTTGACTGCGAAGGATGGGCAGCACTTCCTGTCAAGACACCGCAGTCCGAGAAATGGTCGACACATCTCGACAAGGAAGTTGACAACAGAAGAAAGCAAAACATCGGAACGGCCTTGTGGTTGACAATTGACGAGAAAAGCATGTTAACAACGCCGCTGCTCACATACCTGCTACAAACGACAGGCATCGTGAGAACTGGGCTAAATCCTGTCGACGCAACCTGTCCTTCGGGCGAAATGAACGCGTGGTCTTATTCGCGACTTTCATTGGTTTCCACCAGTCGCAAACGTGGACAGAGAATTAGTACCTCCTCCCGTCACTGACTTTCAGATTGGCAGACATTTGTTCGAACAGTTTGACGTCGTCATCAAACCAGAAGAACAAAGGCGCATTAGAGACCCAATGTGGACTGCATTTCTCCAAAGAGCGCGCACCGGCGAATGCACAAGGACCAACATAGCTGAAATCCGAAAGCCTATTCTCGACAACCCGCAATGCAATAAACTTCAGTGCCATCACCCTTGGGATCCTCGTCACGCCCCGAAACGCAGCACGTACCTTGTGGAATGAAGTCGCGCTGAAACGACACCGCCGCAAAACAGGACAAACCCGCTATGTGATTCACGCTCACGACACTTGTCGCCACCAACCACTGTTACAAGGACAACGACTTGCCGCAGCTCACCTCAAGTGAGATGAGACAAATCGCCTTCCAAACAAAGTCGAACTGGCATTAGCGATGGTGTTGCGACAGACGTCGATCTCGCGAACGGGTGTCGAGGAATGTTCTGGATTCAAGTCATCACAGATAACAGTTCGGACGTAATTTGCCTTCAATTTCCTCCCGTCGTCGTCCTTTCTCCAACCCAGTAACGTTCAAAACACCGGTTTGCCTGGCCTAGGAGGAAAAAGAAAGGGTGTCATCAATAGAGAACAATCTGCACTCACCCCGGCGTATGCCTTTACTCAGCACAAAGCTCAAGGACAAACGATGGAGTGTCATCATAGACCTTGCAAAAACCCCTCAGCAGGTTTAACGCCCTTCCACGCGTACGTAGCCCTTTCAAGGAGTAAAGGGAGAGACAAGGACTCTTGCGCGATTTTGAGGAGAAATTGTTTACAACACACTCAAGCGAAGAGCTTCGAAAAGAGGACATCCGTCTGACGGCAATAAATTAGAGCAGTCGGTAACGGTCTTGTTCTGAAATGGTCAAATAAGGAAGGTGAACCGTGTGAACCATCGATCGAAGGCGGGCTCAAATCGATCAACGACTCTTGCTTCGTCGCTCCAATGTCGCAACAACCCTCTCGTCGAATTCCAGAGATCCAGTTCCGAGTCCTCATCATAGGACGGGCCAATGCTGGCAAAACGACTATCCTTAAACGGGTATGTGAAACAACGGAGAGCCCCATTGTTTACCGGAGAAATAAGGAGGTACGTGGTTCAACCTTTTTGTCTGTGAGTCTGACCTCAATGATGCCGACTAGTTTACACTTGACCCGTCCATGGATGTGAGTGACAATAGCGCTTCTCTTCCGTTGCCTCTAAACATGGAGACAGCGAGGCGAGCACACAATAGACGACCAACTGGTGTTCTCCAATCATCGGGGATACATTTTTCATGATTCACGCGGAATAGAGTCAGCTAGCAAAGAGGAGCTGGGTATTCTACAGGACTTTATTCGACGGAAGTGTCGAGAAAAGCGACTGCGAGACAAATTGCATGCAATCTGGTTTGGACGCTCCAGTGCTCACGATCACGACAACTGACGGACATTCTTTTTGAGGTACTGCGTCCCAATGGACAACCAACGACCAGGGCTCGATCTGAGATTTTTAAAGGACATATGCCCAGACGAGAATGGTGCGTCATTACGAACATTCGTGACTGCTTTACATGACAATATCAAGTCCCTGTCATTGTTGTATTCACGAAATACGACCAGTTCCGGCGAAATGTCGAAATCGATCTGGAGGACTACGGAAACCCAGAGGACAAGGTATCTGAAGTGGTGGAAAAAGTATTTCAAGAGCACTACCTGCATCCCCTTGGTGATGGTGTTGGATTTGTGCGATTAGAACGTGGGTTCAGAGTCAAATGTCAGGGTTACATTCTGATGTCCTTCTGCAGAAATGCACAGGCAAAATAGGCGCTGTAATGATCTTATTGAGAAGACAGCTGCAGCGTTGAATGAGAATACCGTCGCGTTGATGCTTTTAACCGTGCAGAAGGGTAATTTACAATTGAGTGTTAAAATGGCTTTGAACCGGTTAGTGCGCCAGTAAAAATGGCGAAGCGGGCAACGATCTCAACGAATATTGCAGCGTCCTTTCCGGTGCTGGGTTCAAGGTCGAAGGTACAGAGAGTGTAGTTAGGGAATGTTTGTTCGCATTTCCATTCATATGGGTAAGTGTTGCCGTGTCTTAATTTGTATGACATACTTCATTATGCCTGATGTCGCGCAACTCCTAGCTGGTGAGTGATGCTATTGTTCACGCCTTTCGGATTGATAAACCTGACCACGCTGGTGCTTCTCTCCAGTATGTGAGTGGCTGTCGTGTCCCACTGCGTTTCGAGCCTGCTGACGATGCCTGTCTTCGGCTCTCCAGTTGGTGAGTGGCTGCGATGCCTCGCTTGCGTTTCGAGCCTGCTGACGACGCCTGTCCTCGGCTCTCCAGTCCGTGAGTGGCTGCGATGCCTCGCTGCGTATCGAGCCTGCTGACGACGCCTGTCCTCGGCCCTCCAGGAAGTGAGTGGCTGCGATGCCTCGCTGCGTTTCGAGCCTGCTGACGACGCCTGTCCTCGGCTCTCCAGGAAGTGAGTGGCTGCGATGCCTCGCTGCGTATCGAGCCTGCTGACGACGCCTGTCCTCGGCTCTCCAGAGAGTGAGTGGCTGCGATGCCTCGCTGCGTTTCAAGCCTGCTGATGACGCCTGTCCTCGGCTCTCCAGTATGTGAGTGGCTGCAATGCCTCGCTGCGTTTCAAACCTGCTGACGACGCCTGTCCTCGGCTCTCCAGAGTGTGAGTGGCTGCGATGCCTCGCTGCGTATCGAGCCTGCTGACGACGCCTGTCCTCGGCTCTCCAGTCCGTGAGTGGCTGCGATGCCTCGCTGCGTTTTGAGCCTGCTGACGACGCCTATCCTCGGCTCTCCAGAGAGTGAGTGGCTGCGATGCCTCGCTGCGTATCGAGCCTGCTGACGACGCCTGTCCTCGGCTCTCCAGAGAGTGAGTGGCTGCGATGCCTCGCTGCGGTTCGAGCCTGCTGATGACGCCTGTCCTCGGCTCTCCAGTATGTGAGTGGCTGCGATGCCTCGCTGCGTTTCGAGCCTGCTGACAACGCCTGTCCTCGGCTCTCCAGGAGGTGAGTAGCTGCGATGCCTCGCTGCGTATCGAGCCTGCTGACGACGCCTGTCCTCGGCTCTCCAGAGAGTGAGTGGCTGCGATGCCTCGCTGCGTATCGAGTCTGCTGACGACGCCTGTCCTCGGCTCTCCAGTCCGTGAGTGGCTGCGATGCCTCGCTGCGTATCGAGCCTGCTGACGACGCCTGTCCTCGGCTCTCCAGAGAGTGAGTGGCTGCGATGCCTCGCTTCGTTTCGGGCCTGCTGATGACTCCTGTCCTCGGCTCTCCAGGAAGTGAGTGGCTGCGATGCCTCGCTGTGTATCGAGCCTGTTGACGACGCCTGTCCTCGGCTCTCCAGGAAGTGAGTGGCTGCGATGCCTCGCTGCGTTTCGAGCCTGCTGACGACGCCTGTCCTCGGCTATCCAGAGAGTGAGTGGCTGTGGTGCCTCGCTGCGTATCGAGCCTGCTGACGACGCCTGTCCTCGGCTCTCCAGTTGGTGATTGGCTGCAATGCCTCGCTGCGTATCGAGCCTGCTGACGACGCCTGTCCTCGGCTCTCCAGTATGTGAGTGGCTGCGATGCCTCGCTGCGTTTCGAGCCTGCTGACGACGCCTGTCCTCGGCTCTCCAGGAAGTAAGTGGCTGCGATGCCTCGCTGCGGTTCGAGCCTGCTGACGACGCCTGTCCTCGGCTCTCCAGTTGGTGAGTGGCTGCGATGCCTCGCTGCGTTTCGAGCCTGCTGACGACGCCTGTCCTCGGCTCTCCAGTATGTGAGTGGCTGCGATGCCTCGCTGCGTTTTGAGCCTGCTGACGACGCCTGTCCTCGGCTCTCCAGTTGGTGAGTGGCTGCGATGCCTCGCTGCGTATCGAGCCTGCTGACGACGCCTGTCCTCGGCTCTCCAGGAAGTGAGTGGCTGCGATGCCTCGCTGCGGTTCGAGCCTGCTGACGACGCCTGTCCTCGGCTCTCCAGTATGTGAGTGGCTGCGATGCCTCGCTGCGTTTCAAACCTGCTGACGACGCCTGTCCTTGGCTCTTCAGGAAGTGAGTGGCTGCGATGCCTCGCTGCGTATCGAGCCTGCTGACGACGCCTGTCCTCGGCTCTCCAGAGAGTGAGTGGCTGCGATGCCTCGCTGCGTATCAAGTCTGCTGACGACGCCTGTCCTCGGCTCTCCAGGGAGTGAGTGGCTGCGATGCCTCGCTGCGTATCGAGCCTGCTGACGACGCCTATCCTCGACTCTCCAGAGAGTGAGTGGCTGCGATGCCTCGCTTCGTTTCGGGCCTGCTGACGACGTCTGTCCTCGGATCTCCAGTTGGTGAGTGGCTGCGATGCCTCGCGGCGTTTCGAGCCTGCTGACGACGCCTGTTCTCGGCTCTCCAGAGAGTGAGTGGCTGCGATGCCTCGCTGCGGTTCGAGCCTGCTGACGACGCCTGTCCTCGGCTCTCCAGTTGGTGAGTGGCTGCGATGCCTCGCTGCGTATCGAGCCTGCTGACGACGCCTGTCCTCGGCTCTCCAGGAGGTGAGTAGCTGCGATGCCTCGCTGCATTTCGAGCCTGCTGACGACGCCTGTCCTCGGCTCTCCAGAGAGTGAGTGGCTGCGATGCCTCGCTGCGTATCGAGCCTGCTGACGACGCCTGTCCTCGGCTCTCCAGTCCGTGAGTGGCTGCGATGCCTCGCTTGCGTTTCGAGCCTGCTGACGACGCCTGTCCTCGGCTCTCCAGGAAGTGAGTGGCTGCGATGCCTCGCTGCGTTTCGAGCCTGCTGACGACGCCTGTCCTCGGCTCTCCAGTTGGTGAGTGGCTGCGATGCCTCGCGGCGTTTCGAGCCTGCTGACGACGCCTGTTCTCGGCTCTCCAGAGAGTGAGTGGCTGCGATGCCTCGCTGCGTTTCGAGCCTGCTGACGACGCCTGTCCTCGGCTCTCCAGTTGGTGAGTGGCTGCGATGCCTCGCTGCGTATCGAGCCTGCTGACGACGCCTGTCCTCGGCTCTCCAGGAGGTGAGTAGCTGCGATGCCTCGCTGCATTTCGAGCCTGCTGACGACGCCTGTCCTCGGCTCTCCAGAGAGTGAGTGGCTGCGATGCCTCGCTGCGTATCGAGTCTGCTGACGACGCCTGTCCTCGGCTCTCCAGTCCGTGAGTGGCTGCGATGCCTCGCTTGCGTTTCGAGCCTGCTGACGACGCCTGTCCTCGGCTCTCCAGGAAGTGAGTGGCTGCGATGCCTCGCTGCGTTTCGAGCCTGCTGACGACGCCTGTCCTCGGCTCTCCAGTTGGTGAGTGGCTGCGATGCCTCGCTGCGTTTCGAGCCTGCTGACGACGCCTGTCCTCGGCTCTCCAGGAAGTGAGTGGCTGCGATGCCTCGCTGTGTATCGAGCCCGCTGACGACGCCTGTCCTCGGCTCTCCAGTTGGTGAGTGGCTGCGATCCCTCGCTGCGTTTCGAGCCTGCTGATGACGCCTGTCACTCGGCTCTCCAGGAAGTGAGTGGCTGCGATGCCTCACTACGTTCCGAGCCTGCTGACGACGCCTGTCCTCGGCTCTCCAGGAAGTGAGTGGCTGCGATGCCTCGCTGCGTTTCGAGCCTGCTGACGATGCCTGACTTCGGATCTCCAGGGAGTGAGTGGCTGCGATGCCTCTCTGCGGTTCGAGCCTGCTGACGACGCCTGTCCTTGGCTCTCCAGGAAGTGAGTGGCTGCGATCCCTCGCTGCGTATCGAGCCTGCTGACGACGCCTGTCCTCGGCTCTCCAGTCCGTGAGTGGCTGCGATGCCTCGCTGCGTTTCGAGCCTGCTGACGACACCTGTCCTTGGCTCTCCAGGAAGTGAGTGGCTGCGATGCCTCGCTGCATATCGAGCCTGCTGACGACGCCTGTCCTCGGCTCTCCAGTATGTGAGTGGCTGCGATGCCTCGCTGCGTTTCAAACCTGCTGATGACGCCTATCCTCGGCTCTCCAGGAAGTGAGTGGCTGCGATGCCTCTCTGCGGTTCGAGCCTGCTGACGACGCCTGTCCTTGGCTCTCCAGGAAGTGAGTGGCTGCGATGCCTCGCTGCGTATCGAGCCTGCTGACGACGCCTGTCCTCGGCTCTCCAGAGAGTGAGTGGCTGCGATGCCTCGCTTCGTTCGAGCCTGCTGACGACGCCTGTCCTCGGCTCTCCAGTCGGTGAGTGGCTGCGATGCCTCGCTGCGTATCGAGCCTGCTGACAACGCCTGTCTTCGGCTCTCCAGAGAGTGAGTGGCTGCGATGCCTCGCTGCGTATCGAGCCTGCTGACGACGCCTGTCCTCGGCTCTCCAGGGAGTGAGTGGCTGCGATGCCTCGCTGCGTTTCGAGCCTGCTGACGACGCCTGTCCTCGGCTCTCCAGTATGTGAGTGGCTACGATGCCTCGCTGCGTTTCAAGCCTGCTGACGACGCCTGTCCTCGGCTCTCCAGTTGGTGAGTGGCTGCGATGCCTCGCTGCGTTTCGAGCCTGCTGACGACGCCTGTCCTCGGCTCTCCAGTATGTGAGTGGCTGCGATGCCTCGCTGCGTTTCAAGCCTGCTGACGACGCCTGTCCTCGGCTCTCCAGTATGTGAGTGGCTGCGATGCCTCGCTGCGTATCGAGCCTGCTGACGACGCCTGTCCTCGGCTCTCCAGGAGGTGAGTGGCTGCGATGCCTCGTTGTGTTTCCAGCTGCTGAGACGCCTGTCACTCGGCTCTCAGTTGGTGAGTGGCTGCGATGCCTCGCTTCGTTCGAGCCTGCTGACGAGCCCTGTCCTCGACTCTCCAGTATGTGAGTGGCTGCGATGCCTCGCTGCGTTTTAGACTTACTGACGATGTCTGACCCGGCTCTTCAGAACTGTGAGCGGCTGCCACACTTTGCTACATTGTGTGCCTGCTGATGATGTCTGTCCTTGGCTTTTCCACCTATTATACTCACCGCTGGCCCTACTAGCCCGTGCGTGCATGCTCTCCTTTCATCCCCCATTAATTGGTTGTCCATCTTTGATTCTCTAGTTCGTAAGCACTCCCCGCACGGTCAC